>CM059219.1:26936871-26944371 GCA_030347435.1 Clarias fuscus
GGTTACAAGCTCTTAGTGTAACGGCGCCTGGTTCAGTGCAGTTTGTCAGTGTATGCTCACCACAGACACCAAGGTATGGTTCCATGGTGTAATGGTAAGCACTCTGGACTTTGAATCCAGTGATCCGAGTTCAAATCTCGGTGGAACCTTCCTGTTTGTGCTTGGGAGGGGAGACCTGCAACAAACAACTTTTGTCCCTTTTGGTTGGTTCTAAAACAAGAAAACTTGAATACAAATCATCATTAATTGCATGCTGAAGTCACCATGTGGGAAACAAAAAAGCTCCTCACAGATGGCAGATGCAGCTCCTTCTGCGAGAGGGAAAAATGAGGAAATTCGCTGAGCTAAAGCAAACACAGTCTCTCATTCTATGGAGGTGTGGTTCTACAATAAGCTTTGTCTTCTTCTATTCACAGAAGAGACAAAGCTCCGCCCAGTTTATTTGTGGCTCCGCCCAGTTTCTTTGTGTGACTTCAAAAAAAAAGTTAGCACAGTTTAATGACTTTTGCTAACTAGCTTTTATTCTCTGATCTGTTGGATACTTGTCAGTATTTGGAAGTGCAGTACTTGCAGTGTGGTTCCATGGTGTAATGGTTAGCACTCTGGACTCTGAATTCAGCGATCCGAGTTCAAATCTCGGTGGGACCTACATATCTGTGTTGTAGTGGACAAACTGCTTGGCTTGGCCTTGTGTGAGAGGATTTTGCCCTACATGGTTCTGGGGCAAATCTTTATTGAGTCCTTTTACGATTACAATGACTTGGGTTCTCAGCTAGGCTTTATTAGCTGCTCTTTTGATCATCACGCACGGTATGGCATGATGAAGCTAGTGGCAGTTAAAAAGACCACCTAGTTTTGATCCATTCTTTAAATAGTAAATAGACTGCACTGGCCAAAATAGCTCAGTTGGGAGAGCGTTAGACTGAAGATCTAAAGGTCCCTGGTTCAATCCCGGGTTTCGGCACTGCCGGCTGAGTTTTGGTTACAAGCTCTTAGTGTAACGGCGCCTGGTTCAGTGCAGTTTGTCAGTGTATGCTCACCACAGACACCAAGGTATGGTTCCATGGTGTAATGGTAAGCACTCTGGACTTTGAATCCAGCGATCCGAGTTCAAATGGAACCTTCCTGTTTGTGCTTGGGAGGGGAGACCTGCCACAAATGACTTTTGTCCCTTTTGGCTGGTTCTAAAACAAGAAAACTTGAATACAAACCATCATTAATTGCATGCTGAAGTCACCATGTGGGAAACAAAAAAGCTCCTCACAGATGGCAGATGCAGCTCCTTCTGCGAGAGGGAAAAATGAGGAAATTCGCTGAGCTAAAGCAAACACAGTCTCTCATTCTATGGAGGTGTGGTTCTACAATAAGCTTTGTCTTCTTCTATTCACAGAAGAGACAAAGCTCCGCCCAGTTTATTTGTGGCTCCGCCCAGTTTCTTTGTGTGACTTCAAAAAAAAAGTTAGCACAGTTTAGTGACTTTTGCTAACTAGCTTTTATTCTCTGATCTGTTGGATACTTGTCAGTATTTGGAAGTACAGTACTTGCAGGGTGGTTCCATGGTGTAATGGTTAGCACTCTGGACTCTGAATTCAGCGATCCGAGTTCAAATCTCGGTGGGACCTACATGTCCGTGTTGTAGTGGACAAACTGCTCGGCTTGGCCTTGTGTGAGAGGATTTTGCCCTACATGGTTCTGGGGCAAATCTTTATTGAGTCCTTTTACGATTACAATGACTTGGGTTCTCAGCTAGGCTTTATTAGCTGCTCTTTTGATCATCACGCACGGTATGGCATGATGAAGCTATTGGCAGTTAAAAAGACCACCTAGTTTTGATCCATTCTTTAAATAGTAAATAGACTGCACCGGCCGAAATAGCTCAGTTGGGAGAGCGTTAGACCTAAGATCTAAAGGTCCCTGTTTCAATCCCGGGTTTCGGCACTGCCGGCTGAGTTTTGGTTACAAGCTCTTAGTGTAACGGCGCCTGGTTCAGTGCAGTTTGTCAGTGTATGCTCACCACAGACACCAAGGTATGGTTCCATGGTGTAATGGTAAGCACTCTGGACTTTGAATCCAGTGATCTGAGTTCAAATGGAACCTTCCTGTTTGTGCTTGGGAGGGGAGACCTGCCACAAATGACTTTTGTCCCTTTTGGCTGGTTCTAAAACAAGAAAACTTGAATACAAATCATCATTAATTGCATGCTGAAGTCACCATGTGGGAAACAAAAAAGCTCCTCACAGATGGCAGATGCAGCTCCTTCTGCGAGAGGGAAAAATGAGGAAATTCGCTGAGCTAAAGCAAACACAGTCTCTCATTCAATGGAGGTGTGGTTCTACAATAAGCTTTGTCTTCTTCTATTCACAGAAGAGACAAAGCTCCGCCCAGTTTATTTGTGGCTCCGCCCAGTTTCTTTGTGTGACTTCAAAAAAAAAGTTAGCACAGTTTAGTGACTTTTGCTAACTAGCTTTTATTCTCTGATCTGTTGGATACTTGTCAGTATTTGGAAGTACAGTACTTGCAGGGTGGTTCCATGGTGTAATGGTTAGCACTCTGGACTCTGAATTCAGCGATCCGAGTTCAAATCTCGGTGGGACCTACATGTCCGTGTTGTAGTGGACAAACTGCTCGGCTTGGCCTTGTGTGAGAGGATTTTGCCCTACATGGTTCTGGGGCAAATCTTTATTGAGTCCTTTTACGATTACAATGACTTGGGTTCTCAGCTAGGCTTTATTAGCTGCTCTTTTGATCATCACGCACGGTATGGCATGATGAAGCTATTGGCAGTTAAAAAGACCACCTAGTTTTGATCCATTCTTTAAATAGTAAATAGACTGCACCGGCCGAAATAGCTCAGTTGGGAGAGCGTTAGACCTAAGATCTAAAGGTCCCTGTTTCAATCCCGGGTTTCGGCACTGCCGGCTGAGTTTTGGTTACAAGCTCTTAGTGTAACGGCGCCTGGTTCAGTGCAGTTTGTCAGTGTATGCTCACCACAGACACCAAGGTATGGTTCCATGGTGTAATGGTAAGCACTCTGGACTTTGAATCCAGTGATCTGAGTTCAAATGGAACCTTCCTGTTTGTGCTTGGGAGGGGAGACCTGCCACAAATGACTTTTGTCCCTTTTGGCTGGTTCTAAAACAAGAAAACTTGAATACAAATCATCATTAATTGCATGCTGAAGTCACCATGTGGGAAACAAAAAAGCTCCTCACAGATGGCAGATGCAGCTCCTTCTGCGAGAGGGAAAAATGAGGAAATTCGCTGAGCTAAAGCAAACACAGTCTCTCATTCAATGGAGGTGTGGTTCTACAATAAGCTTTGTCTTCTTCTATTCACAGAAGAGACAAAGCTCCGCCCAGTTTATTTGTGGCTCCGCCCAGTTTCTTTGTGTGACTTCAAAAAAAAAGTTAGCACAGTTTAGTGACTTTTGCTAACTAGCTTTTATTCTCTGATCTGTTGGATACTTGTCAGTATTTGGAAGTACAGTACTTGCAGGGTGGTTCCATGGTGTAATGGTTAGCACTCTGGACTCTGAATTCAGCGATCCGAGTTCAAATCTCGGTGGGACCTACATGTCCGTGTTGTAGTGGACAAACTGCTCGGCTTGGCCTTGTGTGAGAGGATTTTGCCCTACATGGTTCTGGGGCAAATCTTTATTGAGTCCTTTTACGATTACAATGACTTGGGTTCTCAGCTAGGCTTTATTAGCTGCTCTTTTGATCATCACGCACGGTATGGCATGATGAAGCTATTGGCAGTTAAAAAGACCACCTAGTTTTGATCCATTCTTTAAATAGTAAATAGACTGCACCGGCCGAAATAGCTCAGTTGGGAGAGCGTTAGACCTAAGATCTAAAGGTCCCTGTTTCAATCCCGGGTTTCGGCACTGCCGGCTGAGTTTTGGTTACAAGCTCTTAGTGTAACGGCGCCTGGTTCAGTGCAGTTTGTCAGTGTATGCTCACCACAGACACCAAGGTATGGTTCCATGGTGTAATGGTAAGCACTCTGGACTTTGAATCCAGTGATCTGAGTTCAAATGGAACCTTCCTGTTTGTGCTTGGGAGGGGAGACCTGCCACAAATGACTTTTGTCCCTTTTGGCTGGTTCTAAAACAAGAAAACTTGAATACAAATCATCATTAATTGCATGCTGAAGTCACCATGTGGGAAACAAAAAAGCTCCTCACAGATGGCAGATGCAGCTCCTTCTGCGAGAGGGAAAAATGAGGAAATTCGCTGAGCTAAAGCAAACACAGTCTCTCATTCAATGGAGGTGTGGTTCTACAATAAGCTTTGTCTTCTTCTATTCACAGAAGAGACAAAGCTCCGCCCAGTTTATTTGTGGCTCCGCCCAGTTTCTTTGTGTGACTTCAAAAAAAAAGTTAGCACAGTTTAATGACTTTTGCTAACTAGCTTTTATTCTCTGATCTGTTGGATACTTGTCAGTATTTGGAAGTGCAGTATTTGCAGGGTGGTTCCATAGTGTAATGGTTAGCACTCTGGACTCTGAATTCAGCGATCCGAGTTCAAATCTCGGTGGGACCTACATATCTTTGTTGTAGTGGACAAACTGCTTGGCTTGGCCTTGTGTGAGAGGATTTTGCCCTACATGGTTCTGGGGCAAATCTTTATTGAGTCCTTTTACGATTACAATGACTTGGGTTCTCAGCTAGGCTTTATTAGCTGCTCTTTTGATCATCACGCACGGTATGGCATGATGAAGCTATTGGCAGTTAAAAAGACCACCTAGTTTTGATCCATTCTTTAAATAGTAAATAGACTGCACCGGCCGAAATAGCTCAGTTGGGAGAGCGTTAGACCTAAGATCTAAAGGTCCCTGTTTCAATCCCGGGTTTCGGCACTGCCGGCTGAGTTTTGGTTACAAGCTCTTAGTGTAACGGCGCCTGGTTCAGTGCAGTTTGTCAGTGTATGCTCACCACAGACACCAAGGTATGGTTCCATGGTGTAATGGTAAGCACTCTGGACTTTGAATCCAGTGATCTGAGTTCAAATGGAACCTTCCTGTTTGTGCTTGGGAGGGGAGACCTGCCACAAATGACTTTTGTCCCTTTTGGCTGGTTCTAAAACAAGAAAACTTGAATACAAATCATCATTAATTGCATGCTGAAGTCACCATGTGGGAAACAAAAAAGCTCCTCACAGATGGCAGATGCAGCTCCTTCTGCGAGAGGGAAAAATGAGGAAATTCGCTGAGCTAAAGCAAACACAGTCTCTCATTCAATGGAGGTGTGGTTCTACAATAAGCTTTGTCTTCTTCTATTCACAGAAGAGACAAAGCTCCGCCCAGTTTATTTGTGGCTCCGCCCAGTTTCTTTGTGTGACTTCAAAAAAAAAGTTAGCACAGTTTAATGACTTTTGCTAACTAGCTTTTATTCTCTGATCTGTTGGATACTTGTCAGTATTTGGAAGTGCAGTACTTGCAGGGTGGTTCCATAGTGTAATGGTTAGCACTCTGGACTCTGAATTCAGTGATCCGAGTTCAAATCTCGGTGGGACCTACATATCTTTGTTGTAGTGGACAAACTGCTTGGCTTGGCCTTGTGTGAGAGGATTTTGCCCTACATGGTTCTGGGGCAAATCTTTATTGAGTCCTTTTACGATTACAATGACTTGGGTTCTCAGCTAGGCTTTATTAGCTGCTCTTTTGATCATCACGCACGGTATGGCATGATGAAGCTATTGGCAGTTAAAAAGACCACCTAGTTTTGATCCATTCTTTAAATAGTAAATAAACTGCACCGGCCGAAATAGCTCAGTTGGGAGAGCGTTAGACTGAAGATCTAAAGGTCCCTGGTTCAATCCCGGGTTTCGGCACTGCCGGCTGAGTTTTGGTTACAAGCTCTTAGTGTAACGGCGCCTGGTTCAGTGCAGTTTGTCAGTGTATGCTCACCACAGACACCAAGGTATGGTTCCATGGTGTAATGGTAAGCACTCTGGACTTTGAATCCAGTGATCCGAGTTCAAATCTCGGTGGAACCTTCCTGTTTGTGCTTGGGAGGGGAGACCTGCAACAAACAACTTTTGTCCCTTTTGGTTGGTTCTAAAACAAGAAAACTTGAATACAAATCATCATTAATTGCATGCTGAAGTCACCATGTGGGAAACAAAAAAGCTCCTCACAGATGGCAGATGCAGCTCCTTCTGCGAGAGGGAAAAATGAGGAAATTCGCTGAGCTAAAGCAAACACAGTCTCTCATTCTATGGAGGTGTGGTTCTACAATAAGCTTTGTCTTCTTCTATTCACAGAAGAGACAAAGCTCCGCCCAGTTTATTTGTGGCTCCGCCCAGTTTCTTTGTGTGACTTCAAAAAAAAAGTTAGCACAGTTTAGTGACTTTTGCTAACTAGCTTTTATTCTCTGATCTGTTGGATACTTGTCAGTATTTGGAAGTACAGTACTTGCAGGGTGGTTCCATGGTGTAATGGTTAGCACTCTGGACTCTGAATTCAGCGATCCGAGTTCAAATCTCGGTGGGACCTACATGTCCGTGTTGTAGTGGACAAACTGCTCGGCTTGGCCTTGTGTGAGAGGATTTTGCCCTACATGGTTCTGGGGCAAATCTTTATTGAGTCCTTTTACGATTACAATGACTTGGGTTCTCAGCTAGGCTTTATTAGCTGCTCTTTTGATCATCACGCACGGTATGGCATGATGAAGCTAGTGGCAGTTAAAAAGACCACCTAGTTTTGATCCATTCTTTAAATAGTAAATAGACTGCACCGGCCGAAATAGCTCAGTTGGGAGAGCGTTAGACTGAAGATCTAAAGGTCCCTGGTTCAATCCCGGGTTTCGGCACTGCCGGCTGAGTTTTGGTTACAAGCTCTTAGTGTAACGGCGCCTGGTTCAGTGCAGTTTGTCAGTGTATGCTCACCACAGACACCAAGGTATGGTTCCATGGTGTAATGGTAAGCACTCTGGACTTTGAATCCAGTGATCCGAGTTCAAATGGAACCTTCCTGTTTGTGCTTGGGAGGGGAGACCTGCCACAAATGACTTTTGTCCCTTTTGGCTGGTTCTAAAACAAGAAAACTTGAATACAAATCATCATTAATTGCATGCTGAAGTCACCATGTGGGAAACAAAAAAGCTTCTCACAGATGGCAGATGCAGCTCCTTCTGCGAGAGGGAAAAATGAGGAAATTCGCTGAGCTAAAGCAAACACAGTCTCTCATTCAATGGAGGTGTGGTTCTACAATAAGCTTTGTCTTCTTCTATTCACAGAAGAGACAAAGCTCCGCCCAGTTTATTTGTGGCTCCGCCCAGTTTCTTTGTGTGACTTCAAAAAAAAAGTTAGCACAGTTTAGTGACTTTTGCTAACTAGCTTTTATTCTCTGATCTGTTGGATACTTGTCAGTATTTGGAAGTACAGTACTTGCAAGGTGGTTCCATGGTGTAATGGTTAGCACTCTGGACTCTGAATCCAGCGATCCGAGTTCAAATCTCGGTGGGACCTACATATCCGTGTTGTAGTGGACAAACTG
>CM059219.1:27591871-27911871 GCA_030347435.1 Clarias fuscus
GAGGTTCGCTTATTTCTGGTATTATTTGTTTGAAGAAATATGTAGATACTGGATCTGTTCCACAAGTTGACGATTTTATCTATCAGTAGCCGAGTACATTTGAAAGCATGGCATGGTGCGTATGGTATGTACAGTACTAAAACTCTTCCCTCTCAGATGCGCACGTACGTTTGTCGACAGGACATAGCTCCGAAAGGAAGTGGTGCTGTGCAGTTGTTGTTGTTTATGCGTCCCATATAGAAAGGGTCATGAAAAGAGTTTAAAAAAGGTATCAGAACAATTCCTTCCCTTGCCCGTCCCATTCCCCCGATCTCACACCACCTGTGTGCCAAGAACCGTTCCTGCATTACTCCAGCTAATCGTCTCCTCTTGCAGGAGTCTGCGACGACCTTTGTTCTGGGAATCCGGGTTGATAATCTGCGTGAACGATATGAACACCGTCTACAGCAAGACGCTGCACACACACACACACTTCCAACACTTACCTTAACACATTATTAGTGTGTATGTTAGGTTCTTTCAGAAGAAATAGTATTTCATATAGTAAATACAGTATTTCAGTACTGTATATTTTGGCACGCACTCTACTCTGACTAAGACACTGATGAGATAATGCCTTGAGAAAAAACAGGTTCTCTTGATGACTCCTCCTCCTCCACCAGTTAGACCCGGCTGGTTTAGAGAACTATACCAGGGAGAACTGGTTTCATTTAATGCTGCGCACTCATTTGTTTTCATCCACATTTCTGTCACACACACACAGTACATTAAAGTACTGATTAGGACGATTCATTAACAATAAGTGGTTTAGATCTCAAATTTAACAATCCTAGTTTTAGATCAGACGTGCAGGACATCCATTCAGTGTGGTCTATGTGTATGTAAACTAGGTCACTAAAACAAACACAGTCTTTCTACACTTTGTTATTTTAGCAAACAGACCGAATGGTGTCTCTATATGGTGGAACCTGAGTGACGACTGTGTGCAGCTAGCCAGGGCTCGGTTCAGCATGTTTGCCTGCTCCCTGGTCTGGGCTCTGGATACTCACTGATTAACTAGGCCTAAACACGACCCTGAAAAGTACTCCAATTATCTATAAAACCTTAATTGTTTTAAAGTTCAATTAATATGTATTTAGCAAGAATATAATATATAATAACTATAGCTGTGTGTACTGTTCTCCTTGCATCTACTCATGCAATTTAACAGCCAGCCAAACTCCATCCATAAAGTACAGACGAGTGAGGATTCGTTAGTGTTTAACGTTTAATAAGATGCCAGGTACCTTATGAATTAAGAGTAAAAAGATGATGCGTTTATAAACACAAAACAAAGGATGGCATTCAAACATGGAAGTGCAACCAACCGCATGTAGAACTCCACTCGCCTTTTTCAAAGGTAACTGCCACTAGGGGGCAGCAAACTATTTTAACACACCAAGTCTGGAGCGGAACACTCCCCACCGGACATCCTAAGGATGTCCTATCTAATTCCCAATGTCCTTAGACAACAGAAGAATAACCTCTGTGATAGGTCTGAGATACTTTACGCCCTTTCCAGATCCACTTTTAGAAACCTTTAACTCCACTTTTCGCACATTCCCATTAGTGCTTGGAAAGACTTTGGACACAAAAGCCATAGGCCACTTGTTTCGAGGGCTCTGATAATCTTTTAAGAGAACAAGATCTCCTTCTTGAATGTCAGATTGAGTACTATTCCACTTGTAGTGTTGGGAGATATTCACGTCTCCAGCGTTACCAAAAGTTGTCAGCAAGACTCTGCACTTGCTTCCATTGTTGCCGGAACATGTCACTACCTGAAAAGTTTCCAGGAGAAGGAGGATCTCCGACCTTCTGACTGAGGAGCATGGCAGGAGTTAGTATAAGAGGTGAGTGAGGGTCTGATGAGATTGGAACTAAGGGCCTTGCATTAATTATTGCAGAAATTTCGGCCATGAATGTGCATAAGACCTCAAGTGAAAAGGGACGAGATCCAGACTGCATCAACATTGAGTCCAGGATCCTCCTTACCACACTTATCAAATGTTCCCAAACTCCCCCCATGTGTGAAGTGTGGGGTGGATTAAATTCCCATGAACAAGAGCAGCTGGCGAGGTATTCTTGCATCTTTGGGTCTTTTGCCATTTTTGAGAATCCCAGTTCTTTGCTTGCTGCTACAAAAGTTAGTTCCACAATCTGACCGAAATTGCTTCACAGGCCCTAATTTTTTGCTCTAATGGCAAAAAATCTCCGTAGTGCATTTATACAACTAGAGGCATCAAGTGATTCAATTACCTCTATGTGAACAGCTCGTGTGGACATGCAAGTGAAGAGAATGGCCCAACGTTTGCTCTCTGCATAACCTCCTCTTGTCCGATGAGCCGAGACTGAGAAAGGACCAAACACATCCAACCCGACATATGTAAAGGGTGGGGAGGGACTGAGTCGCACTGTATTCCCACTTCCTACAGACTACACACTTATGTATGACACTACTAATTGATCTCTTTCCATTAATTAGCCAGAATCCTGCACTGCGTACAGCCCCTTCTGTAAAGAGGTGGCCCTGATGTTTAACTTGCTCATGGAAGTTACGAATTAGTAAGGTAGAGATAGCATGACGTCCAGGTAAGACAATGGGATTTCTCTCATCACTGATCACAGGTTCATGCACTAGACGACCATCGATTCTGATTAGTCCGTCTTCACCAAGGACAGGATTCAACTTAAGTAGAGGACTGTTCTGAGTGATTTCAACATTCCTCATAAAAACACTATACTCTTCAGGAAAGACAGACTTCTGAACAGAAAGAAGGATGACCTTTTTGGCTTCAGCCAACTCACTTAGGCAGTAAGGTTGATGGCACTTATGCCAGCCGATATATTTGCATGTCTGCCCTTTCGAATTAGAGTGAAATGACCTGGCGACATGTATCAAGCATGTCATTGCTCTTAACAGGGACTTCCATGTGGAAAAGCGTTCAAAGCGTTCCGGGGTAAGTGGTTTCTCAATTATACTTGAGGCAGCAGTGTTCACTTGAGGTAAAGAACGAACATCTGAATCCGTCTCTGGATCCAGTAGTTCAAAGGTTTCCTGCAAGGTTGGATTGCTTTCTGAGGCTACATGAAGAAAGTTTGGTCCTGTCAGCCACTTGGTGCTTGTAAGAAGAGAGGCCGGAACAGACCTCGAAGCGCAGTCAGCTGGATTATGCTCAGTAGGAACATAGTACCATTGTTCAGCCTTCGAAGATTGCCTAATTCTTTGGACACGATTGTGTACATACACATAGAACCTCCTACTTTCATTGTATATGTAACCTAATACAACCTTGCTGTCACAGAAAAACTTAACAGAGTCTGGCTCAAGGACAATTTCATCCAGGATCAGATCTGATATCTCAACAGCTAGCACAGCTGCACAAAGTTCTAACCTAGGGATGGTAGGTTCGTCTAGATGTGTCAATTTAGCTTTACCCAAGACAAAACCAACATTGCCCTGTCCATCTTCATGAATAGACTTGAGGTATGCTACTGCTCCAATGGCCTTGCAAGAGGCGTCTGAAAATATGCTTTGTATGCATAAGCTCTGTATGCTTGGCTTTTGAGAGCGATTCCAAGCTATATGTCCTCTGAACATAAACCTTTTCTAGGTCTTGCAATGAATTTCTCCACATTTCCCACTCCCTGCATTTCTCTTCGGGGAGGGGCTCATCCCGGTTATTTACTCCCTCTGACAACTCTCTTAACAGAAATCTTCCATGAATAGTGACAGGGGCCGCGAACCCTAAAGAGTCATACAAGCTGTTTACTGTAGAGAGAATTCCACGACGAGTCAGAGGTTTGTTGTTATCTGGAGAGTGGAACGTAAAAGTGTCTGTCGATATTTCCAGTTCAAGCCGAGACTACGTTGAGTAGGCACGATTTCATCTCCAAAATCCAGATCTTTGACGCCTTTTGCACAGTCTTCAGGTGGAAAGGCTGCCAACACTGATGGACTGTTTGACATTATCTTGTGAAGCCTTAAATTTGATTCTGCCAAAGATGCTTGTGTTCTCTGCAGTAAGTCGATAGCTTCGAAGGTGTTGGGAAATGACCTCAGACCATCGTCCATGTAAAAGTCCCTCTTCACAAAGTTATAGGTATCAGTTCCATACATAAGCTCTCCCTCTTTGGCAGCCTGACGAAGTCCGTAAATCGCCACTGCCGGTGAGGGGCTGTTTCCGAACACATGGACATTCACCCTACATTTGATTACATCTTTGTTGAGATCATTATCACGGTACCACAGAAACCTCAGATAATCTCTGTTGTTTTCCTTCACTGTGAAACAGTGGAACATTTGCTGTATATTGGCGGTTACAGCAACAGGCTCCTTTCTAAATCGAATCAGCACTCCTAAGAAGCTGTTATTCAAATCTGGTCCTGTCAAAAGGACTTTATTCAGGGAGAGACCCTGATACTGGGAGCTGGAATCGAACACCACTCTAATTTGGTTGGGCTTTTTTGGATGATAAACCCCAAAGAATGGTAAATACCAGCGTTCCTAGGGGAGGAGCATACTCAGCATGATCGTTTTCAAACAGCTTTTGCATGAAATCAGTGAACTGCTGTTTCATTTGCCTAGGGTGGCTGAAGGGGAGAGGACCTACCCAACTATTGTCACTGTCTCTGAAAAACTTGCTGTCCATGATCTCCAGGAAAAGATGATCCTCAACAGATAAAGCAGCCTTGTTATCATCTCTTGTGCGCTTGAACACAGAACAGCCAAGGTGATTTTCCTTTCTTGAACACACACCTTTGTAGAGATGGGGAATACCTTGTTCTTCATGTCTGAGCCTTAAGCTGTCCTTCAAGTTGATGTGACTTTGACATAGAGGAAAATATGACGTTCTACCATATGACGTTCTACCATTGTCCAGCACATGTGTCTTATAGTTCAACACACTTGGTTTGTGAAAATTACCCAAGCATACATTTCAACTATAAGCTAAATCTGTCTTGATCGCAAATGGTGCATTATGAGGCCCATTTATCTGGCGTCTCACCATATGGAATCTCAGAGCATCACGACCCAACCACATGAGGATCTGTGCATTATCATCCATTTCTGGAATTTCTGAGACTATCCTTTTGAGATGAGGATGATTTTGAGCAACCTGCGGGGTAGGTATTTCTGCCCTGTTATTAGGAATGTCATTGCATTCAATTAGAGTAGGTAGTGTCAAGCTCATATCTTCACTAACTGGCTCTATATGAAATCCCTCGGCTCTCCTTCCAGAAGCTTCAATAGTTCCAGCACAAGTTTTCAGGAGGTAGGGAAACGCCTGACTCTTTATGCTGAAAAGTAAAAAAAAAACTCTGATCTTACTGATGACCTATTGCTCTGGTCATCCAGCATAACATACATCTTGACAGTGGCTTCTGAACTGCTTCTTGGATACACTCGAACCAAGCATATCTTAGAACAAGACTTGCTGGTGAATCTTCTCCGCAGACTTTAGTACAGGCATTGTCCACAGAAGGCGATGAACTTTCTTCCTCCCCGCCATGCTCTAAAGAGGCAATTGAGGGTTTGGGAACCCATGGAGCTGGTCCAGGGTGGAGAGCAGAAGCATGGACTTCACTGTCACATTCCATACACTTCACTGCAGCTTTGCAATTGCGAGCTATGTTAGAAGATGATGAACAACATTGAAAGCAGATACCATGTTCCTTTAAGTAGGCTTTCCGTTCTTCCAACGGCTTCATCCAAAAACCACAACACTTTCTTAATGGATGCGGTTTATTATGTGTTGGGCAGTTCTTTGGATTTTCATTACCTGATAAGTTTGTTTACTTAGGAATTTCTCACTTTTAGGAGGACCAGCAATAGTGAAGCTTGGATCGTTTCTGGCTTTTGCCTCATAGCAGACGAAGCTAACAAAGTACCAGGAAGCAGGGAAGGAGGCATTATACTGTTCTTTTTATTTCATGACATGAGAGAGCCATTTCTCTTGGAGAAAATGAGGTAACTTTTCTACAATGGGATTTATTCCTCTGGCAGTATTCAAATATGCTAGGCCAGGCAAATAACCATCTGGCTTAGCTGCCTGTAGTTCTGTCAGGAGATCACCTAGCTCTCTTAACTTAATGAAGTCCTTACTAGTCACCTACTAGTTCAGTTGAAGGCATCCTGGACATGATGCATGAGATTAGAAGCAGTATTGTTAGAGTCTAAGGCATCTGGGTGCAATATGTCACTGCGATTTGGATTGTGCCTGTCTTCTTGCTGACAGGTTTGAAGGAGGATTCTGAAGGGTTAAGCAACATTGACTTCACCTTGCACAAAGAAACTAAGACTACGCGTGACGTAGCTTCCTGTTTTTCGTATTGTTCCCGCGAAAGTTCCTCGTCTGTTTGTAACAGCGTTTTAGATTATATTTTGTTTAGTTTTTTTATAATTATATATTTTTCCCGTTTTTACTAAATAACAAACTAGTTTTTACGCTTTAATACTACTGGACTTTATCCGATTTTTGCGCTTTTTGAGAGAACGCGCATATCATCTGACCAACAACAAGCGAATCCATCAGCAAATAATCACAACTCCGGCACAAAGGTACGTTATTATGTCTACCATTCAGCTCGCTCAGTGTGTGGAGTGCAGGATGTTTAGACATTCTTCCTTCGTCATTAGTGATAATTTTATTTGTGATAGGTGTGTGTTAGTGAGCACCCTGACGGAGAAGATAGTAGCATTAGAGTAGCGCATCCAGACTTTAGAGAGGGTTAGAGAGCGCGAGAACAGCGTTAATCCTGTAGCGGAAAGTCTGGGTGCCGCAGGCGGAGATAATCAGCCCCCGACTCCGGCAGTAGAGCCCTCACAGCGGGGCGAGTGGGTGACGAATCGGCGGCATACTCGTTCAGCCAAAGCTAACGCTAAGGCTAGCCCACCGGAGCACACCTCTTCTGCGCTTCACGTGTCCAACAGGTTCGCTCTCCTCAGTGATGCACCCGCTGAGAAACCTGAAAGAGCTCTGGTTATAGGAGACTCTATACTGAGACATGTGAAATCAGCTCGGCCTTTAGGGGTGCCAGCGGCAGTGGTCAGGTGTATCCCGGGAGCCAGAGCACCGGACATAGCAGGTAATCTTAGGGCTCTAGGACAGCATAGGTTCTCTAAGATAGTGGTACATGCTGGAGCTAACGATATACGCCTTCGTCAGTCAGAGGTTAGCAAGCATAACTTTACAGAGGTGTTTAAAATAGCGAAGGCGATGTCCGAAGAAGTAGTTTGCTCTGGTCCCATCCCAATGAGACGTGGCGACATAGCTTACAGCAGGTTATGGTCGCTGAACCGCTGGATGTCCAGGTGGTGCTCCGAAAACAATGTGGGCTTCATAGATAACTGGAAGACCTTTGAGGGCAAAACTGGCCTGTTAGGGCGGGACGGTGTCCATCCCACTCGGGAAGGTGCTGCTCTCATTTCTTGCAGTATAGCACATAGTCTCAGAAGAGGCCTAGTTAATCGGTGACAATCCAGAGGTCAGGCCAGGGAGCAGACAAGACAGGCTAAACCAACCGTCTGCTAGCTGCAGAGAGTCGTCACTCAGGGTTCATCATATTGAGACTGTGTCTGTTCCCCGAGCTAAACATAAATTTAGAAAGACTCAGAAAATCTGTTTTAGTAATTTAATTAACATAGATACCACAAACTCAGATCACACTGAATGCGCAGCCAGCAACTCTGATCTGAAGCTAGGACTGTTAAATATTAGAGCTCTCGCATCTAAAGCAGTTATTGTTAATTAAATTATCACAGATCAGGAGTTTGATATATTATGTTTAACAGAAACCTGGATTAAACAGGACGAGTATGTAGCTCTAAATGAAGCTAGTCCTCCTGGATACAGCTACATACACCAGCCTCGGCTAACTGGTAGAGGAGGAGGAGTCGCAGTTATTTATAACGATAATCTGTCTCTCGTACAAAAACACAGTTTTAAATTTAATGCATTTGAAGTTCTCTATAGTAACATAAAGTCAGCTCAGTCGATCCCGCTAATCATCATTTACAGACCCCCAGGGCCGTACTCGGAGTTTCTCTGCGAATTTGCAGATTTCCTCTCAAACCTTGTTGTTTCTGTAGACAAAGCGTTAATTTCTGGAGACTTTTATATTCATTTTGAGAATCCAGAAGACCCTCTGAGAACAGCATTCTTGTCCATACTGGACTCAGTAGGAGTAAATCAGTGTGTAGTAGGACCCACTCATAAAGCAGGTCACACTTTAGATTTAATATTATCCTTCGGATTAAGTATAGGAAATATAATCACAGTTCCACAGTCTGATGTTATCTCAGATCACTACCTTGTCTCGATCAAAGCGTGTTATAGTAATAATGTATGCACAGCACCGCGCTTCCACCTTAAACGTACATTTACATCAAATACCGCACAGAGCTTTATCAATAATCTTCCAGAGTTATCAACTTTGATTCTGACTTCACAGAACTCGAACAGGCGAATGAATATCTAGAGTCAGCACTTCGTTATAGCTTAGATAATGTAGCTCCAGTTAAAAGGAAAATGATTAGAGATAAGAAACTCGCTCCTTGGTATAATGACCACACCCGTGCTTTAAAACAAACCACTCGAAAATTCGAACGTAAATGGCGCCAAACTAAATTGATAGTATTCAAAATAGCTTGGAAGGAGAGCATCCTGAACTATAAAAAAGCTCTCAGTGATGCTAGATCAACATATCTCTCCACTCTTATAGAAAATAACAAAAACAACCCGAGATTTTTATTTAATACCGTAGCTAAATTAACTAAAAACAAGACCACTGCAGAAATCTCCACAACATCATGCAGTAGTGAGGATTTCATGAACTTTTTCAATAATAAAATCATAAATATTAGGCAAAAAATTCAGGCTTTGAAAACAGACAATTTAAATAATTCAGATGATCTAACCACATCACATCAGAACTTAGAACACTTTACTCCCCTTGAAGCGAGGGAACTAATTTCAATCATCTAGTCAAGTCAAGTCAAGTCAATTTTATTTATATAGCGCTTTTAACAATTGACATTGTCGCAAAGCAGCTTTACACAATAAAAAGAAGTAAGTTTGTATGCAATGTGTATGAATCAAAATGATAAGATTGTCCCTGATGAGCAAGCCGAGGGCGACGGTGGCAAGGAAAAACTCCCTGAGATGGTAATAGGAAGAAACCTTGAGAGGAACCAGACTCAACAGGGAACCCATCCTCATCTGGGTGATAACGGATAGCAGGAATTGCTCAGCATAATAATGTGTACTGGAAGTTCAGTGTAACAGGAGATGTGTTAAAATTAAAATTAAAAGGAGTTCAGTTTACTCATCTCTTCTTCAAAATCGTCAACCTGTATATTAGATCCTGTACCGACACATTTTCTCAAACAGATAGTACCAGCAATAATAGTCAAGTCAAGTCAAGTCAATTTTATTTATATAGCGCTTTTAACAATTGACATTGTCGCAAAGCAGCTTTACACAATAAAAAGAAGTAAGTTTTTATGCAATGTATATGAATCAAAATGACAAGATTGTCCCCGATGAGCAAGCCGAGGGCGACGGTGGCAAGGAAAAACTCCCTGAGATGGTAATAGGAAGAAACCTTGAGAGGAACCAGACTCAACAGGGAACCCATCCTCATCTGGGTGATAACGGATAGCAGGAATTGCTCAGCATAATAATGTGTAAGACTGGAAGTTCAGTATAACAAGAGATGTTTTAAAATTAAAAGGAGTCCAGTTTGTTCCCGGAGGCTCAGGTAGACTGTAGGGGATTCCGGTCCTGAGTTATCGAACAACTGAAGTCACAGGTCCCCAGAGCATCACTCGATGACAGGAGAGTCTTCATGGAAACCATCCCCAGACACCATACGAATCCAGGCAGACCACACGGGGCATCCATGCGACGAGATCTCCAACCAGAAGCAGGACTCCAGGACGGGTTAGACGGCTCCAGAGGGCAGAGGGGTCTGGATCACTGGCAACTCAGGAGCGAAACATGTATAGCTCGACAGAGAGACAGAGAGAGGGAAAGAAGAGGGGGAGAGAGAGAGAGAAGAGAGCAGAAAAGGAGAGAACAGAAAATAAGGAGAGATGGCAGTTAGGTATGGTCACAGTCAGCATGTATAGGTGAATGTATATTTAGTGCAAAGTGCAAGCAGAGACTCCGGCAGGACTAACTATAACAGCATAACTAAAAGGGAGAGCCAGAAGGAAACACAAACATGAGGGCTCCCTGAGATGTAAAGCAACCAATCACCTCACCGTCAACAAACCTGAGTGAACAATGAGAGTGAGGAGGACAGCATCTAAACTTACCAGTTCACCAGAATACTCTACATCTATGAGTCCCCCAGATCTGCTCCTTTACCTAAGGTTAATCTATTTACAAAAATGCTTGGCTAAATAAATGGGTTTTTAGCCTAGACTTAAACACTGAGACTGTGTCTGAGTCCCGAACATTAATAGGAAGATTATTCCATAACTTTGGGGCTTTGTAAGAAAAAGCTCTGCCCCCTGCTGTAGTTTTAATAATACGTGGTACTGACAGGCAGCCTGCATTCTTTGATCGAAGTAGGCGTGGCGGATCGTAAGACACTAACAGTTCACTCAAATACTGTGGTGCGAGACCATTTAGTGCTTTAAATGTCAAAAGTAGTATCTTAAAATCGATGCGAAATTTCACAGGGAGCCAATGCAGTGTAGATAAGATAGGGGTGATGTGCTCGTATCTTCTGGTTTTAGTGAGGACTCTCGCTGCTGCATTCTGTACTAACTGAAGCTTGTTTATACACCTAATTGAACAACCAGACAGTAAGGCGTTACAATAGTCCAACCTAGACGTGATAAAAGCATGAACTAGTTTTTCTGCATCATTTAGTGACAATATGTTTCTTATCTTGGCAATATTTCTAAGGTGAAAGAAAGCTATCCTGGTGATATTATCTACATGAGCTTCAAACGAAAGGCTGGAATCTATAATCACACCGAGGTCTTTTACTGTTGCACTTGATGGAACAGAAAGGCCATCTAAAGTTACAGTGTGATCAGAAAGCTTAGTTCTAGCTACTTGTGGTCCTATGACCAGAACTTCTGTCTTATCAGGATTAAGCAGAAGAAAATTAATTAACATCCAATCTCGTATATCCTGCACACACTGCTCGATTTTAGCAAACTGGTTTTTCTCATCTGGTTTTGCTGAGACATATAATTGTGTGTCATCAGCATAACAATGAAAACTAATACCATGTTTACGAATTATGTTGCCCAGAGGAAGCATGTAAAGGGAAAAAAGCAGTGGGCCTAAAACTGAGCCCTGTGGAACACCAAACTCCACTTCAGAACATGAGGAATGGTCACCATCTAAATCTACAAACTGATAGAACCCCTGTTGAAAGTAATTAACTGTTCACTCAGTAGTGGGTATGTCCCCAAGTCCTTTAAATTAGCCGTTATTAAACCGCTAACCAAGAAACCTGACCTTGACCCCTGTCTGCTTTCTAATTACAGGCCGATATCAAACCTTCCCTTTATCTCCAAGATTTTGGAAAAGGTAGTATCACAGCAGCTATGTTCACATCTACACAGAAATAGCATAAATTAACTGTATCAGTCAGGATTTAGGCCTCATCACAGCACAGAGACAGCACTTGTTAAAGTAGTAAACGACCTCCTATTGACCTCTGATCAGGGTGCGTCACTATACTTGTGTTACTGGACCTCAGTGCAGCTTTTTACACCATTGATCATAGTATTCTCCTTCACAGATTAGAAAAGGTAGTAGGAATTAAGGGAACTGCCCTCTTGTGGCTCAGATCCTATTTGACTGATCGTTATCAGTTTGTAGATTTAGATGGTGACCATTCCTCATGTTTTCAAGTGGAGTTTGGTGTTCCACAGGGCTCAGTTTTAGGCCCACTGCTTTTTTCCCTTTACATGCTTCCTCTGGGCAACATAATTCGTAAACATGGTATTAGTTTTCATTGTTATGCTGATGACACACAATTATATGTCTCAGCAAAACCAGATGAGAAAACCCAGTTTGCTAATATTGAGCAGTGTGTGCAGGATATACGAGATTGGATGTTAATTAATTTTCTTCTGCTTAATCCTGATAAGACAGAAGTTCTGGTCATAGGACCACAAGTAGCTAGAACTAAGCTTTCTGATCACACTGTAACTTTAGATGGCCTTTCTGTTCCATCAAGTGCAACAGTAAAAGACCTTGGTGTGATTATAGATTCCAGCCTTTCGTTTGAAGCTCATGTAGATAATATCACCAGGATAGCTTTCTTTCACCTTAGAAATATTGCCAAGATTAGAAACATATTGTCACTAAATGATGCAGAAAAACTAGTTCATGCTTTTATCACCTCTAGGTTGGACTATTGTAACGCCTTACTGTCTGGTTGTTCAACTAGGTGTATAAACAAGCTTCAGTTAGTACAGAATGCAGCAGCGAGAGTCCTCACTAGAACCAGAAGATACGATCACATCACCCCTATCTTATCTACACTGCATTGGCTCCCTGTGAAATTTCACATCGATTTTAAGATACTACTTTTGACATATAAAGCACTAAATGGTCTCGCGCCACAGTATTTGAGTGAACTGCTAGTGTCTTACGATCCGCCACGCCTACTTCGATCAAAGAATGCAGGCTGCCTGTCAGTACCACGTATTATTAAAACTACAGCAGGGGGCAGAGCTTTTTCTTACAAAGCCCCAAAGTTATGGAATAGTCTTCCTATTAATGTTCGGGACTCAGACACAGTCTCAGTGTTTAAGTCTAGGCTAAAAACCTATTTATTTAGCCAAGCATTTTTGTAAATAGATTAACCTTAGGTAAAGGAGCAGATCTGGGGGACTCATGGACGTAGAGTATTCTGGTGAACTGGTATGTTTAGATGCTGTCCTCCCCACTCTCATTGTTCACTCAGGTTTGTTGACGGTGAGGTGATTGGTTGCTTTACATCTCAGGGAGCCCTCATGTCTGTGTTTCCTTCTGGCTCTCCCTTTTAGTTATGCTGTTATAGTTAGTCCTGCCGGAGTCCCTGCTTGCACTTTGCACTAAATATACATTCACCTTATACATGTTGACTGTGACCAGACCTAACTGCCATCTCTCCTTATTTTCTGTTCTCTCCTCTTCTGCTCTCTCCTCTCTCTCTCTCCCTCTCTCCTTTCCCTCTCTCTGTCTCTCTGTCGAGCTATACATGTTTCGCTCCTGAGTTGCCAGTGATCCAGACCCCTCTACCCTCTGGAGCCGTCTAACCCGTCCTGGAGTCCTGCTTCTGGTTGGAGATCTCGTCGCATGGATGCCCCGTGTGGTCTGCCTGGATTCGTATGGTGGCTGGGGATGGTTTCCATGAAGACTGTCCTGTCATCGATTGATGCTCTGGGGACTTGTGACTTCAGTTGTTCGATAACTCAGGACCGGAATCCCCTACAGTCTACCTGAGCCTTCAGGAACAAACTGGACTCCTTTTAATTTTAATTTTAACACATCTCCTGTTATACTGAACTTCCAGTCTTACACATTATTATGCTGATCAATCCCTGCTCTCCGTTATCACCCAGATGAGGATGGGTTCCCTGTTGAGTCTGGTTCCTCTCAAGGTTTCTTCCTATTACCATCTCAGGGAGTTTTTCCTTGCCACCGTCGCCCTCGGCTTGCTCATCAGGGACAATCTGATCATTTTGATTCATACACATTGCATTAAAACTTACTTCTTTTGATTGTGTAAAGCTGCCTTGCGACAATGTCAATTGTTAAAAGCGCTATATAAATAAAACTGACTTGACTTGACTTCTTCTTTTGGTTCTGTCTTATTGTGTGTTTCGACATAGTCTTTTATGCGCTTCACTTTACCGTGGGAAGACACTGAGAAACTAGCACTGGAAATATCATCCTCTGTTGCTGCTACAGCTGCTTCTAGCACCTCTGCCTGGGCCAGAGCAGCAGCTTGTTCCTTTTCATGTTGGAGCACCTCCAGATCTGCCTCTATTTTAGCTTTGTCCAATTTATGGGCCATTTCTAATTTAATTTTGTCCAGTTTAATCGCATTCTCTTTCTTCACAAAAGAAATATGAGTTTGTGCTGCTTCTGCTTGAGCCATCGCAGTGGCTGCTGCCATACTAGCTGACATCCTTGATGATCGCGACGAACGTGATGAACGAGAAAGTTTTGAACCTGCCTCAGAAGCTCTGTCAACTGTGCTCATGGCTTCTTCTGTGATTTCCTCCGTAGAGGCTGCTGGCTAACCATCTGAGTTCATAGTACCAATGTGACTGCGTTCTTCTGCCATGTTACTTGATTTGCTTATAGTATTATCATCTTTTTACTGTACTGTTCTCCTTGCATCTACTCATGCAATATAACAGCCAGCCAAACTCCATCCATAAAGTACAGACGAGTCAGGATTCATCTTAGTGTTTAACGTTTAATAAGATACCTTGTGAATTAAGAGTAAAAAGATGAACACAAAACAAAGGATGGCATTCAAACATGGAAGTGCAACCAACCGCATGTAGAACTCCACTCGGCTTTTTCAAAGGTAACTGCCACTAAGGGGCAGCAAACTATTTTAACGCACCAAGTCTGGAGCGGAACACTCCCCACCGGACATCCTAAGGATGTCCTATCTAATTCCCAATGTTCTTAGACAACAGAAGAATAACCTCTGTGATAGGTCTGAGATACTTCTGGGATTTCCCTGGTTCTAGGGTTTAAACAGTAGGGTGTGGAAATAACATCCAGTGAGCTGGAGTTCTGCAGGTCGTAAAAAAACATGTTGAAAAGTGAAAGACATGTGAAGTGGCTGAGTGGAATTTCTGGGGGTCCATGGTTTAAGCAGAGAAACATGCAGAAAAAACATACAGGTAGGTGGATTGGATAAGATTTTTATTAAAACATAAGAACAGTTACTAAGCCCAGACAGAGACAAGGATCAGAACCAGGGAGTGCACAAGACATAAAGGTGCAACATAATTAATACACTACTGCATCATACACAGATCAGTCATATCAGGTGTCTACAAAGTCTCTCAGGACAGATGGCTGGAACGTGAGTGAATTCTACAACTCCAGGAACTCTTGGGAATTGTCATTAAGGATAATTGCTCTGCAGATCTGCACATTAAGCTCAGGCTCCTCTGTAGAAGTTTCAGCGTTTGTTAAGTTCTTTAGATACACTCTATGGGTCAAACCGTGAGCCTGTCACTGTGAGGCGGCAACAGTGCCTGCTATACCACTGCGTAAATCTGTCATTTAAAAAAAAAGTTTTATTATTTAAATCTGTAATATCTAAATAAACTGATATGTACATGCAAGTGTTGGACATAAACTGTTTTTGATAAGCAGAATTGTATACCACATACAAACCCTTCAGCAAGTGGAAGAATGTGCAACATGTATTTAGAATAATATCAATATTTATAAACTAACAAAAAAAATTAAACTATATTTTATGCAGCAATTCCAAATTTAGTTAGTTAGGAAGAGAAGTTTATATGCACATGATAAACATGAATGTCATGGCAATGCAGAGTAGACAGAGTAGAGGCAGAATATTTGTGCAACATACAGCTTTTTTTATTTTCTTAATTTCTTTTACAAGATTTATTTATTAATTATTATTAATTAATCAATCATAATTGTGCATGGTCATAAACATACATACTGTACATCCATCTAGGTCATTAATGCATCGGTCCTGAAATGAACCATAAGTTGTGTGCCAGCTCTCATTTGGATGGACTACCACACAGTACAATGGGAAAGTCTAAGTCGAGCTCAGTGCAGATCTGAGAAAGAGATGTTCTCCCCCTGCTTGGTGGGTTTCCTCTGGGTACTCCGGTTTCCTCCCACAGTCCAAAGACATGCAGATTAGGCTAACTGGTGTTCCCAAAATTGCCCGTAGTGTGTGAATGAGTGTGTGAGAGTGTGTACGTGTGTGTGCTCAGCGATAGTTTGGCAACCTGTCCAGGGTGTACCCCGCCTCGTGCCCTAAGTCTCCTGGGATAGGCTCCGCCCCCATGACCCTGAATACAGGATAAAGCGGTATAGATGATGAGTGAGTGAGTTAATGATACAAAGACTTACATTATAGAATCTATTGTCAGTATCTGAGTGAGTTGCTCTACATTGCACCCTAGTGGAGGAACAGAGACTAGCTGATACTCTTTACCTCAATTAAAGTAATTTTGATTGCAGTCCAGAAGACAACTTACATTTAGAACAGAATGTAAATTGATACGTCGAGCTGGTGTAGAGCCTTCATGCCCGCAGGCCGTATGTATTGACACCCCTGGACTGAACCTGCTCCAGAAGCAGCACTGATTACTGCGGTGTGTCTGTCACAGGAACTGGAGAAGATTTCTGCCAGAAACATCACAACTGACACTTCATAATGAAACAGACCTGTTGGGCAGAAGCCTTGTCAGTTAGATAACAGAATTCTGCAGTAAAACACATGACAGACGGCTCCATAGATCAGGTGTCTGAGGACTGATGTCTGGGGGAAATTCATCACTCCAAGCAGTTTGTCTTGTCAAGAAACTTAATCTAAGATTACAGAATTCTCAAGACGTTTGTTTTATTGAAATGTCCTTAATGTGAGCCATGTTGTGTTTATTAATTTAATTGTTTAAAATCATTTATCATATACAACTTGACCACTGCAGCATAATCAGTTTCTTATGTTTTGAATCTTACAGCTGCACATGCGTTGGTGAGATGATCAGTTTTGTTCGATTTCTTGTGAACTGCTGACGAAATTCCTCCTAAATTCAAAATATAACTATTGTTGTTATTTAGAGAGTATATTTAAAGGAAATGACATCACGACACGTCAGAATAACCCGGGATCATGCAGTATGTGCAGAGCTTGAATAACTCAAATCAAACAAAGTGCCAATCATTTGTAAACCAACTTGTGTAAATGCTTTGACTAAATAACGTTAATAAATCGGTATTTGGTGGAACAGTTACAGCTTCCATGTGTTTTGTCTCTCCGAAAGTTCTTCACTTTGCTGTTGTGTAACTTTATACGATGGTTTTTGGGGAAGAAAAACAAACAGCTCGGCGCTAACTGATGGTTTGTGACCCTCCGTCTTCCTCTTCATGACATTCCAGATGTTTCCAGGAGTAAACTGCAGTTTCACCAGTAATCAGCACTGAGGCAGCAAATCCAGTGACTCTTATAATTCTGCTGTATCACTACAGTGTGGCTTCTTCTACAATTAGAAAGACTGAAGCCGTCAATCATCGTTTATTAGTTTTATGTTTATTAGGACTGGGAGGGTGTGGCACGCGGCCGTGGTGGTCGTCCTGACACCAGCACACAAGCTCAAACACCACCGCTCCATGAAGACAAGCACATTCTAACAATCATTCATTAGTTCTCATTACTATATTATACTGAGATGTGTGTGTGTGTGTGTAAATGTTTCTTCTGTTGCATGAGGATCATCGGGAGGAGCGACATCACTCCTCGTTCTGTGAAAAGACCTCTTCAGTCATTTTCAGTCACTGCACAAACTACAAAGAAAATTGCTGCACTTCCACAAAATTAATCGAGTTATAATTAATTAATTTATCCTTTTAAGCAGATCACTGACCAAACCTTTATCTGGAATAATATAGTGTCTAATGAGACTGCAGGAGGAAACACATCTCTGAGTCTTTGCTTCCACCTAGTGAGCCAAATAATATAATCACGTCAAACGCAGCCCTCTGTGATCACTAAGGCTGCACTTCAGTTCTGGAGTAAAACCTTGTGTTTTTTTGTTTTTTTTTGGAGTGTTTCTGCTCCTCCGTCTCACCTGTCAGGCTTCTTCAATCGCTGAAGAGATGAAACTGGTGCATAGAGAAGAAAAACATCTAAACAGCAGCGCTATGTACACAGATCAGCAATAACACTAAAA
The DNA here is from genome assembly GCA_030347435.1 of Clarias fuscus. Lineage (NCBI taxonomy): Eukaryota > Metazoa > Chordata > Actinopteri > Siluriformes > Clariidae > Clarias > Clarias fuscus. The sequence goes on from CM059219.1 coordinate 27,609,837, forward strand.
CCGACTAGACTGGGCTGCAGGGTGCGGCGTCTATGGATCGGACTTGTTTGTCTGGCGCATCCCATGGAGCCAGGGGAGATTGGAATCCGGGAAGTTCAGACGTAGGGTCGATGGTCTTGGGCTCTCTCCCTGTTGGGACGCGTACACGGCCGGCTGTGGTGCACCGAGTGATCTGATACCTTTCCATCACGGCCAACATGAATGTTTTTCAGCAATCTGTTATACATTAGCTTTTCTGTGAGATTGGACCAGACCGTCTGGGCGTCCGGTCTCCCATCACCCTGTATGATATTAGTGTTATTGACTGATTGGTGCACATCAGGGTCTGGATAAATTAACCGGCTCTTAAGGAACATTCAAATGACCGCAAAATATAAAAGGTTTGACAATTTTATTGAAATTCTAAGACAAATTTCAGTCCCAGTCCTGAACATAAAAAAAAAAGAAAAAGAAAAAAAGCACGCTTTGGGTTTTAGCATTAACATTAATTTCAAAGCCTCCCCGTGTGTGTGTTAAAACAGCAGCATAACTGATCTTACACTACTCTAAACAACAGGTCATTTGGCATATTTGAAGCAAACTCTTTCTGACCGGTTAATTAAAGAAAAAACAAATAAATTATTGAAACCAAGACCAAATTGGAGATCGAGCCGAGTCTTTAAAATAATGCCAGGTAATAAGTCATAAGGTAACCGTGTTGCACCAATTAACTTTAGCACCAATTAAAAACTATGTCCAGGAGAAGAAAAAAAAAATAAAATAAATAAATTACAAATCCCGGGTGCTTGTAAAAGACAAGAGTCTATTAAAATGTAGTTTAATTTATAAAGGGCCTAAGATTTCTACCAAGATCTACAAACATCTCTAACCCGGAACTCTCTCGTCCAAATCAAATAAAAGCCAGATCAATACTGTGATCATAGGAAAGTGAATCTAATACACAAAAGAAACGAGCAGTAGCTCCTCACACTGATGGGGAAAACGGCACAGGGGGCGTGTGTCCTGTTCTCCAGTCTCGAATGTTTTCATCAGGTTTTATTAGAACTGGAACACCCTTCTACAGTAAAACTACTGTACAAAATCCGTCTTTTATTCGTTTTGTTTCATTTTCCTTGAAGACATTCACAAAAGCATGCACTTAGATGGACAATGACGGAGAAATGTCTCCTTGCAGCAAAACCCAGGGAAGAGGAACAGCAAGAGGCTGAGCAAAGTGCAGATTTTTAATATTTGAAACATAAAAAGCTCAACATCAGAAACGATAATCTGATGAACTGTTTGTCGACAGCCGTCAATTTTAAGACCATTCTTCAGACATCATTACAGACGCGGCAGTCTGTCCTCTGCCTCGATGGAACTGAAGGGTGAATACTAAAGATGGCAAATACTAAGGGTCGGCCGTCATCTCGAAATGCTGGCGCTTAAAGGGCAGTTGTTTGAATTATGGCAAAAAAAAAAAGAAAGTGTACATATTTCTCCAAACTGTAGTTTGGTCTAGAGGTCTACATGACCAAAAAGGGCTGGAAAAACAAACAAACAATAAAATACAGTTACAGCACATATTCCTGCCTGCTCTCTCGTGATCTCAGCATGTGTGCACAATCTGGATACTTTAAAGGGATACAGCCATATCTGAGGGACCTTATATAGATATAGATATATAGAGATATAGAGATATAATTTACCTGATAAACATGACTTGAAAACCAAGTCCATCAAGGCTGGTGTAATGCTTTTGCACATATTTAATAGTTCTAGGTTTATCTTCATAATAGAAAGGTGAGTACAAACACAGACGGCTGCAAGTCGTAGCACCCGACTCTCACTCTGAGACACACCCAGGCTCTTTTCATTAAATAAAAGGAAAGAAAATGACCAGCTTTGGAATAGCAGGTTTAACCAAGCCAGAAATTAAAACAAACAACAACAGCATACAGTCAAAGCCTTTACACAACACAAAAAGACACTATTGTGCCACCTGTAGGCATTTTATCGACATCCATTTGCTCACACACAGTGTAAAATTGGCTAAACCGGCTTGGCTTGAGATTTTCAGCAGAGTCCCTGCGTAAGCCAGAGAATAAACTAATAATCAATGAATGAACTGCAAACTATGGACTACCTGGAACCAAAGGCAGCATTTGCATAAAATACTGATTTTTTTTCTTTTGTTTTTTTTTAGCTTTGAGAAAAAAAAAAGAAAAAAAAAAAAGAATTAGAGCTCATACTGAGGAGTGTACAACAGATCTGGCATAAACCCTCAGGAAGACAAAAGAATAAATAATAATATCAGTACCTTCCGTTCAATATATCAGGAAACATTACATTTCTCTTGATTTCTTTTAATAAACAAAGTAGGAAACTTTGCGAAATCAGTTTCAGTGTTGCCTGCCCCAGTTTATAAAGCGAGGAGGAAAAAAAAACATTAAAATAATAATAATAATAATAATAATAATAATAACTCCAAGGTCTTCTGATCTTTAGGAGACCTGTGTGCTATCAGAGAGGGAACTGATGCCCAGAAGACTTCTCCATATGCAGTGTAAAACACCTCCCACACACTCCCCCCTCCCCCTCCAGGAAAAATGGAGGGGAAAGGGGTTAAAAAAAAATGATAATAATAAACTGATAACGGCCTGTAGTGCCCTCATTAGCGCTGCAGGCTCTCTTTATGTAAGGTGTGTGTGTGTGTCTCTATAGGTCGGAGGGTAGGTGTAGGAATGGGGCAGGAATGCTCTCATGACATTTGTCCTTCAGAGCCATTGCTGTTTTAGAGCCAGAAAACAGAAATACAGGAAACTCCCCAGAATCCAGAGTTTCTCTCTCACACTGTCTTTGTTTCCAGACGTTAAAGGAGAAAAAACAAAACAAAAAAACAAAAACATGATTAGTGCCAATGCTGAAGTTGCTGCTGATCATATTCTGCTATGAGTTTCTTTATATGTGCCAGCTTGTTGTGGAGATATTCACATCGGTTCCTCTCTTGGCTGTAGTTGGGATTAGTCTGTGAGGGAACAATGGGAGACGACACGTGATCAGTATTCAGTACAAATAGTCACGTACACACGCGTCTGTACAGCTTAGAAAAATTTATTAATAAATATTTTCTGTCTTGAATCCACGTTAACAAAACACTACAGCAACCAGTCAAAAGTTTTGGACACGCCCCTTAATGCAATGTTTGTTCTTTTGTGATTCAGTTTTAGAACAATACTGGATTTTATTTTTAATTTTTTACGTAATGAACTAGTGTATTTAGCAAAACCCATCAACCCTGTGATGAAACTGTCTCTCATGAAGACCTTCCCAGGAAAGCAAGACCAAAACTTAGCTCTGCTGCAGAGGAGACGTTCATTTAGAGTCACCAGCCTCAGAAATCACCAATTAACAACCAGCACCTCAGATTAGAGCCGTTATGAAGCTTTACAGAGCAGATATACATCTCAATACCAACTGTTCAAAGTTCAGGTTATTGCATATTTTTGGACAAGAATTAGGAAACGATCATGGAGTTAGAAGGCGTGTCCAAACTTTTGACTAGTAGTGTGAATTTTTTTTTTTTAATGAAATCCATTAAAAGTTCATCTACATCACCCGATTAAAGATAATAATAAAAAAAATTGCAAAGAGTTGTATGTACAACTTTTTTTTTTTTTTATGGATATAATATATATATATATATATATATATACACACACACACATATATATATATATATACACACGTATATACACACACACTATATATATATATATATATATTATATATATAATATATGTGTGTGTGTGTGTGTGTGTGTATATATATATATATATATATATACACACACACACATATATTATATATATAATATATGTGTGTGTGTGTGTGTGTGTGTGTGTGTGTGTGTGTGTGTGTGTGTGTGTGTGTATATATATATATATATATATATATATATATATATATATATATATATATATATATATATATATATATATATATATATATATATACACACACACACACACACACATATTATATATATAATATATGTGTGTGTGTGTGTGTATATGTGTATATATATATATATATATATATATATATATATATATATATATATATATCACACACACACACACACACACATACATACACATATATACACACACTGGAGCAGAAATTTAAGATACGAGGCGTGGTCATGATCGAGTGTTTAGCCAGGAGGTAATAACCGTGCCAAAAGTGAAGATGCCCAATAGTTTCTCACTGTTACAGAAATAAATAAATAAAAACAAACGTACCTTTTTTATTTTGCGATACTCTTGAAGTATTTGATTGTGGATTGTCTGCAAAACATAAACCGATATCAGTATTGATTCAAGATTCAAAGAACGTTTATTAATCCCCAAGGGGAAATTGCTTATTCCCGGTCACAGTTGCTCACCCTTACTATCAAGTAAAGTAAAGTAAAGTACAAAAAACAGCATATCGATAAAATATAAAGTGTCCTCAAACAGTAAGTACCATATTGCACACTACGTTAATACAATATTGCACAATAAACTAATATATATATCTATATATAAATATATGTAATCCTGTATTATAATATGTAATATTGTATTACATAATTTATTTCGATATGATAGTATGTGTAGTATATGATACCTGTATTAATTATATGACAATTGTAGTAAGTATTATTGTTCTATTATGTTACTGTCACTGACAGTGAATACCCACATAGTGTGTAGGTTACATAGAAGAGTTATATAATTTTATTGCCGTTGGGCGGAAAGATCTCCTGTGACGCTCTGTGGTACACTTGATAGCGATCAGTCTCTGGCTGAAATTGCTCCTCTGGTCAGCGAAAACACTGTATAGCGGGTGAGAAGGATTGTTCAAAATGGATTGTACTTTGGCCAGAATTCTCCTCTTCGCTACTACATGCACAGAGTCGAGCTCCATGCCTAGCACAGATCCAGCCTTTTTAATAACCTTGTCCATTCTGTTCCTGTCCGAACAGACCACTGCTTAAAAGATGACACTCGCCACAACAGTTTCATAAAACATCCGTAGAATGGTGTTACAGACGTTGAAAGACCTGAGCCTTCGAAGAAAGTACAATCGGGTCTGTCCTTTCTTGTAGAGTGCCGTTGTGTTGAGTGACCAGTCAAGTTTGTTATCCAGATGAACTCCCAGATATTTGTATTCCAAGACCATGTCCACTGTCTCCCCCTTGACAGATATAGGAGTCGCAGGGGTCTTGCTTCTCCTAAAGTCAACCACCATCTCCTTTGTTTTCTTGATGTTGAGTTGTAGGTGATTACGCTCACACCAGGAAACGAAGTGGTCTACTACAGACAGGTACTCAGAGGTGTCACCATCCTTTATACATCCAACAATCACAGAATCATCAGAGAACTTCTGTTATACCTAAAGTCAGATGTATAGAAATGCCCTTCTAACACACAATTCACAAACTGCTAGGCATTAATTCGTTAGACCAGCGTTGGACCATTCCACAGACACCACTCATCGCTTCATGTGTCTGAGAGAAAGTAAGTGTCAGCCTTCTACAGTCCATAGAAGCTAGTGGGTATGGAGGAGCTGAACAACTTCTCAGAGTGGGAGGGGTAACCTAGTCATGGGAGTTCAAAACACCAAACAGCACAGTGACTAGACGTAGTCCCCGACTTAAGAACAAGTCAGACTTACGAACATGGTACTGGAAACTGAGACAGTCTGACACAGTGAGTCTTATAAGCCTTTGACACAATAGGAAATGAATCTCTCAGTGAAATCTAACAGTGTCGTTTCTACACCAGGGGAATCTCGGACGTCATTTTGTCACAGAGCTGTTTTCCACTGTATTGGACTGTGAACTACTTTTTGTCTGTAACGGTGAACTGTTCCGTTGAGGATTTTCTGACTGAAAAGTTCCCAGACTGATTCATTGAAACCGAGTGAGACAGACTCATTTCTGCTGCACACCCAGACACGCGTGCACACACGTATAATACACCGAACTTTGGCCATTTTATACATTCATTTACATGATGAAAATATTGTATACAATTGTAAATATTGGTACACTGCAGTGTCTATTTTTGTACAATACACGTGAGCTACTTCTGCTATGTTCATAACTCAAACGTTTGTAAGTGGACTACCTGTACTGTACCTTTCCGCCTTTAAACAGGCAGACCGACTGACAACAAGTTTGAAGACACCTGTGATGCTAATTACCGGACACACTTTACTTTAACATGTCCCTATAGTCAAATTATTTTCAATCTTTTCTAGGGGTGCCATTATTGTTGTCCAGGCCAGTTTCATTAGACTTTGTCTATGTGAGTAGTTCTACTGTACCCACATTCAGTGCGTTTAAATACGGTAAACCGTCACGATTAATTATGAAGCATTAAAATAGTTTTGTCTCCGAGTTGTCAATGAATTAGCATGGGTTAGCAGCGCAGACGTGGCTACAACACCATTACAGCCGTGCTATATCCAGCACAACAGCACCTTTTATAATCATGTTATACTCATGTTATATTGCTTAATTAGTTGTTAATTCCATCAGAGCAAGCACGAGTAAGTCAGGAGTATACAAAACAACAGAATACAGGTTCTACTCATATCGCTAGAAATTTCTGCTAAGTGATGTAACTTTGAACTATAAAGCTCTGTGGTCTGTAACCTATTCAGACTGATGTGCGTGTGCACTGGTCCAGGTGTTACCTTATACTGATCTGTGCCTTGTTGGAGCTGTTTCAGCTCAGCGTCCAGCACAGTGAACTGCCGGGTGATGCCCTCTATTCGTGCGTGGAGTGCCCGGTACTCGCTGTACTCCGCATTAAAGTCGTTCTTGTAGCTCTGCCGCTGCTCCTGGGAGCTGATCTCCGTGTACTTTCTGCTCAGACGTACAGAAAAACAAAACACAATCTCATCACTAAAAAAAAAAAAAATACATTGTACAAATGACGTGTATGCTGGACTGAAACACATGGCCTGAATGCGAGGTTATCTGCGGTGTACTTACAGTAAATAGTCTGCCTGGAGAGATGAAGACGCAGGAACACTGGAGCTGTTGTACATCCCGTTCAGATCTGAAAGAAAACCAACATGAGAAATTAAAGCAAGTAGACGTTATCCTACAACAGACACACATGAGGGAAATAGTAGTGACGAGACGTGCTGATAAGCCCTGAAGATTCATGTTGAGAAATGGGGCATCCTCGTACTCAAAAATCAATGGGGCAGTTTAATCATGTAAAATACTTTACATGAAGGAAAAAAAAAGTCGACTATGAGAGGGTGGGGCTATAATATGCAAATTACACACCTTTACCTTATGACCAATCAGCTTCAAGCCTTTAACTACAGACGCATATTAATATAAAATAAGTCTAAAGTGTGTAATTTTCCAAAAACCCGTGTCCTGTCCCCGTACCTGTGCTTTTATGTGGAACGCTCATCATGCGCAGGTCTGGACTGGTGTTAACCTTGTACAAACTCTTCATCTGCGATCCGTCACCATCCTCCGTTCCTATCCTCTCCCGCTTCTCCTTCTCTGGATCTTTCTTTCTGGACTTGTCTTTATCTTTGCGTTTTTTGGACTTTTTGGACTTGCCGTGTGGCGTGGGCGAGGTGCTGGGGTCCTTCGATGCTTGTACGCTGCAGGGCGCCGATGGCGCGGACCCCGACAGCGGCTCGGTCCGCGGGGCGCCCCCCGTCACGGCCGGTGTCTGGCTGAGCCTCTCGGCCACCGCTGCCTCCTGGCCTTCGCCGTCCCTGCCGTTGTGGCTCGAGTCGTTGCTGACGTCCGACAGCGGCTCGAGGTGCTGACAGAGATCCAGCAGGGGAAGCGGGGCGCTGGGTAAGTCCTTCCCGTTCGAAGAGTTTAACTTTCCGTTCACGGGTGTCGATCCTTTGCTGATCAGGTGCGATATCCTGGGCTTCTTGCTCGCCAGGGGGTCAATAAATTCTTCAGTAGGTCTTTTCTGTAGAACATAAACATGGGTGTGTTACAAGAGGGAACAACAACAACAACATGGGGGGAAAGAAAGACCTTTAAAATAGTAAAGGATGTCTGCAGCAATACTCCTGTGAACGTTTCTAGTGCAAAACCTGAAAACATTTCTACTTGTTAAGTGTGTGAGCTCCAGAGAAACCATGCCATGGTGATTTAAAACAGAATAAATAGTTTCCATTATTTACAAACTGTGTAAAATGTTAAGCTGCACAAAAGTAGTTTGCTTAGCGCACGTCCCATGCAACACTCCCTCACCAACGACTCCTCTTATCGAGTCAGCTTTTTAGATTTTTTTAATTTGCCATTTTACAGCACGTCAACAAAAGCAAACAAAAAAAATTATATTATTTAGACACAGATATGAAAAACCCAATGGGCAAAAAAACAAAAACAAAAACAACCTTCTCTCTAAAACCTAAAACTATTTTAGTTATTGTATGAATAAAATGTTTAATAATTATAGTAAACTACATGCAATATATAATATACTAATAATATAATATATTAAGTAATATGAATACATAAACATAAATCATTATTATTAATTTATTAACACAAATTCTTGTTCTGCAGCACTGAGCTAGAAAGCTGCCTAAGTGTAAAAGTCCAGAGTCCAGTTAAAAACTACACAGCTGTGACTAATCAACAAAAACTGAATACAAGTAACTGTACTCAGTTAAACTGTATTAAACCACAAACTTTCTCAGATGTGAATATTGGTACTGGTGTAAAACAGAACCATTAAAATGTATCACACTCAAACCTGTTCACTCAGTGAAGTAAAACTCATAATGGATGTGAGTGAGGGTCAGGTGTGAACATACCGAGGTCTTATAGTGTACATAAAAATAATAATAAACAAGTAAATAAACAAATAGCTGTTGTGGTGTATTTTTGTGTGATAACTTCCCGATGTTGAATTAGCAGGTCTGGTAATCAGAGTACACGTCGTCCCTGACATACAAACGAGTTCTGTCCCAGGAGCACGTTCACACGTCGGATTTGTTCTTAATATCATGACGAGGAGTTAAATGTTATCTTATTCCTCCAGGCTCTGAAATCCTGTGTGTGTGTGTGTGTGTGTGTGTGTGTGTGTGTGTGTGTGTGTGTGTGTGTGCGTGTGTGTGTGCGCTCAGTGATGATGAAGAGGGCAGATAGCGCCTTCCTCAGTGTGTGTATTCCGTTGCCCTGACACAGCATGATCAGCAGGTCAAAAAGTTGCACTTGTGCTTTACGTCTCTCAGAGGAAACACACGTTAGTCTGGACCATCCACTGCGAGACGCTGTCTCAGGGACAAATAAATAAACAATGGAGCCAATTAACAGAATGGAGTCCAGGGGTGCTAGCTGAGTGGATTTAGAGAGAAGACTGACCTGAGATGGAGAGCTACTGGCCTGTTCTTTGTGCGGGCTGACCGGACTCTCCCCCGGCACAACAGCACTACTCTGAGCCTTGCACAGTTTCCTGTGGAAGAACAAAGACGCATGAAAAAACATAATCGGACGAAATCACACCAACAGATTCAGCAAATGCAGTACAAAAAAAATAAAATAATAATAATCCACAGCACTGTCCTATCACATGGAGATGTTGAATAAATACAGAAGGAGTTTGTACACACATCTCTCCATGTGCTGTGTGATTGCTAAACACTGGATCTTCAGAAACACTTTATGAAGCAGGTATATGATTAGGTAAGATTCTGATGTGTACAAAAACCGAAGCAGTATGAGATGAAATGAGACGGACACTGGGTGACGTTGGATTAACAGGGGACACCGGGATGTGACTAGCTTGATTTCTTTTGAGAGAATGCAAAGAAAAGCAAAACAACGTGAGGGGAGGACAACAAGAGCTGCTGTGGCTGTTTGTCTGATCGTGGCATCTGGCCGAAAACAACACTTTTCAGCCACACACACAGGCGCACACACGCGCGCACACGCTGTGCCACAAAGACCTTTGAACTGTTTGGCCACGTGGCTCTTGCACAACAGTCAGTAACTCAGAGTCTGACCAGGTGGACAGAGACGTGCAGGGTCATAAACATTATCCCTGAAGATGAAGCACAAATCCTTGTGTTGATGTTCCGGATGAATAAACTAACTGAGCACAGTATCTTAAAGATAACTTTATAAAGTTAATAATAATTTATTAAGTATCAGAGCAAAAGAATAAAAATATATTTTTTAAAAACGTTCTGTTCAGTAAACCCTCGGACTGCGAGTGTTTTGCAAGACGAGCTAAATTTTTTAAATACATTTTGACTTGTTAACGAGAGAGGTCTTGATATACGAGTACTGTAGTACACTTGATCAACTGAATCAATGGTTCTTCTCTCTCTTGCACTGTGGGATTATGGGTAATCATCTCCCATGTTCAATCTCATCCGTGTGTGTATTGTTTATGCACACACACTCGTGGTCACAATGTTATAGTAAAGTTTTTTTTATTTTTTTTAATTGTGTGTCCAAGTGAAGCGACTTCTTTAATAGCTGCATAAAGTGTGTAGCAGTGCAGGAGATGAATCTGTTTAACGACAACGTGACGCCGCAAAATCCACAAAATGAGGCAAAAGCAAGTGACAGAGGTTTGTTGAGAAGAAGATTCCAGTTTGCAGTCAGACATTCTGTCAGAGAGCAGTGATTCCATTAGTGTTGTGTGTGAGAGAGAAAGTCGTCCCACACAGTAGCCACCCTCCTCCTCCTCCTTCCTCCTGCTTCTCTTATTGTCCAGAAACACCAGAAACAATTCTTTTCACAACGGTAAAGTGCAGGTTAATGGGTTTTATTTTTACTTTATATTTTGTAATAATTATTTTTATATGAATATTTTTGGGTTGTGAAACAAATCGTCTGAGCTTCCATTATTTCTTATTGGGGGAAATTCGCTTTGATATACGAGTGTTTTGATACACAAGCACGCTTCCGGGATAAATTATGCTCACAAACCAATATACATTTAATTATGAATGTCAACAGGAACATGAGGTCAGGACTCGTTTTCCGCACTCTCTCACCGTACAAGGATCCTCTTGAGGATTTGCTGGTCTACCTCCGTGTAGCCAGGCCAATCCTTCTGAACCTCCTTAAACAAACAGTCCTTCAATGTGAAGGTGTTGTCCTTGCTATTCAGATTAGCCACCTACAGGACAAACAGGAAGAACATCTCAACATTTCAACATAAACACACACACTCAACGATTTCTTTTGGGAGGAAATGATGCGTACAGTAGGAACTAGAATTTTTTTTCCTTCCCTGTGTGAACTTCTAATCATACACACACTCTTCTATTCGAATAACAGCAAGCAGTTTATTTATTTACTTGACACACCTGTTGCAGGAGGCTGTCTAAAGTGTCCTTGTCCTGGGGCGAGAGGCCGTCCTTAGTGAGGCGCACCAGCAACTCGGGCTTGCGGTAAGGTTTGAGTGCGAGTAGGTGGACGAGGCGCTCCCTGAGCGGCCGCAGCGGTGCCGTGCTCTTCTTCATGTTGCTGGAGATGAGTACAGGACGGGAGAAGCGCCGCGACGGGGCCACGTCTGAAAGTGCCGTCACGGGTTTCCGGATCTGGACACGTTTACCTGAACAAGGAGCGTCATAATGAATCATCGATCTAAAGTTGACTCTCTCATATGTAAGTGGAACATGGAGCTATTTCTTTACAGCAATTATGTACACAGTATAGGTTGAAGTTGAACTGCATTTCTGAAATATATTTACAATAATATGCAAATATGTTTTACTTTCACCGTGGGCTCAACCTGCAAACATCATGGTGTTAAAATCAGCAATAAAGAGACGATAATGTTTAAATTCTGTGAGTGATCACTGCCTCAGGTGATGGAATATGGTACGACGATGCTGATGCTGAGAACTCATTTCCCATTGTGATTCCTCTTCATAGTGTTGATCAGGTTATAGAAGTGGGACTGAAAGTGATTTTGTAATGAGATCGCTTCCTTTATGCAACTTCTGGTTGCATAATACAGTTCAGGAAATCTATAAAAGATTTATTTATTTATTTATTTATAGAAGAACATACTGGAGAAAATGAGGACTGTCCTCAGAACGCCACACAAATCTTTACAAGTGTTGATTTTACACTCTGTCTCCTTCCTGTCTCAGGCCATGGCCACACAGACATTTTTTTTAAATAAATAATTCTGTCCACATAACCTAAAAATATCTTTGTCCACATGAAAACACAAATCACAGGTGGATCGCCCGGTACGGCCTGAAGCAGAACTCCCTCAAAACTGTGGGGTGGACGGGGGACTTTTACGGGGACACCCATCAACAATATGCCCAACAGAAGATGCACTTTCTGTCCCCACTGAGGACGTACGGTCTGCTACAGGAGCTGCTGTTCTACTAATCCGTCCCAAAGCAAGACAGGAACCAAAGCTGGCGATTAACGAAGTACAACTACACCGTTACTGTATTTAATCATTTTTTCTCGTGTCTATGAACAGATGTCCAGAAAAATCTGAAAATTGAGGAATGCTTGTATTTCAGAGTGTGAACTTTGTACTTCAACTCGTATGAAAATTTTAAGTGGTCCTTCTACTTGTACGGGAGTATTACTTCTAGGAAAGTATAGGGTTTGTGTACTTCTAATAATAATAACAACAACAACAACAGGTGCTCCCTCCCTTGCTTCCTCTCCATGAACAACCCCCCCCCCCCCCCCCCCACAGACCCCTCGGACCCTGGACACTCACCCTCAAACAGCTGAGCTTGATTAAAGGCAATCTGCTGTAGAATAAATAAAATCAACACCACGCTCTTTACACACTCACCACACTCACTACACATCCTACTTACACACCTACACATACACTGTATTGTGAAATCACTTCATGTGACACACGCATTACTGTTTGTACTACTCACACATCTTGTACAGCAGATAATGAAGTACATCACGTACTTTATATTGTGTACTGTACAGTTATGTACACTATCATGTACACTTTATCTGTATTTAATAGTTCTTGAAATGTCGTGTACTTCCTGTGGACAGAGTCTCGTTATTTACGGCCTGCGCTTTTGAGATATAAATTCCTTGGCTTGTAAACCCTCTTCTGATGATTCTTACCCACATATCTGCCACCGGGTTTGATGACGATGGCGGCGCGGCTGCGCGTCTCCTCCTCCGCCTGGGCCATGCTCTGCCTGGCCTTCTGGTACGAGTCGTCCGTGGCACACACCGTGATTTTATCCTGGATTCCTCCCAGGCAGTCCAGCTGTATGCTCCCTTCACTGAGGAAATGCAAAGTTTCTGTTATGAACTAAATATCTTAAAGTCCATTAAAATAGCCAAGTGTTAAAAATGGGTTGACTTTTAAAGCAACTGATTTTCACACAGTATTTACTATATTTAAGTTCTTACATTTATTTACCATTAATACATATTTACATTTTTTTTTTATTGTATTACTTGTGATCCATTTTAGATAGAAAAATGGCTCACACTTTACACCAGTTTACATGATTACTGGACAGTCTGTTTAAGTTGCACTTTTGGATGGTATGTATCCAACAATCCAAGAGAGACGGAAGGAAGTAAAACAGCAAGAAAACCAAACTGTAAAGAAGAGCAGTGTTTACTTTTAGCTTTATGTTCATTGTTTCTCTTTTCCGCCATTTTTTCCTCCACTATAGAAACTCTGAAGCCTCTTAAAAGTCCTCCTCTCTACTCTGAACAATTTTTACCTTAGGAGCTGTTTTTAGTGCTAAGATGTTTCGTGAATCGTTTTTATCTTTACTAAGATTTAGTCCTAAATTTAAGGGGAAATTCTAAGAAAAAGGTCATAATTCTAAGAATTCTTTTTAGAATTTCATCACTAGGAGCATTTTAGCCTTAATAAGCTTTGTGAACACAGACCCTGGTGTCCATGCCGACTTACACCTGGAAGTTGCGTTTCGGATTTAAACAAATGGAAAGATGAGTCATGAAGGTTATTGGTGATCCATTACACAACAGTAATCTTGATCTTATGTCTATTCTGCAATGTCAGCAATATTTGAACTACTGAAGGAGCATTTTTTTTTTTGTTGAGTATTTGCAAATCTAACACTGTATTAATGCACAAACTCTCCATCTCATAATATTGGGCAGATAGAGTGTGAATGTGTGTGTGTGAGAGAGAGAGAGAGAGAGAGAGAGAGAGAGAGGAAATGAAATGAGGCTGACAGGAGAGCTAAACCAGAAGAGTCACAACTCACATCATTTCCTCCTTTTACTCTCTATAACTAGTTTGCACAACTTCAATTCAACATAAATGCTAAAATGAATCTGGTAATATATATTTATTATATAGATGTAGAGGACAAACCTCCAAAAAGCCGTTAACTGTAACAAGACTGACTCGGGTGCAAAACTCTGCACAGATCACACACAACTCCTTCAGTTAAAAATAAGATGAACATGAGTCTGCCCCCTCCACCCCCTGCATGAGACCGGTCAGTCTGGTGATGTTCTGGTGCCGTACCTTGTGATGTACTGCTGGACGCAGTCGAAGCTGCCCTGGGGGTTGTCCCTCCCCACATTCGACAGGTAGAAAGTAAACGTTCGCAGGTCATTCGGACTCGTGGACTGGGGTATCGAGATTTTCTGTTAGGAGAGAAAACGAAGAAAAAACAAGACAATAGTAGAAGTGCAGCGAGACACGAAAGCCACAGGAAGTGCAGATTTTGGTCAGACTGGAGCATTTAATGGGTCGCCGCAATAGGGGAAAGAAAGTGTGGATGTAATTTTGTTTTTGTTTATCAATCATTCATAGAACATTTAAAGCCCGTCATCTTGAATGAAATCTTAAAATAAAATATTAAATATTTGTTTTCAACTCTGACAAGCACAATGAGACTAAAATGATCAAATACTGTGTGTGCTTCAACACACCCACACACACTACAGACACCTCCACTGGATACCACTGGTTTCACCTGCTAGAGTTCACCGTACAGATGAACAGGTGGTGGCGCTGTGACTTGTGATGTCTGGCTGCTCACGCTCAGATAATATTCCGGATTTTATTATTTTTTTTTAAACAATATTTTAAACGGAGTGTGTGAGCACGAGTTCTTCTTACCTCCTCTGCATCGCCTCACACTGCTCCATCACCACACACACACCTTTAACATCGCCTCGCTCCACTTGCACTACTCACCCCTCGTGCGTTACCTTCTCGCCTACCCGTGTGAAATCTCCCTCTCTACACTGCTGTCACTGTTCTCTTGTGTGCACGTGTGTGTGCGCGCGTGTACACACACTTTACGGTAACTCTGTGGCCTCTGCAGCACGAGAATCTCAGACAGTGGAGCGAACATGAACCTACATCTAGATCTTACAGCCACCACTTTAGAAACAGCTAAAAATAAAGGCGTCAGCGCTCGCGCTACACAGAACATCATTCTGGTGTGAAAGACTCGCGAGAGTTACATTCATGAGAAACCAGCGGCTGTACGCTTCACACAAACACCTCACAACTAAACACCTTCGCAGAGACACTTTTAGGGCTGTAGCTATCGAATATTTTAGTAATCGAGTATTCTACCAAAAATTTAATCGAGTAATCGGATAAAATTCACTTTTGCTTAATTAAACAGCAATGTAAAATATATAAGAGAAACAAAGATTAATTGGTTTTCTTTTTAGTAAAATTTTTTTTTATTTTTTAAATGCATACAGAATTTGATCAAAAATAAACATAGTCATTATTCACAATACAAGGAAGAGCTTAAAGTTGACTGAGATGAATTAAGTGCGTTACAGCCATACATTCTTATTTTAAAGCCTTTTCTCAGATGCAAAAACAAACAAAACAAAAAAAAAGGTATTTCAAATGACTTTAAGAATCAAAAAAACTAAGGCACATATTAAAATCCATTAATATATTTTTACAAAACAGGCTATATTTTTCTGTTGCAGGCTGCAACAGAACGCTCCCTCACATCAACACACAGCTAACTGTTTGCGTCTCCTTTCGCTTCGTGGGTGACGTAAGCGCTTCTTCTCCGTCTGTGTTTACTGGTGGCTTGCATCTAGAAGCGCGCTGTCACGCCAAACAAATAATTGCGCAAAAACATAACACAAGCTTTTAAAATTAATTAAAAGAAGCTTCGAGGCAGAAGATTTTGCCTCGATCATTTTTTGTGTTCGAATTACTCGAGGAATCGTTTCAGACACTTTTATATCGAAATCTTCTCAATATAAAAGATGCTACGTTTATTCATTTGAAAAAGCGGATGCTACCAAATGAGAACTTCACTAATAGTCGAACATGTTGATCAATAAGTGATGACACGACGTCCAGTACTGTGCGCCGCCTGAACTGTAAGGGCGCCCTCTTGTGGTGTACAAGTGATCTACAAATAGGAACATTATGCCGAACAGTGTTCGTTAATCACAGTCGCGGTATGAATCTGCACGATTATTTATTCATCGCAAAAGGCTGCAGTGTTTTACAGGTGACGTACACACACACCGCCAGAAACCTGAGAGAAAATGTAGAGTTTATCAATAATTTAAAGTATTTCTTAATTTTTTAAAAAATACATGTGAGTTGATGAATATTAGCAAACATCCTCATAATGAGATCAGCGTTAGCCTGGATTAAATATATTTAGCTGTAAAATGAGGTAGTTAAATGTATTATTTAATAAATATCACAGTTTAAAATCACAACCACAATGTGCGTGTCAAAATAACCGCAATGTGATTTGTTCTTGATCAAGTCGTTCAGCCCTAATCATCAGTCACTACACTCAAACAGTTAACGTCTTAATGTCAATTACCGGGTTAATGATCAAAAGCTTAACGTCACCATTAATCACATAGACACGTCGAGACGAAGGGGAGAGGACAGAGTACTCCGAGACGGGTCCGAGATGTGTGGTGTGTGTGCGCGTGTATACACTAGCGCATGTATAGACCCCCACGGGCCGTACGCTCACGTCAGTAACTGTTGTCTCGCTCATTTCTGTCGCCTAAACAAACATTTATGAGAATTTTGACGCGTTACATTTTCTAGATGAGCTCACATTCTGAGGCAGATGAGGGACAGGAGCTGAGCTACTCAGTGAGGATGTAGAACACACACACACACGTTAAGCAACTTCACTGCAGTCACAACCTCTCGCAGTGTGTTTAATCATCACACTTTAACCTCAACACTTTCACTCATTAAGAACACAAGATGACGTAGGCAGTGAGACAGCGGCGCTCTGACACTCACACACTCGCGTCCCGCACCGATTCAACAAAAGCAATTCAAATTCGTGTGTGTAAATCAATGTGTGTCCTCATGCAGGATCGACGATGCGAGCAGAACTGCTGCACCGTGCAGCCCTGGGAGCCACAAACAGCACAAGCCATAAATAGACTGTGTGTGTGTGTGTGTGTGTGTGTGGTGCTTTGGGACATGATTATACCCCAGAGTCTGCTAGAACAACAATATTTTGCTCACTAATACCCATGTTGCTGAGGGCCGAGTGTTTCACTGGTGTGTTAAATAACTTTTTAAACTCAAGTGTGTTCTGTACGAGCAGCTCGGACTCACACGGATAACAAAAAACCTCAGAGCGTGCTTGCACACACACTAACACACACACGCTTAGTGTTGATGTAATCTCTTCAGCTAAAACCAAACAAATCCTTAAAATTAATTTCATTCACCTCCTAACAATACACAGTGTGTTTAATCAGAGAGAGAGAGAGACAGAGTGTGTGTGTGTGTGTGTGTGTGTGTGTGTGTGTGTAGGTTTTCTATAAACTCTATTTTTAAAGACAGCTGCAGAAAGCGTTACCCTCGTACTGTAAAGGAGTTTCTGGAGTACAGCGGAGTCTCAGTAAACACATTTAATCCATTATGGAGGCGAGTTTTAAGGCAGAAGGCAGGAGAGAGAAAAAAGAAAATATAGTTGCAACCAACGATGAGCGGGCCCAAGCACCCTGCGCACACACAGTGGGCACACGCATTTAAAGGGAACATACCAATACCATTATGACAACTTTAGAAAAGAGAGGATTCTATGTTTAGACCTCCAGAAAGCCCCGGATACTTAAAAAAAAAAAAAAAAGTGTGTGTGTGTGTGTGTGTGTGGGTGTGTGTGTGTATGTGTGAGAGAGAGTCACATCAGACTCAGGTGTACAGATTCCCCGTTTCTGTCCTGACTCATGTCAGGGTTTGGAGCAGTGAAGACACGTCGGGGCAGAGGTACTTAACCACGAACACTAAAGGCAGGTGTGCACACAGGTGACATGGAAAACACCTAAAGATTTAAACAGTTTTTAAGGAACTGTTACAGATCGAATTTACATGGATACATTTATACAGATTTATATTGTTTTGGAAAAATGGCAAAAAACATTACTAAAAAATTAATATTTTTTTGGAAAAATTTAATCTACCTAAAATAAAAGTTTTCAGAATTAATTTAAAAGTTTTTAATTTAAATTTATCAGAATTCCTTTAAATGTAAAAGTTTTTAAATGTAAAAGTTTAAATGAAAAGGTTTTCAGAATTCATTTAAAAGTTTAAATTCAATGAAAGTTATCAGAATTAATTTAAATGTAAAAGTTTTTAAACGAAAAAGTTTTTAACTGTAAATGTTTTTATGTAAATGTTTTAAACTGTAAATGTACCCCGTTTCAAGAATCAGACTAGTGACCTGAAGCAAACTGATGTAAAGGTTTTCAGAATTAATTTAAATGAAAAAGTTCAAATATAAAGGTGTTCAGAATTCATTTAAAAAGAAAGTTTTTAAATGAAAAGGTTTTAAATATAAAAGTTTTTCATTAAATTCATTAAAATGTAGAAGTAAACATTTAAATGAATTCTGAAGACCTTTACATCAGTTTGCTTCAGGTCACTAGTCTGATTCTTGAAACGGGGTACACGTGTCCCATACCTGCACGTGTCACTGTGAGCATCTTCAGCTCGTACACATCAGGGAGCTCTGATCAGAACAATCAGATAATCACTTCATTTTAACTCCTCAGTGTCTCAACTGTCCGATCACACAAGTAACCCACATTACTGTGTCGACACACAACACACACGAATCGACAGTCACATCAACACTCTTGTCACCAGTCTGGGAATATCAGAGTGTCTACCAAAAAAAACATCAAATTTGCAATATGCAAAAACTTTTTTGTTTTCCTGAAGAAAAACCCAGTGGGGAAACGTCCACCAAATACTAACACACCCTATTTACAGGTTAAGAACACAGTGTGTATCAGAACAAAAAGGATTACTCCAAAAAAACAATAATATGAATAAAAATAATAATAATGAAGAGAGAAATAAAAGTTTAAAATTGACGATTAATTATATTCTTAATTATATTCATGGATTATTATTATTATTATTATTATTATTATTATAGTTATAAAAGGTAAATAAATAAACCCTAATCGGCGCACTGCTGGAAGACGTTCACCTGCTGTAGCGTAAAACTTTCGTTTAATGTTTTATTTTTTCCATTCATAGTTTCTAACAAAAAAATTAATAAAATAAAAGAGTAATAGGCGTTGATGGGGAGAGTGAGAGCAGGTTTGGCTTGAGAGTGAATCAACGACCTGATTAGACCGGAGTCAGATAATAACCAGGCTACGACACCTACTGCTTCAAAACAACACCAGGACAAAGCAAAGGCTGACTGACCTGGTGTGTGTGTGTGTGGGACAGAGATGACTGACTCAGTGTTAGATGTTGACCTCTCGTCCCTTTAAGATCTATAAGAGTGTGTTTCACTGCTGTCGAGCGCCAGTTAGCGTCACAGTTTACTCTTCTTGCTGTCGGGCGGAGCCGCTTCACCACCGGTGGTCAGAGTCGTGTCAGGGTGGAAAAGTGAACATGGACTAACTGCCCACTCCACCCACACACACACACTTACACAATCCACAGTGCTGTGTGTTCTCAGATCAGTCTCCTTTAACCCATGGTTCCTTTCACATGTGGCCTGCAGGTGGACGACTATAAACACTGTGTGCGCGCGCGTGCGTGTGTGTGTGTGTGCGCGCGAGAGAACGCCTCACTGCGCTACACACTCTTGCGCATTAGGTCACGGACTCTGTATTGAAGTCTATGGTATTCACTTTATACACACACACACACACACACACACACACACACACACACACAGTTACAGCTGAGTTCTTCTCTGTCTTATGACGAGCAAAAAAATTTTTTTTTTTTTTTTTAAAAATCATACTGAAAATAATAACTCATTTAACTGATGAACTTTCAAACTATTAGTTCACAAATCTATTAATATTTAATAAAAAAATCCATTACAACACAAAGGTAACACAAAGTATTTTTACTATAAAAGTAAAAACAAAAACAAACCACTGCTTTGGAGGTCTAGCAATTTTTGCAATGAAAACTACCAATATTTAAAAAGATTATAACTGGATTAAGAGCGGTTTGAGACGATGCTAAAACAGCGCTGAAACCTCAACTTCAAAAATCATCAATTAAACAGCCGGTGAAGTCGCGCTGCAAACAAGGGCGAGTAAAAATCACAGCTGGGTTTAATACTAAACTAAACTAAGAACATTTTCTCACACACACACACACACACACACACACACACACACACACACACACACACACACACAATGTGATGAGAACTCACAGGACTGGGACTAAACAGCTGTGTGTCCATAAGTGAGCATAAAGGTTGGACTTTGGAGCAACAACAAAAAAAGGTCATGTGACCTGATGAGTCCAGATTGACCCTATTCCAGAGTGATGGGCGTGTCAGGGTACGAAGGGAAGCGCATGAAGCGATCATGCATAGCGTGCACTGTACAAGCCTCTGGGGTTGCTTCAGGTGATCAGGTCTAGACTCAGCAACGTTATGAGGCAATAGAATGAAGTCAGCTGACCACCTGAATGTCCTGAATCACCAGTACATCACATCTGTGGAGGTTCTCATCCCTTCTCGCCAGAACTACCACAATGTGTGTGATGTAATCAAAGTGGAAGGCGTCAATCAAATCCTCCAGACCTTCAGATCAGGAAAGCGACCAAGACCCCAACAGCCACACTAGAGGTACTCCGTGGTCTTCCTTAAACTCTGCTAGAGTCAAGAAGATGCGAGTTCACAGACGGTTCTCACGAAACTGCAGAATCGAGGAGAACCCACCCAAACCCAGGATCACGGAGTTAAACATGAAGACTGTAACTGCTGCCACAGAATCTCCTGAACACTTTCCAGTCCGCTGTGTAACCCTGCAGTTAAACTCTGAGTAGAGAAAGCGTCTCAGGATAGAGACACACGTGGAGACGTAACCCTGGAGAGCCTCTAAACACCCGTGTGTGTGTGTATATAATATAAACACAGTCTCCATATGGATGCGGTTCAGTGTTCTTCTCCTGCCCTCGTATGCACCTTGGAGCTTTTTTCTCCTCTGCACTGGGATTTTATTTCATGCCTTTCCAATGAGCTGGGGTTTTTCCCATCAGGAGGAAACAAGCGGGAAAATTAAAACCTGCTACAGAGCGAGATGGAACAAATGGGTCGGAGTTTCCAAACTTAATAAAGTTAAATCTAGAAGAGTTCAATCAACTGTCAATTAAATCATCTTTCATTTATATTGAGAAGAAGAAGGAGAGTTAGGTCTGTTAGTTTATTTCCTCACACGTTGCCTCCTGTACAAAGCCTTCCAACTCACATTACCACCAGGGCAGGTCTGATCGTTTAACACAATAACACCGATAGATAGAGAGAGAGAGAGAGATGCTGCAGACCTCAGAGTCTGGACACTGAGAGAACAACAGCTGGAGCTCGTTATCCACCCAACAGGCCAATAGGGTGCGCTGTGAGAGCAGTAAGGGAACGCAGCAGGACCAGCGGCGCTCTCTACTGGAACTGTCCGTGGTGGTGGTGGTAGTGCATCGATTTAGAGCTTAAAACAAACAAACAAACAAACAAACAAACAAACAAACAAAAACATACAAACTCGCACTTAGAATAAAGACCAATCTACATGAACATTTCACTCCAAGCTGTAGAGTGTTGAAAGGAAACGCTCCACTACGACATGCAGGCGCTCTCAACTTTCTTGATTTGGTCCAAAAAAAAACAAAAAAAAAAACCCAGCACCATGCTTGTGTGATGTTTTTTATACCTCAACTAACCGCAGAACCTCATGTTTACAACACCAGCTCTTCCACAGCACCACCACACCTCTACCACAACAACTACAACAACAGGAAAAGCTTTCTACAGGCGAGAACTGTATCTAGACATCTGTCCCAAGTTCATCCTAAAGGCTCGAAGGCTGTTTGGGTTGTGAAACATCTGGGTCCGATTGCCGATCACTGGTGTGTGTGTGTGTATGCGGTTTGGGGGGGGGGGGGGGGGGGGGGGAGTTTTGGGAGCTGACATTTAAAGTGTTCTCTATTTATTGTTTATGTATTTATTTACTATTTAAAGCAACAACAAAAAAACTACAGGCA
The DNA here is from genome assembly GCA_030347435.1 of Clarias fuscus. Classification (NCBI taxonomy): domain Eukaryota; kingdom Metazoa; phylum Chordata; class Actinopteri; order Siluriformes; family Clariidae; genus Clarias; species Clarias fuscus. The sequence goes on from CM059219.1 coordinate 27,632,330, forward strand.
AACTTGCATTCTGGAATCATGTTCGTAAGTCGGATTTGTTCTCAAGTCTGACAAAGTGAGTCTTATACGCCTTTGACACGAATAAACAATGTAAAGCATACCAATCCACTTGACTAAATCTCTGTCCTCTTTCCCCACACTGCCATAATGTGGCCAAAAACTGCAAACACACCTAAGAAAATTAATCTCATGCATGTCAAATGTAACGGTGTTGTTTCTGCATCTTTAAACTGTGAGGGGAATCCCGGACATCATTTTGTCTCAGAGCTTTTGTCATAAAAACGCCAGTTATCGAAGGAATCGAACCTGGACCATGGCGGTGTAAGGACACAGTGCTGACCACTAAACCATCATGTTGCATTGGAAGGCAATTACTCTTTAATTAATTCATGTAGATTATAAAGAAACTGAAACCAATAGAACAGTCCGTGCTCGACTAAAGAGCAAATAATTTCCAAGAGAAATGTTTATCTAAAAAAAACGCAACCGTCCTGCTATACTCACTCACATCAAAACTCTGAACCGAATGTTTTTGAATGCACCGTAAAGAAACAAACTAAACACACACAAATCAGCGTGTATTTGGCGAGCCAATCAAGGCTACTCGTTAGTAAGCAGTGACATTCTATTCCTCTCATCATGCGTGGATCGGTGATGTAAACCCGGGCCGTGATCATTATTTTAGTCATTTTTCTCTCTGCAGAGAAACGCTTGAGCTTTTTCCGCATTTCAGCGACTCATAACTTAAGAGTTAGCAGAGTTAGCTACTGCCTTTATGCCCAGGTTTACTTTTGATAGTAGACGATTATAACATCACAGCAGCATCGAACGCTACCAAAAAGACGATTTCTAAAAAAATGGGCTTGAAGCTCATACCTACTTGCCGTCTTGTCTGGCATTTCTATGTTTAAAAAAATTTTTTTTTTAATATATTTTAATTCTGGACCGTGTCACACCCAGATTTCATAAAGCTGCACCTCGAACATTTAATGCCTGAACTGCTGCTATGGATTTTGTTAAAGAACTGACAAAGTTATCAGTCAATTAGTGAAGCCATGTGTGCACACACCACCTGTGTATGATGCATTTTTTTTGTTTACACATTTACCCTGTGATTTTTCCCATCATTTATTTTGTCCCCCCTGAGAAAAAAAGAAAAAAAAAAAGAAGTTAGCCTTCCACTCTACTCAGCTTGTTCACGGTGAGTTACGCGTTTTCCCCTCACGTGGTTTCTGCTTTAGAAGGAGATTTGCATATTGCAAATTTGACGTCTTTTAAAGAGACTCTGTGATATTCCTGTACTGGTAAACAAACCGGTTAAATAAAATTAAAAAGTTCAAATTCTCTGAGAAAGCAGTGAGAGTCAGGTGGAGTGGGACGACAGACACACACACACACCTGAAGAGAATGTGGCTAATTAAAGTGGGGTGCTGCAGTGTGCTGAGAAATAATAAACAGGTGTGTAGAGTGAAGAGAGAGACAGGGTGTGAGGGCGTGTACACACACACACACACACAATGGTGCTCAGAAATCATCTACAGCGTGTATGAGCATGTGTGTGATTCACTGAAATAAAAGGTTTGAAAGTCAGCTCACAGCAACACACACAATCCATTCCTCAGGTGTGGGTGTCCTTTCCCACTCACTTGACTCTCATTCCCTTTACAGAGTAGGACATGACCTCATGACCTCGCCGCCTCATGTCTCTCTCTCACACACACACACACACACACACACACTCTGGAGGTTTCTTGGTGGTAAAGGTGTTGCGCTCACTCTATTGTTCCCTTCACTCCAGGAAGTGATGATGACATCACCTCGTTCGGAGTTGGTGTGTAACACACACACACACACACACACACACACACACACACACACACACAATGACGTCATCCACATCCTTTCCACAATTAAACTTACTGGCAGCTCATTTGTGTGTCGATGTTATTTTACTACGTGCTCCACCCTGCCAGAAAGACTAGGATTTTCTTTTCTTGTAAACAGATGGAGAGAGAGAGACGGAGAGCGAGCGAGCGAGAGACGGAGAGAGAGAGCGAGCGAGAGAGAGAGAGAGAAATGGAGTCATACCAACAGTTTATATACCCATGTTTATTTATTTATTTTTAACACTTTCCCTCTAAAGCGAGAGACATCATTTTAATCTCGTTGTCCTAAACAAACAATTTAAAATCCCTCAGCAGACACTTAAACATCTCAGGAGCTTATAGACGATAAGACCAACAAATTGTAATAAGCTTCTGTGCGAGGTTGGAGCCAAGCACCGTAAAGAAACAAAAACTAAATAAATCGATTAATCTAACAGCTACATGCGGTGTGACGTCCATTACGAGGGACGTTCAAGTCAAACCTGAGGACAATTCTACTGAATGAAGGAGTGAAAGTGATTGACGTTCCTGATCCTTGAAAATGGATGACGACTCGTCACCAAATTGAGGAAGTATGAGACAGACGCATCTGTGTGTGTGATGATGTAAACACCAGCATTCATTCACCCGCACCATTCGGTACAGTCCTGACCTCGCTCCAGGCCATTTACACGTGTCTGGGTCATTAGAGGAGTTCCTGAGAGGCCGTGAAGCAGGCAGACACATCACGACTCAGATGTACTGAGAAAAACGTCTACCTCGATGGTGTCCAAGCTCTAGTGATGCTCTGGGATAAGTGCATGAGTGTATCAGGAGACTATATAGAGAAATAAAGGGAGTTCTGTTATTCTGCACAATGACTTGGACACTCCTCGTACATACTGTATACAGCACTGAACCGTACACCACTGCATAACAAACAAACAAACATTGAGATATATATATATATATCTTCACAAATAGTAAGTATGTGAGGAATCTAAGGGTCATTATGTTTACAGAGTGATTACTTCACTTCTTATCCTCCATCAGGCTCTGAAAGTGTAGAAGAGAGATTTACTAGCGGTGTGTGAGAGCTCATGAGACGTCCAGGACGGCTCCACACTGTTATGATAAGGATTTTTAGAGACTCTATAGTCTTTATTACAAGAGATATTTTAACTATTTCCGTGATAATAATATATGTGATAATAATATATGTGATACATATATATACATATATATACATATATATATATATATATATATATATATATATATATATATATATATATATACATATACATATACATATATATATATATATATATATATATATATATATATATATATATATATATATATATATATGTGTGTGTGTGTGTGTGTGTATATATATGAGACACTGTAGTTCAACTAAAACACAAAAAAACAAAAATGCTGATTGAGCAACAGAAAAAAAAAAAAAAACTATAAAAATGTGCAATGAAGCGAGCTGCAGGAACTGGGAGCAGATCCGGTACGAGCCAAAGAGATGACTCAGGGCAACAAAAAAAAAACAAAAAAAAAAACATGGTGACGCAAGTGTGGTGACGAAAAAGACACAGGAAGCCTCAGAACTGCATGAACTGTGGAAATGTTTTAACTTCACTGAGCCACAAACCAGCACAACACATGCGTGTCTCTCTCTCTCTCCAGACGACAACATCATAATGTTACAGTTTCTTGGCGTGTGGGAACGACAGACAGGCGTGAGCACTGGACACGGCGGTACACGTGCAGTACCAAGTGAACACCGTACTGTAACAACCGTTAATAATTCACTCTAACGAGCATTAAGAGTCGAGGCTGAATCACTAAATGCGATCCTCTTCACTCTAACGCCTTGTTAAAAATGATCTAATAAACACAGACACGGATCTGGAGTCATTTATTACCCATAATACTTCTTCCTTTGTACAGAGAGAGAGAGAGAGAGAGAGAGAGAGAGAGAGAGAGAGAGCAGATCACAAACAACATGCTGCAACAACTTCCTTTCATTTGATTTCTGCTGAACTTTTCGACGATGGGAATTCCTGATCTTTAAACCGAGGCTGTGAGTGACTTAGTGTCACCCGACATCGTGAGCGCAGAAAGGTTTTCAGGCCAAAACTATAAAGAGAAGAAGAAGAAGTCAACACTTACCCCTTGATTTCCAGTGAAGCGGATTAGTGGTTGAGCAGACAGACCCTGCGGAAGACAGGAGAGGTTACAGATCACGCATTAGGAGCATGATACAAACGGTACACTGTCCCAGAAAAAACAAACATCAAAAGTACATTAGACTTTGAGAACTGCCCTCTGATAAGTCTGTTTATCCATCACTCTCTCTCGGTTGCCTTCACTGTTGAGGATCGCGTCTCGATGATCCTCCTCACTCACGATGCCACATGCTTCCTCAAGTCCCGATTTTTAAACCCCCAGTAAAACATCCTGATGCTGCCAACCTCACGCTTCACACAGGCGGGTCGGAGGAATTCTTTCTCGCTTTATTACTTTTTAGACTCGGTTTCTGTTATACGATATTAAAACTAGATAAGATGTTTAAGATTAATTTTTTTTCCCCAAGAACTTTAAAACTAAATTTGGATTTACTTTTTGTAAAAACTGTCCTTTAAGGACAAAGTTCCTTTAAAGAGTAAAATAATTGCAATAAGACAATGTTCGATGGACAGAAGGGTTTTACATGGCGATGAACACCGTGGTGAATTTTCTCTGTACATGGATAGCACCTCAACACTCAGTTCACCTCTTCACATGGCCACGGCCCCTCTCCTCTCCTCTCTGATACTGAAGAACCGCACGATGCTCGAATGCGCTCGCTCAAGCAAAATTTGCACCACATTCTTCAGGTGTGTGTGTGAATTACAAACCATGAGGTGGAAGCACAATATTAGTCTTATAATAACCTTTGTAGCGTGACTTGTGCGTCTCGGGGTTCAGTCTGTTCGTCCCTGGGATTTAGTTTGTGTCCATGTCGTCCCCAGACGTTTATATATTTGCGTACCGTTGTTTGTACTGACGCTCGGTGTACCTTCAGTTGTCTGGAGATGGCTCTTAATTAGAAAGCAAACCTGTGGACGTTTACGGATTTGTCTCCGAGCTGCTTGGATTGTCCCCGTAGTATCGAGGTCTCCAGAGGAAACCTTTTTACAGACACAGGTGTGCGCTCAACCTGACTCCGAAAATCTCAGACAGTCATAGGATGGTGTATGTAAAGTTTAGATAAGGTGAAGAGAAGCTTGAATTAATCTCTAATTAACGAGGTGGTCGTTAGAGCAGATGCGCTAATTGAGAAACGTACAGTAATGTGAAGCATGTCAAGCTATTTTTAGCCCGTGTTTATGTACATGAACATCTGCTCACAAACACAGAACAAGATGTTCTCACCTGTACGTGTTCATGCGTGCTTGAAATCTGTAGCGTGGTGAATAATAATAATAATAACAACAATCATAACAATAATGCTATTAATAACTGCATTCTTCAGCCTTCTCGCGGCTCCATCCACCCGGCGTTTTATACACTGACATCCAGCTCGTCACCAAGCCTGCGCTGTCTCTCCCTGTAGACCTCAGCCTGGTCTCAGCGGGGACGCGACAAAAACACAACGTGTGGGAGACTGGGAATCCCGAGAGAGACGCCGCAGCAGCAAGCACAATGCATTTAACTTTCAGAATCTTTCCTCTCTTTTCCTCTTTAAGCTAAAAGTGTGAAACATTTTGACCCTTTTTTGGCAACATTTCTAATAAATCTCTCGAACGTTAATTTGACTTATTTCAAGATAACGAACGTGAAAACAAAGATGCGAGACGTCAGATCTCCCAGTACAAATTCTTTTTTTTTTGTTCCTCTCAGACTCCGTTGAACTCCGTGAGCTCGGCTCCTTCAGCGTTACATACCCAAGTTGAGGAGAGCCGGGCTCATTATGAAGTCATGCTCTTATCTGTCTCAGCACTGACCGTCCCTTCGTTTCAGACTGAGATAAACACGTAAGAAAGTGAGCCTGCGAGCTGAATCAGAGCTGGTAAAAGAGATCAAGATCTCTGGAACTGGAGTCACGTGTCTTTGTTTTTATCAGACAGGTGAAGCGCGGTGATTTAACAGCAACCGTCAGTGACACGGAGTCGGGCTTTACCTGATTTACCAACAAGTGTCGCGATTCGATAGAACAATTCTCCCCGATTTTATTACTGTAATTTCAACCTTTAACGGGTAATGAAATCGTTCCTTATAACGTTACTTTCATCACTTAAAAACCGTAGCGCAGCATTTAAACACTACAAACTCACTTGAAATACAAGAGTTTAACTTTTAACATCAAATTAAATTAAACAAAAAAAGCTACACCGTCACTGAGCAGCGCGCACCTCTCATCCGCCGACATCATTATTATTTCTAAACAAATGTCAAATAATTCACTCCTACTACACGTGATGAAAACGTAGGAATAGTTCAGAGTGCGCCACCTGGAGGATTTTAAAGAAACAGCGACATTTCTACTCAGCAGTGAGCGCGCGTGATTAAGAGGTGAGATCGGTGCAAGTGTGTGTAATGAGCGGGTTTGAGACTCGCTTTTGAGAGTTTGGAGGAAAAAATGCAGATTGGAGGTTTTTAACGCACGAGATTATTAAAATTATTATAAAAATGTGTTTATCTTGCGCCACTCGGAAGCTTCAGCGCTCAGCACACAATCGTGTATATCTGACTATTATATTATATTTGACTTACGGTGAGACGTGGGTGTGAGACGAGGCGAGGTAAGCGGCTGTGAGTGACCACACAACGTTCCGCAAGCTTCCGCGAGGGCCCCAAAAAATTTCACATTTCATTTTCATGCTAAAAGATCGGAAACGTAATCACTACACCGAAACTCGTACTTACGGCCACCACGAGAAACCGTGTAGGTGAGGCAGTGGTGTAACTGAACCCCGCCTCCGTCTCTACTACACACACACCCGGGACACTGACATCTCACACACGTGGTTCTTCACGACTGTATAAAAAGACTTTCTATGCTGTAACAGTACAACTTCACCAGAACCAACAAGTCCAAACCTGTACCAGCATGACTACAGAGCACAGAGCCAGCTCCATCAACACACGCTGTGTATGTGTGTATAAAGTTTAGAGCGTCCCGTACAGAACTGTGCGTTCTAATTGATTATTGACTTGATTGACCTTTTGCTGATTAATGAATTAATTGAATCAATTCGTCAGTTTTCTATTCACTAAAAATTAAAAAAATTACAATTAAAAAAAAAAAAAAAAACAGTTTACAGGTAACTGGTGCTGCGACCCCGCCCCCTCCCCAGTGCTGCGACCCCGCCCCAATGACTGTCCCACCTCTGCACTACATTAAACACGCTACATCAGTAATGCATTAAAACCTGTAGACTTGAGACGACTCAGACTTTAACATTAAAGCTCTAATGAAAAACCCCACTGAAGGAGAAATCTAGTGGACGCCTTTCTAGAAGAGTGGAGTCAACTACAACACGAGGGAGAAACGGACCCGTTCAGGGACGAGACGTTCAGCCAGTACCCGAGCCAGGTGACGGCCAGGTGTGCACAAACTTTCAGCCAACTCCAGTTTTATAAACACCGGATCACACGTCGTCCCCACGTGCGGTGAAGCCGCAGCACGCGTGAGGCGTCTGGGTGTCCGGTTTAGATCTGATCAGATCCTTTAACAAAGGCGCGAGAGACGGCGAGCGTCTGTAACGAGGGCGTGACTCTGCCTGTCTCAGCGGAGACAGCGTGTAAGACTCAGCCCTGGGCATGTGAACGGGTGTGCTGACATGTCAGGGTTATGTGGGCCTGGAGCCCAGAACGTTCCACGCCACACTGGAGGAGGTCCAACCTCAGGACAGAGCGCGTCTTCTGAGTCTCTCTCTCTCTCTCTCTCACTGCGCGGGGGGGAAAAACCACACAGAAAACCAAGCAGGAAGAAAAACATTCAGGGCGCATGGGAGAGAACATCTAACACATCACAACATCAGGGTACAAATCAGGGATCAAGAAGAGAAAGTCACAGCGTCGAAAATTAACCACCAAGTCCTCTAACACACGAGGTTTAATTTAAAACGTATATTTTATAATAATTATATTACACACATTATATATACATGATACAAGTCATAAAAGCAGCTGAGAGAACTCGTTTTCTTCTATATTTACGTTTCTCTTCAGACCTTACTTTAGATTAATAATAACTTCTGAAGGTCCTGGAGACGGTGTTCAATTTCAGACAACAACAGTCTGTTAGAGAGGTCAAGAGTTCATTTCCGCGTGTGTAAACTCACTCAACAGGTTACAGAGACCCCCCAGACACACACAGGGACGTCCTCGCTGCGACACCCTATGGAGAGAACGCCGCTTATAATGTACTCCTACCCCCCCCCCCCCTATAACGGCTAGAGACAATGTTTTCTTCGGTCGTGATATAACGCGGACGTGACGCAGGTTATGTGCGTCTGGCCAGGCCCGCTTCAAAGCTGCAGGTGAGAGCGCCGTCAATCGACGGGACGATGGTGTTTTACAGGCGGTCTGACGTCTCTAAACAGTTCAGTGGAAACAAATATTCAAATGCTGAAGATTTCCCTCTGATGTAGAAGCCGTAAACAGCAAGCAGGTCAGAGTTGGAGTTGCTCTTGGTGGAAAAGACTTCATAACATTCCTAAAAGAATGTTAAAGTTTGATTTCTAAAATACTGTGTTGTAGTGCAGAATCAAAACATTTATTTTTGCCACATATCAAACCAAAGTGTCTTTCACACTCGACAGGAGAACCACACAAAAGGTAATAATAACACACAGAGCATGAGGTTTGAGAGTTTGAGATAATCCTTAAAACCTGCGTACTTAATAGTCCAAAAAGTTAAGCTAATCGCCAGGACGCGTCATGGCACGCGTCACACACGGGGCCCGCTGCCTCGTTTCTTTTGGCCCGCGTCAAGCTGGAAAAATAATCCCGACGCGGTCCAGAATTCAAGCGGAGCCGTTCCAGAGCAGAATTTTCCATCAGGTTTTCTCAGGATTATTAACAGTGTTTTATAAAACAGTGAAACGCTGTGGAACTCGTGGTGCTGACGGACGGTCGCGCTCTGTACAAAGCTATAAACCCCCCACAATACCATGGTTCTGCTCTATACTCCAGTCCAGTAGGTGGCACCACCAACAACGCACGCACGCACGCACAAGCTGAAGGAGCAGAAGTGATAATCCCACAGTTTATAGAAATCAGAAGTAGTTTGCAGTGTCTGTGGTATATTTTTTAAAATATTAATTAATTTTAGACCAATTAAGGTTTTAACGTTTACCTAAAACATTTAAGTGTGAACTGATTCTGAGGCAAAAACTTGTTGAATCATTAAATAAACCAAATAAACCTGATTAAATGGCACAGGTGTAGTAGTACTGTAGTGCACTGATGAGCTCAGTGACCCCAAGACACCTGCAAGTCCTGATACCCCAGCAAGGACAACACGGTGGGGATGGTCAGGATTTTTTCAGGATAAAAGGTAATTGAACAAATTAACTATTATGGATTTTCAATACTGTCGTCTGCAGGCAGTGGACTGCCTGAGGTCTAGAACTCATGCACATCACTCCATGGAGATACCGCGTGAGGAGAGAACTGACTGAATCTGAACAGAAAGTGAAACTTTACACACTTCTGAATTCATCCTGCTACGTCTCTACATCAGTCACATCATCAACAAACACGGTGACAACACGGCCTTCATCATGTTTGATGATGATATCATGAGCCTTTCCCTTCCTTCTGCATATTCCTCTTTTCTAATTAATTAATTAATCTGACACAACATTAAACTGTCCTCCGTCCAAACACTCGTCCCCAGTAGCTTCCATCTTCACTCGGCATTCCTGTACCAGAGAAAGAACGCTCTGAACCCTCCACCTGTTCTTCACGCTCATCAGTTTATTCCTTCTTTTTAAAGAAATGTATCAAACTGTTGATTTGGTCTCTCCTAATGTTTCTTCTCCATCTGTTTTTTTTGTTTGTTCAGCGTAATGACAACCTCCTTCACCCGCATCGGTATCTCTCTGGACTTTGATTGAGAGTTCCCATGAAGACTGAACACTTGGAATCAACGGCAGACATTTTTATCTTCTTAATCTCTCATTAAATAACGAGTAAACAAGCCACACTTCGGCATTAAACAATTATCCAATTATACTTTGGAAAATGTAAAAATGGACGCCCTTTCCAAAAACAAAGACGTCTTTCTATCGGATAATGTAATAATTTTAGCTCAGGTTCTTGGATTAAAGCTGAAAGTCTGCACTTCATTTCTAATCCACTGCGGTCGCGTACAGGACATGAAAAGTTACTCTCGGAAGATTTATGGACCAGACCGTATGTCTCACACACTCAGTTGATCACACTGTTCCTGACTCTTACACAATCTTAAACTATATGTTATGATTTGAAAATGTTATACTCTGAATAAGTGGAATAAGTCTAATATACAAGATTGTTCATCAGACACAACAATCCAGATTATAATTTTGGTTGTTACTGCATGTCGACAGACAGACAGACAGGTCACTGCTGAGTGGGGAGACAGCTTGCCACACCAGACTGTGGTTATAACTTAGTGTACCCCAGGAGGTAAACACCTCCATGCACTCCTCTGGTGGAATAAAAATACTCTCACGTACACACTCTAGTCACTGTCTCATGATGTCATGTGATTAGTCAACGCTTCACATTCACTGTCCTGTGAAGACGAATGACATCACTACGTCCTGTGTTAATTAACCAGAGACACTGAACACGTCTACGGCTCATCAGGAAGCTCCGATCAGATTTTAACCCCCCAAAAAATAACAGGTCACTTCACTCTCACACTAAATTATTAGACACAATCGTCAGTACCCGCCGTGGATGGGAAGAGAGTTTGTAGAAATAGTTACAAGGTTAAATCTAATAATAATCTGCTGATCTTTAATGTAATCAGTGATATTATTATTATTTCAGGTTGAAGCTCTCGTACACGTCTGTCTGTCTTTCTGTACGGCAGAACTCTCTGTTTAACTTATAAATACACAGAAATTACATCCTGTAAGGTTGAGTATCTTACGCCTTGTTTACACGAAATTGTACTTCTTTCGTGGTCAGACAAATACACTCCCTGTTCGGTAATCGGGGAGTGAATCACAGCGTGTTAAAATTCACTTATACCACTTCAGCGCTGTCATTTCAGCCAAAGTGAAAATATGAACTAATCCCAGAAAAAAAATATTCACTTTATCTTTTCTAATTAATATCTATTGGTGCAGGTGTTTGTTTACATTGAGACAGTAGCGCATTAGGAGCTTATTTTAAAGTGGATTATTACATCCGATACATAACTCAACATTTTGGTTATATCCAAGTACTGCAAAAGTTTCATTAAATTCTGTCCAGCGGTCGATTTAAGACGCGTCCACAGTTTGACACATGTGGAATACAACGCCTAAACTTGTGGTTTATAATCCGGCACAAAAACCGCTCGTAACTTCATCTTCGACTCAACATTTTGGCGCAGAGACAGGACTTCAGACAAAAAGTACTTGCAAAAGTTTCATTTAATTCTGTGCCAAAATCTGGCTAGACAGACAGACAAGACAGGAAATATTCTGAGACAGGTTTCAGGTTCTCCAACGTATGAGACGTAAAGAGATCACTGAAGGAGTTCTGACCAACGTACAGACAAAACCTCGGTTTTATTTATGTAGTCAACAGATTCCTTTAGAGAATAAATAAAACTAATTACACTTCAGTAGTTAGATTACACACACACACACACACACACAAAATCAGGCCAAATGTAACCATAAAGGAACTTTAAGCTAATCAGCTGTGTTTTTGCTCGTCCCTGAGGTCAGTGTAGAAACTTCTCCAGCTAGTTAGTTAGTTAGCAAGCTACCCTGGTTAGCTTGCTAACTAACTCACTAGCTCAGATTTCTAGCCCTGAGTGTTGAGTGTCTCTGCTGCTCTTTATTTACTCATATTCTCGTGTTGATGAACAGAACTTTATTACACCCAGCGCTGGTGAGCGGGTAACGCGGGTTACTTAGTGTTAACGAGTCCTCTGTCAGGAGAGAGAGAGAGAACCTGTCGAGCCTGGAGCTGGTGACGGATAAGCAGAGGCAGGCTAAGGCTAACGCGCTAGCCCTGAGAGAGAGAGAGAGAGAGAGAGAGAGAGGGGGGGGTATAAAGAGCTGGAGGCTACTGCAGCAGGAAACACAGGCGGACCTGCGGGTGAGAAACAGCCGCTCGGAGACGTTACCTTGCTGCCCTGGTAGTCCTCCACCGCTCGCAGGGCACTGTCAGTCAGTTTGACGTGGAACACGGAGACGTTGCTGCCGTTGCTGACTCTGCCACAGGACAGCCCGTAACACTGCTCCTCCTTCAGCGCCGCCATCTTGCTACCATTTCCACGCTCGCGCACTTCTCGGAAACGCGACGGAGCGCTCGTGCGCTTCGCATGAATATGTGACGCGGTGGGCGTGGCCTCGGCTGGACAGAGGCTCCCCCATTGAGAGAGAGAGAGAAGATGATGGGTAATTCCTGGCGTCTTCTTCATCATCATCATCATCATGAAGTTCTTTACACAATTACTATTACGTGCGGCATATCAAGGTTGCATTGGGATTAACTTCTTATTACTTTTTTATTGTGATATACTGTATAATTATTTATATGATGTTTATTGTTAATATATAAATAAATATGTATATATATATACATATATATATATATATTTTTTTTCTTCCCCATCTTAGCATTGCACTAGTAACTTGTGGTCATACATCCATCTAGGAATTTCGGTAGGTTGGTTGTGGTGATTATCACTCACTCATCTTCTATACCGCGTTATCCTGGAGTCTATCCCAGGAGACTTAGGGTACACCCTGAACAGGGTGCCAATCCATTGCAGGTCGCGCACACACACACAGTCACAAACTACGGCCAATTTTAGTAACACCAGTTAGCCTAATCTGCATGTCTTTGGACTGTGGGAGGAAACTCGAGTCCCGGGAGGAAACCCACCAAGCACGGGGAGAACATGCAAACTCCATGCACACAGAGACGGGAATCAAGCCTGGTCGGGAATCGAACCTGGACCCTGGATGTGCAAGGCGACAGTGCTAACCACTACACCACTGTGGCTTCTTCGAGATCGCTAAAGTATCTATCTATCTATTGATCTACTTATTTATCATAGATCAGACTCCCTGCACCCAGGGACCCTCTGTGGAGACAAGGCATCCCGGGAAACACTGGTTCCGACAGCGATGTTGTGTCCCGGGCAAAAACAGTCGCGGTAGAACGGGATTAACTGGTAAAGATTTTACCAATCACGGCATTAAATGGTAAAGATATGTGACACAGAACATTTCCTTAAAATGCATCCCGAGGCGTTTGTACGCACCTACAGTTGTCTGGGGTTGCATGTATAGCTGTTACTTTGACTTTTAACTAAGTGTTGTTCAGTATATACCCTCCGAGCAAACATTTGGCCGATTGATGACCGTTTATGGCAGCTGTTGCGAATCAGATAATGTCAAACATGTCCGTTCAACTTTCATTTTGGAACTGTTTTTCAACCATGACGGGACGTGTCGGAGGAACGTCATTTCAACTGTCATTAGATGTCTAAATGTTTACTGGGTTGTCTCTTACGATCAAGATGATAATTTAATCAAGCTCTTTATTCCTCAACTTCTCACTCATTTCACTATACACTATCACACGTTTGCATTAAAGTATAGCAGTATAGACGATGAGTGAGAGCATAGCTTTTAACATGGTATTACGTAGCTGACGTCAGGTCCTGAGTGAGTGTGGGTGTGTTCAGATTGTGTCTCATGTCTGTCATTTACACTATAGACACACCCGCAATGCCCTTCACATCATTATGAATCACTGAGGACGAGAGGCTAGATGTTTATAGAGCTGTAACTTTTAAAAGCAGCTTAGTGTCCCAGTATTACTTGCTCAGCACTATAAAATTCAGATTTAGAGCTTTGCGTACACGAGTGGAAATAGAGGTGGGATCAACATTAAATTCCATCCATTTTTATTTGCATGGCACTTAACAATTTGAGAACTCAAAAGGATCAGATTGTTCCTGATAAACAAGCCGACTGCGACGGCGCTGAGGGGAAAGCTCCCTGAGGTGGCAAAACAGGAAGAAACCTTTAGAAGAACCAGACTCAGCTGGGTGATAGCAGGAACTGATCTGCAGTCACACTGCGTGTTAGGACGCTGGAAGTTCAATATAACAAATTTAAAATATGTATTCGAGTCTTAGAGACAAGTTTTACACTCTAGCGGACCTGGTGCCTGTTCTGAACGCTGCAGTGATGCAGAACACGAACTGGATACAACACACACTCATACAGTCGTTCAAACACAAGTGCAATTTATCTTAGGTCGGTCCTTTTACTGGCAAACCAGAGAACCAGGAGGAAACTTATATTAATGCAGGAAGAACATGAAACAACAAAAGACATTAGCCGAGCTGAGAATTGAACCCATAAGGCTGTAAAGCAGTGAATAACCAGGGTTATGATAATCACCACAACAGCATGGATACTAGGTGATATTGAGCTCCACCCAGTCATGTGATTAAAAAAAAATGGATTTCACTTATGCAGTGGCTCTCGAAGTGGAATCTGTGATGAAAAGCCAGGAAGTGCTCGAGTTGGATTTTATTTACAGCAGAGAATATTAGTTTATTATATTTACGTTGATGTTGTTGAACTGGGTTAATCCAAACCTCGGTAAGTCAAAAACAAGTTGGTCTGTAACTAATCGGACCTGTCGCCCGGGTTCTCGAACAAGGGTCATGACAGATTAATATTAGATACTGCTCTCTCTATGAAACTAGTTAAGTGTCAGCATTTTGAAAGGCTCCAGGAGTTCTCATCCGACATTTAAATTAAGAGAACGTACGTGTAATTCGATTCCATATTGATATCCTGTCATGCTGCATTAATGCAAGAGCTCAGCAATAACAATGGACCGCTTCCTCCATCCATCGACACCTGCGAGCTCATCAACACCGACTCTGAACCAAGTCGTGCAACAGAAGAAAACAAAGATGAAATTATTAAAATTATGGACATTTATTGAACATGGATTTGCAAGTGTCACAGGGAATATTCAGGAGAAGCCAAAATGCTCAGAAAATGTTCACCGTCCGTTCCGACTCCTGACATATATCTGTAACGAGGATGCAAAAATTTGAGCCCCCGTGCACTTACAAACCTGATGGATATCCGTCACAGACCCTTAGAGATCCCAGGACCTCATCTTGTAAACTAGAAGGTGCAGTTTTGATTCACTCTGCATGCTTATCTCCAGAGAGCTTCACTGCCAGATCTAATTATTCCTCATGAGTTACGATAAGGGAGAACTATTTAGAGTCTTATTGGAACGTGTGAGGAGCGGAAACAGTCACTAAAACACATTTCAGTCTGCTCAGTAACCCAGTAACCCTTTTAGATGTTTTTGTTTATTTATATATAGGTCAGGATTGTGCAGTACAGAGTGACATTTCCTTTTTTGCAGCATAGCTTAAGCAGTATGATGAACTGAACTTTATTTCTATTTATTCAACTAAAACATAGACAAAGTAATAGTATAGATTCACATAATCATGTGTTTTTATGGTTGTTCTCAGTTGTTCCTGTGACGTCACAATAATAAAAATAATATTATGAGCATTTTGTGAGTTCTACATTTTTCTAAATTGATTCCCAGATTGCACGAGTTGTCAAATGTACACATATGTTAGGAAGAACCAGAGTTCTCATTCATTTACATATGTGAAAACTCAAATGCACAGTTCGATCTGTGGAACCTCCCGCGTCGACACACACACACCAGCAGGACTTTGCATAAGCAGACAGTGTTTTTTTTTTTTTTTTTTTTTGTGTTGTAGTCATTGTCCAATGCCCCGTTCCCGGGATGCCGATTGAGTTTTCAGGTTTAAGATGTACATACAGTAAGTATAGCTGAGGAAAATGTATTATAGAATGTGAAGTGAAACTCCTTTAACGAGATTGTAAACATTTGTAATCCGACACTAATTAGCCATGCCTAGCCATGGAACATCACAGGCATATGAACTGAATGTGCAAAAGTTTATTTCAACAAACAAAGTGTCATCAGGAATGTTATCGCTTTCAATACCAAAAGGAAAAAACAAACAAACAAACAATCAAATCGATTTATATCATTGTTTCATCAGAAAAAGTAGACAAAATTAATGAATTATTTAAAATAAATACCATTTACATTTTTAGATATAAAATAAATCTAAATCAATAAAGTCTAAACCAAATGATTTGGTCTTTTTTTGTTGTAAAATCCTTACAGTGTTTGGTCAGAGAGTGATGTACACCTTCCTAACTGCAAAGCAGGCCATAAAACAGTAGTGGACTGGTGTGTTAAACACAGAAGAATTAACTGCGTCAAGCTAATGTTTGTTCTGTATCCTTGGCCAGGCCACTGCTTAGAACTGAACCGTGTACTGCAGGAATACAAGCTAGCAGCATACACACAGGCTACATCAGAAACCATCCTGCTGATTAAAAAACATAACATGCTGTAGGAGGCCAAAGAGGAGCCTGGACTTAGAGAGCATGACCAGGATATAGATATCGAGCTTATTTCTACAGGAGAAAATAACATGGCAAGTTTACACACATAATAATTTATCACTTTGTACATCACCGTTTTCTCAGAATCACCGTTCATGCATTATGAGAAGCTTTGTTAATATCATATAAAGTCATACTCTGAGACAGAAACAGAAAGTAATAGAAATGGACAAACTTTGTACCTAAAATATTTTTTTTCGCTAGTATCCCGATCTCGCTTAATTTCTAGCAGCAATGACCACGGACAGGGCGACGCCGCCGATAGCCACGGCAGTCGCGCCGAACAACCACTTCCAGCTTATACTCTGGGGGAAACAAAGACAAGAAGAAAAGTAATAAGTGTTTTCAAGTGTTTTTTTTAAACAACTGTCAAGTAGAAACAATACAAAACAAACAAACAAAAAAGAAACAGCTTTGTTGATCTAGAGACCCCCACACCAACCCAAACCTGCCCAACCCTGGTAGTGTCCAAAAATAGAATATATGCTCTATAATAAGAGATGAAAGGTGAAAAAGGAATAACTAAATCAGTTTTAAAGAAAAAGGTTTATAAGTGTTGAAGATCTACGGATTCATGATGTTCTGTAGTTGATAATACTGATAATTATTAATACTGTCATAATAATGTGTTACCCACTGAGTGTGTGTGTGAGAGAGAGAGTAATGGAGGGGGGGAATTGATCTTTAGGACAAGCACTGGGCTGGAGCTCATGATGGAGGAGCAGAATGAACTCTACAGAAACATTCTCACTAGCAATTTACAGAGAAACGTATCCGCATACAGCAGGGAACTGAGCCAAAGCACATGTCGTGCCAAAGACTTCATCAGGGAGGAAAATTAGAGGGTTTTAAACCACCTTCATACATGCAGGAGCCCAATAACAGATTCTCTGGTACAAGCCTCGTTCTCTCGTGCCTCACCACAAGAGGAGCCTGATGGGAGACGGGATTTATCTTCTCACCTCAAACCCAAATGGATTCACTGAACAGCAAGAACAAAAGAACTGGCTTAATCGTCAAAACAGTTTTGGAGACAACCGTGTGTGTCTAGTTTATTTGGACATAAATAATTTTTTTTTCACTTATTTCTATAAATTTTCATCCCGGAGACTCACTGCTGCTGAGGACGGCCGTGCGCTCTTGTTTACAAATACAAGGGTTATGCTGAGGACGGTTCACCTTGTCTTCGATCTCTGATTTTTTTTTTCCAGTTCTATGTCGAATCATTAGAGATTATTATTATTGTTAAAAATATGCAGTACTGAAGCTCGCACATCCAGGACCACGCATGCGAGGAGGAAAAAGGAAAAAAAAAAAAAAAAAGTTTATAGTTGAGCATTATTTCCACTCATACGGAAGTGGACTGTGAACGGGGACCGAGTTTAAAAAGATGGCGGAACGTATTCCTTCCCGTACGATCTTACACCATCTGATGCCTATTTGTGGAGAATGTTAAAGGAGAGTACGTTCAACTGTGAAGATCCGCCAAGAACTGTCCCTGCATTACACGCGTAAATTGTCTCCTGCAAGTAACCTTTTTTTTTTTTTTGAATTGATAAGATAATCTGCGTGAACGATATGAACAGCGAGGCGGTACACACACACCATAGTAAATTAAGGAGAAACAAACTCACAGATGGGAATGAGGTGATCTTGTTCGTCTTTTCATTTCAGTGCTGTATATTTTGGTCCATACTGTATTTACATTTACGTTCACTGCATTTGGCAGACGCCCTTATCTTTCATCTCATTATACATCTGAGGGTTAAGGGCCTTGCTCAGGGGCCCAACAGTAGCAACCTGGACCTTCTGAACTCATTTATTTTTATATTTATCAACAAAGTAGAGTTTTATGTTCTGCTGACCAAAACCTACTAGTGGTCCCTCGGTCAAGGTACAACCTATGGGGTGACGACTCTTACAGTGGCTGGTCCAAAACTCTGGAACACCTTTCCACCTGAGCTACGTGACATTACTGACCTGCCTCTGTGTAAAGCAAAATTAAAGACTCACATATTCAGAATGGCTTTTGATATTTCATGTTTTTTTTTTTAAATAATAATTTAATGTTTTATTTTGTTTTGTATTTTTTATTGCTATCTTATTGCCATTTTTTTATTTTTCTGTTTAAAGCAAAACTTAAGACTCATTCAGAATGATTTTCTGATATTTTTCATTTCATGTGTTTTTAAAAAAAATAATTTTATAATGTGTTTTATTTTGTTTTGTATTTTTTAAATCGCTATTTTATTGTCATTTTTTAAAATGCTATGAAGCACCTTGGTTCAACTTAGTTTGCTGAAAAGTGCGATATAAATAAATGTTGATTGATATGGACGAATTTAATGCGTTATCTGTAAAATGCTTTTTTGGTGTTTATAATATAATAATGAAAAAAATTTTTTTGCAAATGAACAGGAACGCTGGTCAATCGAATTGTGGCCACTGAAAATAAAATGTAAAAAAATATATAAGTTTTATATAAGTAACTCGTATATAAAGTGAGATAAATGACACGGCCCCTGGCATCCATGAAACACACAGAGCTTCCTCGTCTGCTAAACTGAAACCGAAGCCCTGCTGATATTATGATTTATGGGTGCAGATGACGCCATACACACCCACGAGGACTTGGCCTGGGGTTTCTGTACAGTGTTGATGTCAGATGGGTTTCCAAGCATCTTCTTGTACATGGCCTGCTCAGCACCCTTCTGTTCAGAGTGTTTCTTCACCAGCTTCGACAGCTCTGCGTGGATGGTCTGTATAGGAGAAAGTCAAAAAATAAGTGTGTGTGTGTTTCTCTTTTTGTGTGCGGGCGAAAAGGCAGCTGATATATCTGCAGCTCTCACACACACACACACACACACACCAGTTATTCAGAACATCTCATACCCTGTCAGGATATCTGCAGCACTGCCAATAAATAGCAGCTAGTGCAGCCGCTTGAAATGTGTACGATCGATAAACACACAGGAAGTACACTAACACTTAAGACTGCATGCTCTCCTCATATAAACGGCGCTGACGTTACATTAACAGCAAGTGTGTGTGTTTTTTTGTTTTCAGACGTTCCTGAGAGTAAAAGTAGAAAATGTTCCATCTGTCCTCTACAGCTGCTACATCCATTAACATGAGCCGCGCGTCTAGTGTAAGGTTTCTAAGGTGCTACGTGGCCTTTTGAACGCTTACACTCGACATCACCAGACCTTCACTGCATATAATAGAACAAATCTGTAACATTTCACGTCTGACGGTTTTTGTACTTGCTTCGCTTTAACTATTCGCCTCTCAATCAATAGTTAAACATAATAAACTCGAAAGCGATCTAAAGAGCGCGGTGCGAAAATACGATCCGATATATATTAGCGAGAACTGGATTTAATAATTTGTAACTGGGTCAGAAATGAGACGTATTGGGGGAAAGAAAAGAAAACACACACACACACCAGGGACAGGTAGGGTTGAGGAGCACGTGATAGCGCAGGGTACTGCACATCCCTTTCTCTGCCTGTGTAAGAGGAGTAGGGCATGGGATCCTGCTATATTTAGAGAGAAATCGGACCGTAGGAGGCGGTGTGACGGCGTGCCTCTCTCCGCTCCAAACACTCCCCCCCGGGGTCGGTGTGGAAGACTACAGCGCTACCTCCTGGTGGTTAAAGGAAACCAGTCGCTCTTTGTCTCCTCATGTTAAATTATTATAAAGTACCAATATTACATGTTTCTCATGAGGAAACTGTCCCTGTCTGGGATTCCTCTTTATAACGCTGTGTGTGAGATCTGATCTGATACGGTTCTGGTAAGGTCAAATGACTGGAATAGCTCTTCTTTTAAAACTGCTCGACTTCCTGCTCGGGGTGTATGTTTAAGGGTTGACTTGTTGCGGTGGAGAAATCCCTGCATGTCAGGTTCTACTCGTTTTATGGCTTCGGCGTTACCTTGTTACTCGGATCCAACTTCAAAGCTCGTTTCAAACTTCGGATTGCATCGGCGAACTCTCCCTGCAGCGCCAGTACCTGGAGACACAGAGCAAAGAGGAACAAATCGTTACTGAGCTAATTAATTAATCACAAAAACTTTCTCCATACTTTATATTCTCAGCATCTTTAATAATCTGGTTATAAGCGTGTAAAGATAAATAAAACCCAACAGAGAGCAGCGAGTACCTTGCCCTGACGAAACAAAGCCTTGACATTGTCAGGCTGGTAAGCTAAAACAGAGACGCAGGCGCGCAGGGCGGCTTCATGGTGGTCCAGCTTGAGCTGAGCGGCAGCCATGTTGTTCAGGCATTTCACCTTTACATCTAAAAGCTCCTCTTCTTCCTCGGAGCTGATGTCCACTGCAAAGACAAACGTATCATGACATGACCATCATATAGTACGTTACTGTTATTAGGTGTGTACAGTCGTGTTCATTAGTGCTCACCCTTTTAATTCTATGAATTTCTTTTGTGCATAAAAATCATGTGATTGTACCGGGTCTCAGTATTTGGCAAACACAACTTCAGATTAACAACAACAACATAAAGTGCGTTCTGATCGGCCTCAAGCACCCTGCGAAGGTGCTCAGCCATGCTCAGTGTGATTCCAAACCGCAGGGAGCGAAAATGTTCAGTTCAAAGGGAAACGGTGAACGGTGTAGGGAACGAGTGAACATCAGGTGCTCACTTCACCCGAAAAGGGAATGAAAAATTTCCCATCAGTCATTGCGTCTCACTGGAGCGTGAAAAAGGATTTATATATTTATTATTGAGGACGACATCATATTAATAGGACACAATAATTTAAACTTTAATTTAATCAAGAAATCCAATCTGTAAAAAAATAATAAATCTCTATACATCTTTAATTATTATTATTATTCATGCCAATAATTTATTTGCAAGTTACACACTTTCAATATTATATATGTTTTCATAACGGTTTTTGTTTCAATAAATAGTCAATATTTAATGTCCGCAATGTGAAATTTCCACAGTGGCGGCGACAGGTATCCGAGGTGCTCATGTTACCATGGTAACGTACAGAGGAAGTGACGTCAGCGCTGGTGACTTCGTAGGGTTTTCCGAAGGGTGGAATTGTGTCGAGGGAAGTTCCCTTCATCCTGCAAACGGAGCAGGGAGTGAAACATGGTCTTAGAGAAGAATTTGTTGCTGGAAAGAGTTATAAAAACCATATCCGAACAATCTGGTGTTCAACATTCTACCACGAGAATGATTTTTCGCAAGTGGAAAGCATTCAAGACAGTTACCAATCATCACAGGAGTGGACTGTGCAAATGCTCAGAGAAGTACAAAAACATCCAAGCACCTGATCTCAGACCCTACAGGCCGCACTGAGCATGTTAAAGTCCATGACGGCACATTTAGAAGAAGACTGAACAAGTGTGGTTAGTTTGGTTGGGCTGCCAGGAGAAACATCCTGTCTAAAAAAAAAAAAAGACACTCTGTGTCTGAACAAACCACAAGACGTCTGGGACAATGTCCTATGGACAGATGAGACCAAAGGGGAGTTGTTTGGCCTTAATTAATTAATAAGGAACTCAAGCGGCACGGATCCATACTGGAAAAGCTGGAAACTTTGGCTAAGTACCATTGCTTAACACGGCTTAATAAAAAAATATAAATAATCTATAACATATGTAACTTTCAATGTAACCACAGTTATCATAATCTTTAAAAAGTCTACATTTTATGGTTACCGGAATATGGGAACGACTTTGCAAAAGTACTCATGATATCATTGGTTCATATCGTCATAAAAACAACTGAAAACAACCATAAACACACATGATCATATGCCTTTGCCTACGTGAATTAGGAAGTAGAGCGTAGACCGAATATCATGTCAAGTCAAGTCAATTTTATTTATATAGCGCTTTTAACAATTGACATTGTCGCAAAGCAGCTTTACACAATAAAAAGAAGTAAGTTTTTATGCAATGTATATGAATCAAAATGATAAGATTGTCCCTGATGGGCAAGCCGAGGGCGACGGTGGCAAGGAAAAACTCCCTGAGATGGTAATAGGAAGAAACCTTGAGAGGAACCAGACTCAACAGGGAACCCATCCTCACCTGGGTGATAACGGATAGCAGGGATTGATCAGCATAATAATGTGTAAGACTGGAAGTTCAGTATAACAGGAGATGTGTTAAAATTAAAATTAAAAGGAGTCCAGTTTGTTCCCGGAGGCTCAGGTAGACTGTAGGGGATTCCGGTCCTGAGTTATCGAACATTCATGAACATTCCACACGGCTAGTTTGGACTAGATATTACATCTTCGTAAAATATTATTATTACTTTTAATATTATTAATTTGATAATAGAAACAATAATAAAAGCATGTGGTATTTCTTTGCCTTTTAATATATCACACCATATCACACAATCTCTAAGCCTTAATATAACAATCATTAAAACACAGTAAGGCAAAAACCCTTAAACTGCTCTGAGCTCTAAGGGTTAATACCCAGCGTCATGTTTGGGGAAAACCAAACAGCATTTCAACAGAAAACACCTCACACACACGCACACAGTCAAGCTCGGTGAAAACCAGGTCATGCAATGATCACAATCACACCAGTACACCTACATCAGAATGGCTGAATAATAAAAGAATAGCGGTTGTGGAATGACTTGGTCAATGTCCAGACCTCGACCCGACTGAAATGCTGTGGTGGGACCTTAAGAGAGCTGAAGAATCAAAAACCTCGAAGAAGCAATGCTGTAGAGAAGAATGGACCAAAATTTCTCCACATCAATGTGAAAGTCTGATAAAGTCACACAGGAAATGAGTCCTTCAAGTTACTGCTGCTAAAGGGGGATCTGAAGGCCACTGAATCATGGGGAAGCACTTAGTTATTGCACATGTCTTTCCTTTTTGGCTTAAGTTTGGTTGAACAAATAATGACACTCTAAAAAAAAAAAATACCATGTGGTTGTTTGTCTGAGGTTGTACTTGCCCAATACTGAGATCCGTTACAGTCAGATGATTTTTTTTTTTATTGTTTTTTACTTTTTGAACATGACTGTACGTGTTTGTGAGACGCTACAAAGCCATAGCATTACACAGATCACATGACCATTAAAGTATACTCAGTTATAAACAGTTCTTCACCATGTTGTCACTTCCGGTGCATCAGGGAAAATTATGCTCAAATGCTGAAGGTTATTGAATCAGATTTTTAGATTTCCCCTGCAAAAGTGTTGGGACATTCTTTTGAGTTATGTTGTTTTGTCAAACACCGACGACATTTGGGTTTGAGATAAAAATACGAGACAACTGATCAGAATTCCAGCTATCATTTCCTAATATTCCTGCACGTGTTACAAAACATAGAAAATGACCGCACTATATTAAACTGAGGAAAAAAAATATAAAAGCAAACTTTTGCAATAACATCTTACACACACACACACACACACACACACACACACACACACACACACACACGCACAAATCACCAAACTGCTGCACTCTTTCTTGCGTGATGCTTTCCCAGACCTGTACCACAGTTCCTTTCAGTTGTGCATGTTTTTTTTTTATTTTTATTTCCCCAGTCTCCTCACCAGGTGGTGAAATTGCTGCTAAATTGGGTTACGGTCTGGTGATGGCTTTGGCCTGTCCAACACCTTCCACTTTTCTGATGAAGTTCTTCGTTGTGCTGCAGTGTGTTTTGTCACGGTATTTTGGCTGCATGATGAAGTTCTTTCAGTGTTTCCGCAGCACGAGGATGGAAGGGGATTTATGGTGGTTATTTATTTCTTGCACAAAACTTTTGGTAATTTCCATTTCCATGAGTGTAATACAGACTAGTGCGGATGTGGAGAGATCAGGCCCTTAATCCAATAACTGGAATTTAAGCAGCACGTAATATTACACTGTCCGGACAAATTTTTTTTTATAAAAATAGATAAAAAATAAACCAGTTACACACACCAATGTTTTATTGGACCGCGTTTCGCTTTGATCAACAGCTTATGCTCATCAACCTTTACTTCAGTCGAGAGTCGTGTTAATTTCTCTCCATGATCTTGTACTAATGACGTGAGTTGGACCGCTGAGTAAAGTCTTCTCCATCATCAAGATTCTTGAAGGTCTGAAATTATATCTCATGCTCCATGAACCACTCTTTCACAATCTGAGGCCGATCATCATCATCATCTCGGCATGCGCCCCGTACCATCAGGGAAGAAAAAATTCCATTGATGGAAAAAGCTGGTCATTCAGTCCATTCAACTCGACAGCATTGAGCCGATTGAGCCTGCAGTTAGTGTTAGCGCCAAGACAGCAAGTTAGCTTAGGAAGGTGAATAACATGTCTGGATGGGGAATGTCTGGATCACGCCCTGAACCCCGACTGAGGGGCGATACGTTCGGTGAGGCCGATAATCAGAGCAAAAATACTCCTGTAGTTCCACACATTCAGCTCTGGTCTAGTCTATAGAATAAAAAAGGATGTGCCACCTTGTGGTATTATTTGGTATTGCAGTGGAGAGACATTAGAAAAAAGGTAATGCAAATGACCGGGGGTCGATACATCCATCTACTTTCCAGCTACCTTCCTCTTCTACCTCGTATTTTTGTTACGCCTATTAAACAGTACCCATTTTTACAGTCTATATTCATTTACAGATATTTTGATACAATGTTTACTTTTCCAGATATTTTATACAGATACATTTTACTCAAAGCTAACAGACTAATTTCATTCATCATTCCAACAGTTTTTAAAAGTTTTTAAAATTTAATTATGTACTATTATAGGGGAAACACTGTCCTCCCAGTTAGACTGAATGAATTTCTCTGTAAGTTGTGAGACAGAATGTGTCTCCAGACGTCCGAGTGCATTCTGCTGCTCCATCATCTATAAAGATTGGCGAGAATGTTCCAGAAGCAGCCATGCAGGCCAAAGCCACGACACTGCCTCCACTGTGCTCGACCGATGTCCTCGTACAGTTAGGATCATGAGCAGACTCCTCTCTCTCCACACTTCGAGGTTAATCTCAGTTCCAGGACTTGGTATTCATCTCTGGAGTCTGTATTTCTGCTCTTAAAGTCTTCTTCAAACAGCGGATCGTAATAACTTCCAAAATTGTTGTAGTTGCTATACCCAGTGCTCGTGCAGTGGCTCTGACGGCTTTACCCTCTCTTGTGCTCTATAAAAATGGCTTGCTTGTTTTTATCCTTTTTAACAACAAACAGTCTCCGCAGGAGAAATCCAGGAAACAAAACTAGAGCAGACCGCATTTAAAACACTTAATCAGTATCACCAGGGCCGCCCTGGGCGACAAGAAACACCCGTCAGTGCCAATATTTTTGATCACTTAAAGAAATGAGTGGGCTCAAACTAAAAGTGTTTGTATTTTAGTTGCATCTAGATATAAATCTGTTGTCACAGTTCTTCCTGACACAACCCTCTCATTTCTTTTTTTTTTTTATCTGGGTTTTGGACCGGTACCGTATCCAGTGGCTGGGTTTCGGGCTTTGACTGGGAATCCTCACTGTGTAATACAGTATAAACCTGTAATCTCATATTTAAGCAACATTGCACAAGTAGGAGTTACAGTTACACTGAAATATTCATAATCACATTCATGCTGATATTCAGTACAACGTCACAACTGAGAGTGCGACACTGCCTTTAAAATATTCTAAAAACAAAATAATACTGTTCTAGATAAATCACACTGATCTGTAGACGCTGTTAAAGACGCTTCTGGTGAAATGTGTTGTTGCTTTGGAATTGACTTTCATGATGTTCATGATGAGCAGAGTGACACACACACACACACACACACAGCGCAATGTCTCAGTACAGATACAGGAAATGTAGGTTCTTTATAAATGCTGTTTGATTATCAGTTTAGTGGAACATTTTCATACCAAAGCTAAATATCTTCTCTGTACTGTAAAGCAAAAATAAAGTGATCGGGCCTTTTTCACTATTTTCAGAGGGCACTGTGTGTGTGTGTGTGTGTGTGTGTGTGTGTGTGTGTGTGTGTGTGTGTGTGCGCGTGCGGTGTTCTGCTTATTCTATCATATGTTGATGAAACCGGGTTTTGAGAAAACAAGATATCTGCCTTGAACATATTTTGATATCTTTTAAATTCTTTTTTGTTTTTTAGTTTCCAGTTAGGTTTTAGCACAGGCTGCATTTAGAGGTCAGTCTGTGTAAAGACAGTGCTGGCTGTGTGAGATTTCCTCACACACACACACACACACACACACACACACACACACACACACACACACACAGAGTGAACTTTGACTCATCGGGTTAGTGGACAGGTCTTGGACTTTAGCGTTAGCTACAAACATCGTGACCAGTTATATTTGTAAACAGATAACGGCCATCAAACTGGAAGCTTTAAATGCACTTTTCTTCATTTTCATTTCTATTCGAGCTTTAAAAGCACACGCTGTAAACACACTCGATGCCCGTGACGTGGGTGCTGACCCCAGATGGACTGGTTTGATTATTTCAGAATCTGCTGATCTCATTTTATCACCGCAGTGCATTGTGGGACTGATCCGTCATGTCCTTGGCTCCTGGTCTTGTGTTATCTGCTCTGTGTGTTTTGGATTGAACTTCAGCTTCGTGACACCCTGAGGAAACTCAGTAGAATTCAAATCTGTTTTTAAAACTCTGGTGTATAATAATCTTAGCGTGTGTTTTTAAGAGGACAATCCTTGTAAGCTGTACAAATTATGTTTAGTTTGATGTGTTTCATGGTTTCATATGCACTAGGTTTTGCTCACAAATACTTCTGGAGCTTTTCGTAAGCTTTGCATATGCCAAATAAATAAACAAACATTGCACAAAATTTTATCAGCAGAAACGGCACCACTCTCTGTTTGACACACACACACACACACACACACACACACACACACGATAAACACCCCGGCACTTCCTCTTTCTCACAGTTCTCACTGCGTCTTTTTTACCT
Organism: Clarias fuscus; assembly: GCA_030347435.1. NCBI lineage: Eukaryota > Metazoa > Chordata > Actinopteri > Siluriformes > Clariidae > Clarias > Clarias fuscus. The sequence continues at coordinate 27,659,868 of CM059219.1, forward strand.
TTCGAGCTCGCCTCGGTTATCTGCAGGGCGATCCCGTACGAGTTAACGGCGGAGGCGTAATCACTGCGCTGGTAGTGAAAGTTTCCCTGCTCTCGTTTCTTGCTGGCCAGAGCGATCCTCTCAGAGGGAGGCAGGAGCTCCAGGTCAGGAGCGTCGACGGCCGACAGGAGACGCACCTCCAGGATCAAATCAGCATCCGGGGGCACGACGGGATTCGAACTGTTAAACATCAAAAGATAAACATGGGAAACATAAATTTTTGAGATGTTCATGAGCGTGCACACACACACACACACACACACACACACACACACATCTCTGAGCTGCAAGTCTCGATCAAGGTTTAATCACCACTGGAGGGCGCTGTTCATATTTGTTCAAAGATGATGTTGATTTGAGATCTGCAGAAAAAGCAAATCCTCCTCAGCAATGTGGATGTGTTTCAGTGTTACACTAATTAAACATCACAACTAAGAACAGCCTTACGTTAATAAACGCGGAAAAACGTCTTTACTGTTAAAACTGACAGGAGTCCGATATGTCCCTTTATACACCAAGATCATCTTCTCACAGTGAACCACTTCATCACTGTCACTGAGAACATGATGCTCTCGACAGAATAGATAAGAGGGCAAAGATCAGAACTTGTACCACGTGGTTGTGCCTGTCCTGGTGATAAAGACTAACCGCCACATTAGTGGTGAAGGAAGCAGTGAAGCTGAAGAGCTTGGCTTTCATTTATTGCACGTAAAGAGCTCTCCTGATTCAATTTAGAGGTCCAGCAGGGTTGCAAAAAAGGAGCTGCAGATGCATGAGCTTCTTGAATCAGGTCATTAGAAAGAAAAATTTTCCGATGAGCTCAAAACAATTCATCATCTCAGGGGTGAAGAGGTGCTAAGCTACTCGTAGCTTCTTCTACCTGTGCGAGACGTACATATGTAAAGGAGATCTGCGTCACTACTTCATTACTTTCTCCTGGTCTGTGTTTGAGCGCAGTGAGAGTTGTGACTGTATCCGTTACGTTAAGTTGAGACACTGCGAACTCAAAAGTTTGGGAACACTCGTAAATTTCACATTTTCATCCATTTCACAAACAATTAAAGTTAGTCAGAGTTCTGACTGTAACGGAGCGGATCCTACAGAGGTGTTCTGGGAGCAGAGTGACCACATGTTACGGAGGAAGACTCCATCAGGCCAATCAGTCATGAAGCACGGGGTGAAATCTCATCAGATTATCTTGAGAAATTAACAGCAGAAAGTCTGCCAGGCTGTAATTGCTGCAAAAGTTGTTTTTGTTTTGATGAAGGCACTGTGTGTTTAAAGAACATCTATAATTTCCATCAAAATAATTATTTCTAACTCTGTTATAATAATATATAATAATAATAATGTCAGCATGTCTTGTTCTTTTGCCATGTTTTCTTTTCAGACCTTTTACACCGTTTTCATTGAGTGTGTTTCCTTGGAAAACAATAAAATTTCTAAGTGATCACAAATTTTTGAGCGGTAGTGTATATATTTTTAGTTTTTCTAAGTTATAAACACAGAGGGGAAAAAAAAAAAAAAAAACTTGTTTCATACCAGTGTTCGGCCAGAAAGCTTAGAACTACAGTATTATGCAAAAGAATGCTTTGAATACTGCGCTAATTATTTGTACTTTGTGTGTGTGTGTGTGTGTGTGCGCGCGCGTGTGCGCACCTGTATTGAAAAAGAGAGTCACAGAGTTCATTTCATTGCTTCTTCCAAAGAATCAGAACATAAACATTGTACTTTACATGCTAATTTTTGTGACTAGCGCTCTCCAGTGAACAATTTACTGTATGTGAAGTTAAACTTTTTCCAACAGCTCAACTTTAATCCGATCAAATGTCAACTGAAATCTGAGCAGTTTTTGGCAGCAACGTTGTTTTGATAAAATTAACTAGCATCTTAAACAGAACCAGCAAATTACAAATTAACACAGACGTTATACTAAAGTTCAGCTCGATTGGCCTTAAGGGGTTTTTCACTCCTCAGCATGTTTTACTGTTAAAGAAAGTGTTGACATAATAATTCCAGTAGTTACAAACATCTTGTCTTTATGCCAATGTAGTGTCTAGTCCAGTTATACTAGTGCGCGTAATGTATTTTGATGTGTGGAATAATTTCATCGCTTGCTGATCAACATAGTGAATAAACAGTTTTCCTATAAAAAAAAAAAAAGCTCACCCTGTTTTTTAACCTCAGGATGTTTTCCTTAGTGATACATCATCATGACATCGAGTGGAACAACGATTTAAACAGTTCACCAAAATGGAACACATTTTACTTAGACACATAATCCTGATCTGTCAACCCTGACGATGAAAAACGAGCGGGCGTGGCAGGCTGAGAGCTCGTGGGGTAGATGGGTATTTTGATAGATAAGTTCTTTCACACATGACCTGAACTAAGGTCTAAACTTTAGTGCAGCTATCTATGTTTAATCAGAGTGCTTCAGTGAGCCTGCGCTTAATAAGGATTATTAACTACAAAACTATTTCCAAGTGTTTCCACATTTACACTTCACTGTATGTCCGTTTAATTTGTAGTAATTAGTCCAAAATCTTTAATCTTTCAGTTGAAGATTATTACAGCATGAGTGTTCATGTGGAGCTCCTACACAAAGTGTGTAAAGATTCACACGTCTGTGTAAATCACTGGCCTGATGGCGTCAGTCAACAATCTCACCTCCCCTGTGCGCCATATGCGTATTTGGCACTCGCTTCAATCAGAGCCGTTTCACCCGTCTCCATCAACTGCACAGTGAGATCCAATGCCTGAGGAAAAACAAAAACAAACACACACGTTTACATACTGCATATACATGTACGAAATTGAGTATCCAATTCTTAATCCAGAGGGTTTAATATGATGTTGGCCCCGCCCCCTTTATAGATAAAAGCTTCAACTCTTCCGATTGGCTTTTCACAAGATTTAGGAGTGTGTTTATGGCACTTTTTGACCGTTCCGCCAGAAGCACATTTGTTCGTAGCGCAGTCATTTTGGAACAGGAAGTGGCCATCCTCAAACTTCCCACAAAGGTGGGAGCATGAAATTGTCCAAAATGTCTTGGAACGCTATAGCATTAAGAGTTCCTTTCACTGGAAATTAAGCGGCTGAGCCCAACTCCTAAAAAACGACTCCACACCAGTTCCAACATGACTGCGCACCAGTGCAGAAAGCAAAGTCCATGAAGTCATGGATGAGCGAGTTTGGTGTGAAGAACGTGACCGGCCTCATCCTGATAGAACTCCTTTGGGTTTAATTAGAGCGGAGACTGTGAGACAGATATTCTCGTCCAACATACCGTCCCGTCCCAAACCATCTCCACTGGACAAATATAGCTCTTACTTAACCTACAGGTGTGTTTGGGGTCGTTGTCCTGTTGGATAATAAATGATGCTCCCACTAAGTGTAAAACAGATGGATGTGCTCTCAATTTTGACCAAGTCACCAACTGTGTCACCAGTAAAGCCGCCTCACACTATTACAATCTTTGATGTCACTGGGGCTACCAATAGGACAATGACCCCAAGCATACATTAAAGTCCACCAAGGCTTGGTCTCCTTGAGGGTTCTGGAGAAGCCATCACAGTCACCTGACTTAAGCCAAATATAAAGTTTTGAAGGTAAAAAAAAAGCAGTTGCAGCACACACACACACACACACACACACACACGTGGACAAAATTGTTTTCAACAATGGTGTCCTCCTTGGTCGTCTCCCATGTAGTCCACTTTGGCTCAAACAACGACGGATGGTGCGATCTGACACTGATGTTCCTTGAGCATGAAGTTCATCTTGGATCTCTTTAGAAGTCTGTCTGGGCTCTTTTGTTACCATTCGGATTATCCGTCTCTTTGATTTGTCATCAATTTTCCTCCTGCGGCCACGTCCAGGGAGGTTGGCTACAGTCCCATGGATCTTAAATTTCTGAATAATATGTGCAACTGTAGTCACAGGAACATCTAGCTGCTTGGAAATGGTCTTATAGACTTTACCTTTAACATGCTTGTCTATCATTTTCTTTCGAATCTCCTGAGACAACTCTTTCCTTCGCTTCCTCTGGTCCATGTTGAGTGTGGTACATACCATGTCACCAAACAACACAGCGACTACCTGGAGCCCTATATATAGGCCCACTGACTGATTACAAGATTGTAGACACCTGTGATGCTAATTAGTGGACACACCTTGAATTAACATGTCCCTTTGGTCACATTATTTTCAGTATTTTTTAGGGGTACCATCATTTTTGTCCAGGCCTGTTCCATGAGTTTATTTTTTTTAAATAATTCTGTTGAAGCATGGTTGAAAAGCAATGTCTGACTTTCATTGGTTAACATTCATAGGATTTTTTTTAATTATGACTTTTGTCAGATTAAAGTTATTTATGTGACCATTGTGAGTTTTTCTTTCATTGACCGAAGGGTACCAACAATTTTGTCCACGTGTATGTGTGTGTGTGTGTGTGTGTGTGTGCTGCAACTGCTTTTTTTTACCTTCAAAACTTTATATTTGGCTTAAGTCAGGTGACTGTGATGGCTGCTCCAGAACCCTCAAGGAGACCAAGCAAATCGCATACGGCAGGTCATAACAGCTAAAGGGGAGGGAGGGGTCTACTGAGTACTGAGAAGAACCCAAATTTTAATCGTGGTTGAAAAGTTTCCAGTGCATCTTCATCTAAACTAAAAACTGTAAAGTTGACAAAGATGGTTAGATGAGTAATAGAACACATCAAGATGTTTTTTTGGAATTTTTGTTTGTTTATTTGTACACGCATCAGCTAAAAACTATTTTTAACAGGGTTTTCACAGGCTTGAGGCTCCGATGAGGCAACACGTAGGCTTTGTTTCATCATAATCAGCCCACGGGAAGAGAAGACAAGCTAATTTAAAATGAAATGGAAGACGCCCTTATATCATTAAAAAACAAACAAAAAAAAACAACAACGTTAAAGCGACCTTGAATAAAATCATTAGTTCATCACAAAAATTCAAGAGATGGCACGGTATATATTTTAATACGCGATTCTAAGTGAGTGTGTGTGTGTCTGTAGTGAAGGCTGAGCAAGTCTGTGTAATAAACAAACCAAAGAAACCACATGAGCCCTAACCTGTTCTGAATGCAGAAGCAGTTACCTGTATGACATCACCATCACCGAGTGTGAAGGTCAGGCTGTTCTCCTCGGACACCGCGGTGCCGTCACTCAGAGCTGTTTTCAGGTTGATGGTGACGTTCTGGCCCCTCAGAGGTTTACTGTCAGGACCAGACCCGGCTTCTAAAACTTTCTTCCTCAGCTGCCCGTTTCCTAGGTAACACATTTTAATAACATCATAATCTGTGCACTACAGAACATCATGACAAAAATAAAAAAATTAAAAAATGCAACACGGGTATAAACCCAAGATACCTAAAACATCCAGCCACTCCTCCTGAGGTGGAGACTGGCCATGCTCCGGCACCTCGCTCGCCGCCGCAATCATCGCAGGGCTTTCTGTCTTTCCACCTCCTGCGTCCTCTAAAGGAGGGAGATCATCCTCCACCCCATCATCATCCTCTTCAAGGATCTCAAAATCCTCCCCGCTGTCTAACAGCGTCGCTCGCTTCGGCCTCTTCTCTACAGAGTCCTGGCTCAGCACCGCCCCGTCCTCAGTCTCCATCTGCTGCAGAGAGCAGGAAATAATCACACCGTACGACATCATAGTCGATAATAATTAACAATGACCTGCTCTTATTAATAATAATAATAATAACAGCAACATTAATGAAATAACACCGTACGACATCACAGTTGTTAATAATTAACAATGACCTGGTCCTATTAACAAACAATGATACAGTTATTGCCTTTATAAAGCATGCTTCATTAGAACAGGACACAGCTTTTATTAACTGTTTAGTTTAAGCATCTGTGCGTGCGTGAGTGTAAGTCAGGTGTATCAAATCAGTTTTTCTACAGGACATCAGAGTAAAGTGTGTCTGAAACATCTCCCTCAGTACACACACACAGATAGACACAAAAACAGACACACACAAGGATGTATTAAAAATATTTTAAGATTAACTCAGTTTGTTTCTTCATCGAACATCCTCGCTCAGATGCCTAAAAACATGCCAATACCATTCTACTGACGGTCTGGGGACAAATACTTGATGTATGATGCCGCGAGTTGATCGAGCTGTGGACCTGCCTCGCCGTCTTCAGTCATGGAGATTTTGAACTCGTCCACTGTGAAGACCGCTGCTTTGTCTCAGGGTTGTTCCCGTACAGCCAGGTTTTGGCTCATACACGGCACACTGAGTTCTTGGCAGATTTCCATGCGATGTTCCTTCTGCTCCAGGGTCAGCAGCCTGGGACTGTTGAACAGACAGTTCTGTTGTGGAATGTTCTCAGACGATCATCATGCACAAGTTGCAGAATGCTTTTGACATTTCCAGGGATTGAGATCATTGCAGGTCTTCCTGATCTTTCATCAACTTCCAGTGATGTTCTTCATTGCGCGTGCAGCTCAAAACACCGGGATGATGTATTGTGCCACACTGACTTATGAAGGTCAGCGCCTGTGAGTGCAGCCTTGTACTGACATCTGGTGATGTGTTACAAAACTAAACTTTTTGATACTACCTCACACAGACGCGCACACATGCACAGGCGCGGGCACACACACACCGACACACTCTCCCTCTGTGTGTGTGTGTGTGTGTGTGAGAGACAGAGAGAGCGTCAGCTCTGTGACAGTTAGCTAAACCCTGATAAAACCAACGGTAATGAGAGCAGTGTGTGGAGTCTCTGTGCATACATGTGCGTGCGTGTTGCAAAACACACACACACACACACAGTCGTGTTATTAAATGAAGGTGAGTCTTTCTAGAACTTTCTGCAAGTTTGACCGTTAGCTTAGCACTGTAGCTACACCGCGCTCTGAGGGACAGGACTTTACACTACTCTGCGCGCGCCCCTTCCGGTGTACAGTATACATCCTACACAGTCACACTCACCTCAGTCTGAAACACCAGTGAACACTAACAGAAGAACCCCGCGCCCTGATAAACACCGCCAGTACTCTCTGTGTATTTGTGTGTGACTCTGAGTCTGCGTAAACCGGAAGAGGCGGGGCCAAGAACAGCCTCCGAGGCTTGTGTCGTTTCCCTGAAAGTGACGTAACAATGACATCACCAGTGAGTTGACCAATCAGAACACAGTGTCACAATGTCCGACTACCGTCAGTTCCAGATACACTAGATTCAAGATTCAAAGAACTTTATTAATCACAGAGGGTAATTGCTTTATATTATATTATATTATATTATATTATAAGTTATAACTAGTAATAATATTACAGATATCACGAACTGGAAATGACACACACACTCACACACAGTAAATGTGCTAACCTTAGTGTATAAAAAAGGACTAACAATCAATTTTTGATTGATGAACCAACAATGCACCTGTCCTGCTGCAATCTGAGTCTGCAGTATAGGAGATTTAGGGGGAAAAAGGTCCACTCAAACAGTCACTTGATATTAATAATGTTCAAACACATTTGACAATTTTATTACTATGAAGTGATTGTTTTAGTGTAGCTCATACCTCACATAATTAAATAACACATTTCTGCACTGAGCACTTTTACTTGTCAGTGAACACACAGCTCACTCAAAAATGTAATTAAAGAAGAAACCTGTATATTTGCTTCCACTATAATAAAGTGCAGGTGCAGTTACTCCACCCGGTCTGCTCAGGGGCCAAACCGTCACAGGCCACTCGACCTACTGCCACATATAATCATACAAATATATATAATCACACAAAAAATATACAAATATTTACAAATATTTAGTTTGAAACGTCACAGTTTTGAGTAGCACAAATAAAATGATTAAATGTCTAAAACTAGCCTGGAACACTGCCCTCTAACAGAGATAAACTGTACTTAAAAAAAGAAAGAAAGAATGTATAAACCGTGGTGAGTGCGGTTGCTATGGTTACAGCCAATCAGATATCACAGGAACGCGCCTGCCCCCTGTCGGTCACTCGCGTAACTGATCGTCTGCGTGATCTCATCACCCGGAAGTGTTTGCTTAAGGCTCGAGACAGCATGGCTCTGTGTTGATTAGCATTAGCAGTGAGTAACAGTGTGAGTTTATGATCATTTTAATACGATTTTGTGTTTAATAACAGCTCCGTGGGTGTGTAGTGTAATATACGCAATAAGTGTGCAGTGAACATCTTGAGGATAAACTGTATATTTCGGTCGTCATGGTTACTGTAACGAGTCTTTACCAGATTGTTTAGTAATGATGTGTTGTGAGAATAAAAACTTTATATAAACAAAATTTTATATAGTGTTTTTATTCTCTAGTTACAATCATCTAACACTTGTGGAGTGTGTGTTAGTCAGACTGTGGTGTGTTTGTAGCTCTATAATGTTTGTGTTTGGTGTTTTTGCAGTTTCCAGCACAATGAGTCCCAAAAAACAAGAACAATCGTCTCGTAAACACAATGTCCAGTCTGCAAGTCAGGCTCAGATGAAAAGGTCGAATCCAGCACGAGGCATGGGATCATATAATGATGACGATGAGGATGCTTTAGAGATGGAAAGAAACTTTGCTCTGTTCAGTAAACACGGTCCTGTGAAGATAACAGAGAAGACTGAAGAGGACGAGGAGGAAGGGAGCGGCGAGGAGTCTGATGAAGCAGTCGAAGATGATAAAGCTGCAGAAGAAGAAGATAATTACAGTGAGGACGGGCAAGCCGAGAGCATCGAAACATCTGGGGCGGAGGAGTCACATGACCAAACAGACTCCAGAACGAGCCCCAGGTTACACGCCGGGACTGAGTTTAATCAGGGTGAGACATTACAGTCGATATTAGCGAACATGTGCTACTGATGAGATACATGAGATTAGTTAATCATCATCAAGAAGCGTGACTAACACTATAAAGAAGTAATCGTGCAAAGTCGTGACCCTCCTCATTTCTTCAGGTTAAAATAAATGGAAGAAGGTTTTTCTGCGACAGGCTGCAAACTGTCAAGAGATATAGTTTATAAACTGGTCGTTTATGTAACAATCTCAGCAGCGACCTCATTTCCCCTGTCATCTGTTAACCACTCAGCATACATATTTACAATACATATACGAATTTAATCCAACTCCGGAGGCGAGTTCTTAAGGTGCAATTTCGTATTGCAAAACAAATTTTCATATAGGAAATAATGTAAATGCAGATAATCTGTTCCAGCCGCCCAAAAATATTACCAATATTAACAATTTTCACCACTATAATCATATTTTTGCGTATAAAAACAATCAAAACATTTCAAAAACTTTTTTGCGTCTCTCTTTTCTTCTTGCTACAGTCCTTGCTAACATTCTTGGGACCCATGGAGCTGTGTCTTTGCTAAATAAATAAATAAACCTCACAGTAATGTATGTAACCTCGTATGCAGAGGTACTGATACTCACCAGTACTCCCTGGTCTGATCATCTTTCCTCATCTGCACTTGTTTCACTGGTTCATGCCTTTAGTTAGATGTCTTTTACAACGAGGTACAGGGACTGGAATGAAAATAAATGAGAAACAGAAAAGGGGACGGCGTCAGGATATTTGCGCACTACTGTATTTAAACATTTAACAGTGTAGAGGTTTTGCCTCCTCTCTTTTCGTGAACAGATCTGTCAATGATGTCATTTGAAGAGATCATGAAGTTACAGAGCAAACTGGGGACTAAGGCGTGTAATAAACTCATTCATGCAGTGAGAAAGGAAAAGCAGCGTCCAGGACCTGCAAAGCGCGTGAGCAAGAACAGGTACCGCACTAACCGTCATCATGTTTAACGGTCTTATTCCTCCTCCACCCTCTTATAACATCCTGTGTCCTTCAGACCCGACGAGATTTCAGCCAAGAGACCGGTGCCGTTTCTGAGGAGAGCAGGATCTGTTAAGCAATCTGTAAGTCTCCTAAAGTCATGAACATTTTACACGAGTCCTGAGAATGAATACACACACATCTGATTTTCTCTTCTCTCCTCCAGACTTTGAGGGATCCCCGTTTTGATGATCTTTCTGGTGAATTTAAACCCGCTGTGTTCGGCCAGACGTACAAGTTCATCAACGACATCAGAGAAAAAGAAGCCGAGGTTTGTTCAGAGTTACAGGAGTCCTACGGATTAGTTTATTGGAGAATTTTCGTCCTGCTTGTTTTCTTTTTTATTTTACCATTTTATTATCTTTTTTTTGCAGATTGTGAAAAAAAAGCTGAAGAAAGTAAAATCCAGTACAAAAAAACAAGAATTGAAAGCTTTTCTGAAGAGAATGGCAAGTAAACACGTAACACATCCAGTTCACGAGGTCTGTCTGGAAATTATCCAGGCATGTAATGACACGTGACGCGTAATAAACTGCTAATTACACTTCTAGTTCTCGCACCGTCAGTCACTGAGCTTTGCTGATTGCTGCCTGTACATTACCGACGGATGTACTTTTTCCAGACAGACCTCGTACATCCTGAATTTAGGAATGTAATATTTTAAGCAGACAGTTGAGGTAACACTTTGGAACATTTGGTGTGCAGGAGAACCAGAAGCGTAACCACCAAAGACAAGAACAGCAGAGACAGAAGGAGCTTTCCTATAAGAGGAAGCAGAGGGTGCTGGTGGGCGACGGACATCGACCTTTCTATCTCAAGAAATGTGAGTTCTCCAAATTCAGAACTTTTTTCAGTATCTACTGCTGTTTAATATTCTGAATAAAACACTTCTTCAGGTCTGTGTTTTATTTATCAAGTAACATACACACTGTATGTACAGTCGTGGGTGGGGGGGGGGGGGGGCTGGTGCAATAATAATCTCTCATAACTAAGTGAGAAAAAATAAGTACACCTTAAGTACACCCTTCCCCCTGCACACATTACAGTCGATATTAGCGAACATGTGCTACTGATGAGATACATGAGATTAGTTAATCATCATCAAGAAGCGTGACTAACACTATAAAGAGAATTTTATGTTCTGGAGCACTCTGGTGTGAGTCTTCATAAGAACATCAGCCGTGATCTGTTGCTGCTTATTAAACTGAGATGCGTTATAAGAGCCATCTCTAAACCAATCGAGTTTCACCATTTACAGTCAGAAGGATTGTTTACACATGGAGAGACTTCAGGTCATCCAGTAATCTTTCCAAATGTTAGGCAACTCTGCAACAGAAACCTCCAGAGCTTCATCATGTGAGAGACACATCTCTGTAAACTCATTATATGCAGATTTTCTTTATTGTGTTGTCATGAAGAAGATTTTCTCCCAGAAACGTTAGCATGTTTTCACATTAGACACAAATGATTTGTACCACACCCCACTGTACTGTGATGTAAAAGTTTTGTTTTACAGTGTGAGTCTAATTTCTTGCCTGCTTTCTATTTCTTTAGCCGACCAGAAGAAACTGCAGCTGGCCGAGAAGTACAGCGAGCTGAAAAAGAGCGGGAAGCTGGAGAATTTCTTGAGCAAGAAGCGGAAACGCAACGCTGTGAAGGACCGCAGGAAGATGCCCTGAAGCATGCCATGGAGCGGGCGGGGCCGGAGGGAGCGGTGCACAGATTGAGTGGACTGAGTGATGGCGTTCTCAGAGGAGCTCGAATAATGACTTCTGTTTAATTTCCTGTACAGAATAATGAAACATTAAAATCTGCTCTTAGCTTATGGAAAAATATGAACCGGTAGAAGATGGAACTTTTTTTTCCCCCTCTTTTAAAAGTTTAAAAATGCATTGTGGCTCGTGTTTGTGTATCTTTGCTTGACTCCAGACATCAGATCCAGATCCACCACCATTTAAACAACAGTCTTTTGTTTGCCAAAGCAACTGTTATTAAAATACATAAGAACACATATGTTGTATAAGGTTTATCATTATTTTGGGAAATATAGTTGTTTTTCCGTTTCAACTTCACATTAATATACACACACGTTAATATAATGATATTTTGTATAGATTTAATTTTTCACCAGGTTATAATTCCTCTTGTTCTGTACATTTCATTTTGTTTATGTGGTTAATTTCAGCAGATTTGGGGAGATAATGCTAAAAACATCATGTCACAAAGTGCTACAGTACCAGTGATGTCAAGGAATGCTACCTCCAATAAAACTATACTATAGTTTGTGCAGTGCTATGCTCATTCAAAACTTTAGGTAGAAGACACTGAGCAAGTAGCGCAGACAGACTTTTTTTTGCTACCAGTAGGAAATTCCGGCAGTGTGAGAAAAATAATCGATCATCAGTATTGAAGGAATAGACAACAAATATGACCAGGATGAAGCATTTGTCCGTAATGAAAGACTTGTTTTTATTGTTTTTAATATTTTCCTGCCCCTTTTATTTACTTTATTCACACTTTCTTCTTCAGAATTTCTGTTCATCATTTGTCTGGTTTACGTGCTGACAACTGAAACTTCAAAACCATTCACACTTATGGTCTCTGAAGTGGTAGTGTGCTGCCTTGTGTGTGTGTGTGTGTGTGTGTGTGTGTGTGAGAGAGAGAGAAAGAGGAAGAGACCTGTATGAGAGAAGGGATTGCAATAAATAAATAAATAAATAAATAAACACTGCCCTGTCGACAGAATAGAGGTTGGTTCTGGCCTGAGAGTGTTTCTCAGCAATTAGTGTTTAAGTCAGCAGATCATTCAGTATCGACTCTTCTTGTGTTCAGCAGGTCAGTGTTGAAATCAGCACATTTATTAGTAATGACGGGAATCGGTTCGTTCTCTTTTAGCCAGTCTGTGAATTCAGGACCTTCCATACGTACTCGGACCAAACCGCCAATTAGTGAAACTTTGACTCTGTTGTGAAAAACAATTCTTCTATACATTCACCGTTCAAATTTTTAACTGCAGTTACGAGTCTCATCTCCGTACTGTACCTGAAGTCTGTAAACGTCAATCGCAAGTCCCCGTTTGACTTGAACGGCAAACAGATAAAAAAAAAATCTTTTATCCTTTACATAACAATGAACATTTCAATATTTCATAATGATATAATTAATTTGTTAATCTTTCAGTCACTAGTAGTCAGCAAAGATCATTGATTGCTCACAAAGCAACAGAACGATCATCACACTGCTGTAGTCTTACCCTCTTCATTGTCAGTGGCTACAGTATGTCTGCTGGTTCATGATGATATTGTTTGGGAGTATTAATGTAGATTAGCAGTGAGACTATCTGCTGCGTTATCATGATGTGATGGATAAATACTATTAAAACAAGTTATAACAGACAGTGAGAGAGACACACACAGACAGGGAAGCATCATCAGCTGCTCGGGTTTATGTCCTATCTCTTTTCTCCTCCAGTCGCCTGTCATGTGCCGCTCTACCATACAGGCCTGATTGGTGGAGTGCTGCAGAGATGGTTGTTCTTCTGGAAGGTTCTCATCTCTCCACAGAGAAATACTCTTTCAGAGTGACCATCGAGTCACCTACCTGACTACGGCTCTTCTCCCCTGGTCGCTCTAGGAAAAGTCCTGGTGCCTCCAAACTTCTACCATTTTGATGGAGGCCACTGTGGTCATCTAGATCTTCGATGCTGCCGAAATTTTTCTGTGCCCTTTCTCAGATCTGTGTGTCGACACAAACCTGTCTCAGAGGTCTACAGACACATCCATGGACTTCAATGGCTTGGTTTGTGCTCTAACATGCTATTTCTGTTAACTGTGGGCCCTTATATACAGTAGATGTGTGTGTCTTACCAAATCATATTTTTAATAAATTTGCAAAGATTCCAAACAAACTCCTTTCATATTATGGGGTATTGTTTGGAGAACTTTGAGGAAAATAGAGAATTTAATCTATTTTGGGACAAGGCTGTAATATAAAATGGTTTAAAAAACTGAAGCGCTGTGAACACTTTCCGGATGCACTGTATATATAAATTCCAGATACGAATGTTTCATTTATAAATTTGTCTCTAATGTGCATGCCGGTGGAGCCGGTGGTGAGGTCTCAGTGAGATGACATGAAAAAGAAACTTTGAGCACAACCAGTATATAAAGGGAATCCATGCTCACCCGGGGAACACCCCATAGAGTGAATATAAGTAATTCCCCTTTTATACAGTATCCGTATAATCTTCACTGCTTCCAAGGTTATCTTTAACAGCAGGACCTTCCTGAGCAGCAGTGAGTGGACTCCAAGTGATGAGAACTCCAAACAGAAGTAGAAGGTCAATCTGGACTCATCAGACTGTATGACCTTTTCCACTGCTCCAAAGCCCAGTCTTTATTCTCTCTTTATTTTCTATGATGAGTCTCAGTAACAAGTGATTTTCTTATGACCCATACAGCTGTTTAGTCACAATCCTGTAAGTGTGTGGAAATGTGCTTACTTTCATTATTAAATATACACTGTTTGGACAAAAGTATTTGTCCAAACCTGTTAATTATTGAATTTGGGTGTTTCAATCAGGCCCCTTATCTCCAGTGAAGGACAATCTTAATGCTTCAGCATACGAAGACATCTTGGACAATATTATACTTCCAACTTTGTGTCCACAGTTTGGTGAAGACCCTTTTTTTACTCCAACATCACTGAGCCCCAGTGCACAACGCAAGCGCAATAAAGGCATGACTTGATGAGTTCAGTATGGAAGAACTTGACCGGTCCTAACATAGAGCCCTGACCTCAACTCCATCGAGCACCTTTGGAATGAACTGGAAGGGAGATTGTGAGCCAGGCCTCCTCGTCCAACATCAGTGCTTGACCTTATACAGAATGGGCAGGAATTCCCACAGAAACACTCCAACATCATGTGGCCTTCCAGGAAGAGTGTAAGCTGTTATAGCAGCAAAAGGGGGACGGACTCTATATTGAAGTGTATATATTTGGATGCAATGTCATTGCAGATTTGGGTAAATATTTTGTCTATATGGTGTAGCTCTGATTTCGCCTTGCACCGCCAGGGTCCGGGTTCAATCCCCGGCCAGGCTCGATTCCCGGCTCTGTGTGTATGGAGTTTGCATGTTCTCCCCGTGCTTGGTAGGTTTCCTCCAGGTACTCCATTTTCCTCCCACAGTCCAAAGACATGTACGTAGGTTAGGCTAATTGGCGTTCCCAAAATTGCCCGTAGTGTGTGAATGAGTGAGTGTATGTGTGTGTGTGTGTCTGTGCCCTGCGGTGTACCCTGTACCCAGAGTGTACCCTGAAATGTGCCCTAAGTCTCCTGGGATAGGCTCCGCCCCCATGACCCTGAATACAGGATAAAGCGGTATAGATGATGAGTGAGTGAGTGATCTTTACTAAGCAATTAAGTGATCTCCAATCATAATGAATCATTTTTGTTGAATTTGTTGGACAGTTTTTAACCTAATTTGGCAATGTTGGCTCAAAAGATTAAAGCACTGGATTATTGGTCAGGTTGGGGGTTGGGGTTCAAGGTTGGGGGTTCGAGCCCCAGTACTGTCACACTTCTACTCTTGAGTCCTGGATCGACCCTGTCTGCTCCAGGGATGCTGTATCAGGGCTGAGCCTGTGCTACATCTACATCTAGGCATTTGGCAGACGCCCTTATCCAGAGCGACTTACATTTTTTATCTTATTATACATCTGAGCAGTTGGGCAGTTGGGGTTAAGGGCCTTGCTCAAGGGCCCAACAGGGACAACTTGGTGGAAGTGGGACTTGAACCTGGGACCTTCCGAACCGTAGTCCAATGCCTTAACCACTGAGCTACCCCTGTGCTCTGATACTAGTTTCTGGAATATGTGAAATAATAATTTGACTGTGACAAATAGTTTAATCTTATCTTGTTTTGTTTTAAATACTTTATTAATACATAATAGTTTGTGGTGCTTGATGCAGGATAAAAATTTGACTCTTTTTAAATAGCGACTTTTTTTTGTGGCCAGGAAAACAGGTTTGTGTGTGTGTGTGTGTGTGTGTGAGAACTCTGAAAGCTGTACATTTTCTTTCGATTGTGTAAAGCAGCTTTGCGACAATGACAACTGTAAAAAGCGCTATATAAATAAAATAAAATAAAATCAAGTTGAATTGAAATGATGTCTCTCTTTAACAAGCACAACATTATAGTGTGAATAGTGTGCTTGATGGTAAGGGATTTTCTTTTTTTTTTCTTATTTCTACCTTACACAACCACCCCTGAGTGGAGACGCGCGGAGCCGCGGCGCGTGCGTGCTGATGCTGCGCGTGCTGATGCTGCGCGTGACGCCAGAGCGCGTGCCCGATGCGGTTTGGGCGGAGGGTTTGTCCAGATCTGTCTCGGAGCGGATCAGGGACGGGGCCAGTGCGCTGTGAGGGACCGGGGCAGTGAGATGATGGCTCGGGTGTGTGGCGCGGTGTGTCCGCTGCTGTTCGTGGCCGTGGCGATGGCAGCATCCGACCTGTTCGACAACCAGCTGGGGGACATCAGCTACTGCAGGAACCAGTGTCAGGGCACCATCAGGAACAAGAAGGCTGCCAGAGTAAGTGCTGCAGTCAGTACACGCGGTGATGATGATCATAATAATAATAATAATAATAATAATAATAATAAAGTCAGGTTTATTTGGACACGCCTGTCCTGAAGGCGCTCGGAGTCCTCCCGCGCGGCCGGAGCGCGCGCAGCACTTTACCTCTCAGTGACGACACTGCGCAAAAAACCCTCCACCTGACTGACTGACTGACTGACTGCTCATCGGGGCCGCTCGGGATGAGTTAAGGCTTTGTGCATGTTGGATGTGTGTGTGTGTGTGTGTGAGTGTGTGTGTGTTCACCCTATGTGCACCCTGAATGATCAGACTGTAATTACGCACCCGCTGCAATAACGGTGCAGCCCGCGGCGCGAGCGCGTGCGTGATTCCTGGGGTGAAAAGATTCACAAAGATGTTTTGCATCATGTAGCAGATGATTTATTAATGATTTGATCTTAACCAGGTGGTGCATGCTATGTCGCATTTACTGTGTATCTTCATTACAAACAAGCCTTCGTCATCATCATCATCACCGTCAAGAGGCTCGTATATATATATATAATGTGAATGCAGCAGTGTGACCCATACATCTCCAAGACGGGCTTATTAAACAGTACTGGCACAAAGGGACTGCGCTGTGGACAAATAAAAAGCGCACAGAGAGAAATTTGTCATGCTCCTGCTGTTCCCCTGTCGTCCGTAGGTCGGCGCTGTTCGCTATATTAAAATGCTGACATCATAAAGCAGAAGGCTGTATCTTGCCTGTTTTCTTGGAAATTGATTTAGGCCAAGGAGACAAAGAGATCAGGCCTACATCCAGAACATTCCCGATGCTTGTGGAAGCCCGTCAGTCCCGTGTCCTCTACAGACGGGCCGAGCGCTCCACGGTGTCTTTTTCTAACCTGATTAAGGAAATTAAGGTTCAATTAGGAATACTGTTCTGTAGTACACCTACCGGCAGTGAACCATGTTTATGTGGTCTGTTTAAATGATTAAACCTGCCACTGTGCGCTCCTTTAAGCATTATGGAGCTTATAGTGTTTTACATATTATCTTGATTTTTTTTTTGTTATAATATTAGAGCCAAGTTGTGTTTAATTGACTTTTCATCTTTAAAGTCTAAATTGGAAATGCATTTTTGATGTGTTTTATATTTTTTTTTTTGGGGGGGGGGGGGGGTGGCATGGTGCCTTAGGTGTTAGCACTGTTGCCTCGCACCACCAGGGTCCAGGTTCGATTCCTGGGTCTGTGTGCATGGAGTTTGCATGTTCGCCTCTGCTTCATGGGTTTCCTTTGAATACTCAGGTTTCTTCCCACAGTACAAAGCGATTCAGTTTAGGCTAATTGGAGTTCCAAAATTGGATGTAGTGTGAATGAGAGTGTGTATGTGTGTTCATACACAAAATTCCCTAAGTCTCCTGGGATTGGCTCCAGCCCCCCCGTGACCCTGTATAAAGCGGTATAGACAGTGAGTGAGTGAGTGAGTGAGTGAGTCCTGAAATACCGTGTTTCATCAGGGAAGAGAAACTCCATAGATGTGATAACCTGATCATTCAGTACATTCAGGTGGTCAACTGACTTCATTTTATTGTCACATAACGAGACTAGACCTGAGGAACTGAAGTAACCCCAGATCATAACACTGTCTCCAGAGGCTTGTACAGTGGACACTATGTATGATGGGTGCATTTAATTGTACATCTCTTCATGTACTTGCTTTCTTGGGGTAAATCTGGACTCATCAGACCGTCGCTCAAAAGTTAAAAACAATCTGGAGCTTTTTTCCCTGATGAGTTTTAATTAATAAGTGTTTTTTATGTACACACACAGCTGTTTAGTCCCAATCCTCACAGTTCTCCTTACAGATTTCTTCCACAAAGTTGACGGTTCAGCACTCCTTAGTTGTTTTCTTTGCTTGCAGCCCAGTAAAATGACTCAGTTAAAATGGTGACTTTTTTTCTTGGTCAGGCAGTGTATGATGTAATACAGTCAAAAGAAAAAAAACAATATTTGAAGGACCAGCTCTGTTTCCGAAATTGATCCCATATGAAAATCTTTGAATTCTGAATTGCAGATAAAAGTAATAAGCATCATCATTATCTCAGTTGCTATGGATAAGGATTTTTAAATGCAAGAATAAATAATAACTGTGCAAATTAACACACTCACATAACTCAGTGGTCACAACATTGGTGTATTGATCAGAAGGTTATGATTTCAAATCCCATTCCTGTCGACCTGTCACTCATATCCCTTTATTCCTCCACTGTTCAGTTGTATAAATAAGATAAATGTAAGTCACGTTGGAATAGGGCCTCTGCCAAGTGCCATAAAATATAATGTACACACACACACACACACACACACACACACACACACACACACACACTGTGTGTTTTTCCATCTTTTAACAGTCGCAGTAAACAAAAAAGTAATGGAACGTTCCTTTGTAGAGTTTTTCTCTTTTTTAAAGATGAACCCATCCATTATTATATTTTTTGTGTTTAGATGCACTCACTGTCCGTCACTTTAAATACACACTGCAGGACAAATTAGATTTCGAGGTGGAGTTTTTGGGCATTTAACCTGATCTCTACAGACATAATCATTAAACAAAAAAAAGACTAATCTTACTTAATGCATCTTCCAGACTTTAGAAGATGGAACTCTATAGACAATGTGCTTTGGATGTTTATCAAATTAATAAGAAATGACAAGGACGGTTAAAGTTAAAGCAGATTTTATTACAAAGACTGAACCACTGCAACGCTAGCTAAATACTTTAAAATTCCCAACATCAGTGTTAGTGCTTAAGGCACAAAAGTACAAATAAAAGTCAAACACTCACAGCTTTTCTTTACATACGAGTGCACACATCATGTGGGATTATCATGCCATAGAAAAGAGAGAGAGAGAGAGAGAGAGAGAGAGAGAGAGTATACGCTCATTAAATCTGAAACAATTCAAGTAAGAGACTGACTTTAAAATCACAGAGATGTCACTTCATATTCGAGGCTCTACATGTTATTGGTGAATGATCATATCAACAGGAGGAGTAAAGTCAGGGTTAGATGAGATTGCTGCCCTGCAGGAGCGCTGTAATACTGGCTCAAACCGGGTTCATCTACGGCACCAAGGAAGCAAAAACTCAAATCTTTGCGCATGAGATTAAAGGGAAATATTAATATATATATATATATATATATATATATATATGCTATCACTCACTCACTCATCATCTATACCACTTAATCCTGTATTCAGGGTCACGGGGGGCCTGGAGCCTATCCCAGGAGACTTAGGGCACATGGCAGGGTACACCCTGGACAGGGTGCCAATCCATCGCAGGGCACAGACATACACACATACACTCACTCATTCACACACTACGGGCAATTTTGGGAACGCCAATCAGCCTAACCTACATGTCTTTGGACTGTGGGAGGAAAATGGAGTACCCGGAGGAAACCCATCAAACACGGGGAGAACATGCAAACTCCATGCACACAGAGACGGGAATCGAGCCCGGACCCTGGCGGTGCAAGGCGACAGTGCTGACCACTACACCACTGTGCCGCCCTTATATGCTATCACTGTAACAATAATAATATAATAGCAATGCAGAATAATATCTATAATACATTGGAGGGCCCAAATCTAGTCTCAGATATTGTTTGATTTGCTCAATGTAAACAAAGACCTGCACCAATAGATCTTAATTAGAAAAGCTAAAAGTGAAAAAGATTTTCACTTTGGCTGAAATAACAGCGCTGAAGTGGTATAAGTGCATTTTAACACGCTGGCGTCGTTTTGAGACAAAACTTCATCTTTATCTGATCGACTTTTTCCATTTCTCATCTGTGATTCTCTCTCCGATTACCGAACAGGGAGTGTGTTTGTCTGATGATGAAAGAAGTACAACTTAAGATACTCAACCGTACAGAATGTGATCTAGACAGAGACGTCTGCTGTACAGAAAGATAGACGGACGTGTACGTGGGCTTCAACCTGAAATAATAATAATATCACTGATTACATTAAAGATCAGCAGATTATTTATAGCCTTAACATTGTAAATATTTCCACAAACTCTTAACGAGGCACTTTTTGGGTTTGTATAAAACACACTTTAATGAAAATGAACCTATTGAATCTTAAGTAAGGGTGATTTATATGTTGTTGTTGTCGTATATCTTACAAAGTGGATGTTCTTACAGGACTCCGTCATGAATGCGTGCTACCGCGGCTGTCGGCTCTATTCGATCTGCCAGTTTGTGAACGGGAACACCGGCTTCAACAACAGCAAGGAGGAGTGCCAGGGAGGTGAGGCCTGCTGCATGGGTGTAGCATACACATACTGTATAACCATGTGATTATCTGTTCAAGCTGTGTTGTGGGTGTCAGATGGTTATTTAGAGTATTTTTAAAGCACATATTGTTGAACAGTGAAGTGGAGCACTCTGACACGTTCCATCTGTGTGTCTGTGTGTACACAGCCTGCCAGGAAGCGTACAGTAAGTTACTGGAGCAGGAAGCTTGCAGCACAGGATGCACCAGCCAACCAGCGGAGCCTGAAATCCAGCGGAGGAAGGTACGACTCTCAGTGACGACAGTGCAGTCAGTCAGCACCTTCAGGTTTAAAGATTCCTGACAGTTCCGTCTCCTCAGCCTACAAATAATTTCTAACCAGCTCGCTCCCTCTGCAGCTCAAGGCCCTGACCAACCGCCCCAAACCGGTTTCTGTGATGGACGCTTTGTTTGGTTGGTGTAACGATATCGTCAGCTCTGCTCAAAGCTTCATGTCCTCCACCTGGACGTTCTACCTGCAGGCTGATGACGGCAAGGTGGTTGTGTTCCAGGTGTGTTCTTGCTCAGAAAGGCTATTTCAGATTAAATTTGATTTAAAATATGAATTATTGTTGGACATCCTGCAGTTTAGGTTATAAAAATGTTGTGGCCTGTTACTGCTCCTTCACATGATGACAATGTGACATTCTCTACTGTACTGTAGGTCTGCTGTATACTGTATATGAACAGTTTGACAGCAAAATGAGATAAAAGCCATTTGCAGACTTTCAGAGTAGCAAAGTCCAGCTAGGATAAGTGTTAGAGAGCATGGTATAGTATGATACTGAAGGAGAACCACTCTACCAGTAACCACTCTATCACTCTCACTCGCACTCACTCATCATCTGTACCGCTTAATCCTGTATTCAGGGTCACGGGGGGCCTGGAGCCTATCCCAGGAGACTTAGGGCACATGGCAGGGTACACCCTGGACAGGGTGCCAATCCATCGCAGGGCCCACTCTATCACATGTTTTGTTTTGTGTTTTGCAAAAACGTCTGGTCTGCTGGGATTTTACAAGACATTTTTTGTTTTCGCAAGTTTCCACAGAATGATGTGGGGAAAAAAGCCTTTGGTTCTGTTGGTGGAAATGCCTTGTTTATAAGAGATGTCAGAGCAAAATGGCCAGGTTGGTTCCTACTGCTGGGAAGGATGTAGTTCAATTCAATTCAATTCAGTTCAATTTTATTTGTAAAGCGCTTTTAACAATTGTCACTGTCGCAAAGCAGCTTTACACAATCAAAATAATTATTTAAGTTTGTATGAAATGTGAATGTGTATAAATCAAAAATGGTCAGATAGTCAGATAGTCCCTGATGAGCGAGCCGAGGGCCACCGTGGCAAGGAAAAGCTCCCTGAGATGGCAGTAGGAAGAAACCTTGAGAGGAACCGGACTCAACAGGGAACCCATCCTCATTTGGGTAAAACAGAAAGCAGGAATTGATCTGCAGTCATACTGTGTGTTAGGTGGCAGGCAGTTCAGTATAACAGTTGTTAACAGATGTGAATTGATGTTAATATGGAGTCCAGGTAGTTATTGGAGGCTCAGGTAGACTTGTAGGAAATTCCAGTCCTGAACTATCGACCGTCAACATCAGACGAGTGTCCCCAGACACCGGACGCATCCCAAAGAGACACAGGGGACATCCATGTGACGAGATCTCCAAACAGAAGCGGGACACCAGGATGAGTCAGGCAAGTCCAGAGGGCCGAGGGAGTCTGGATCAATGGCAGCTCAGGAACGACATGTGTAGCTCGACAGAGAGAGGGAAAGAGAGAGTATGTAACTAGTAACTCAGCAGAAAAGCATCTCAACATGCAAAACCCATCAGCTTTTGAGGTGAAGGGATACTACAGCAGAGGACCACGTTAGGGCTCACTGTTGTCAGTCAAGAACAGCAGTCTTAGACTATCATGAGCACACACTCACCTGAACTGGACAGATGAAGATTAGAAACAAAACGTTCTTTTTCTAGTTTTCAGCTGTCCACATTTTCTCAATCTGTGCCCATGATTGTCTCATTTTCCTCAAAGAACGACTCCTAAATTGGTCTTAAATCTTTGTCCATTGTTACAGAGTGAGCCAGAGATTGAGTACTACGTCCCTGAGTTGCAAGCTCCACACGCCACTGTCGCAAACAAGCCCTGGCCTGAAGGAAATCCTCAGACACAAAAGCTACAACCTGGTGAGACGCAGCACCGTTAGTTCACACGACTGTTAAATGGACGTTTCCATTATAAAAATCAATGATGGTACAAACACATATCTTCTGGCTTGACTGTAATTTGAAAGACGCCATAAATTCTGGTGTTTCTTGGCCGCCTTCTGCCTTCTAGGAGAACGAGCGCACGGAGAGAAAAATGCCCCTAAAGCTGTGAGTAAGGGAAAGCACAGCTCTCAGCATGTTGAGGACACAGTCGGCGAGCACGACTTCCTGGGCTGCATGTCACGGTTAGAGCAGCCTGATTCACTCACATCCACATATTACGAGCAGACAGTCATTTAGATACAACAGTGACCTTGTTCCTCCTCTCTTGCAGGCGTTCAGGGCTGCCACGCTGGATCTTAGCTACATGTCTCATGTTATCTATCATGGTGATGCTGTGGCTGAGCTGCGCCAGTCTGGTGACAGCACCCGAGCAACATGTGAAGACCCAGGTGTCTATTCCTACAAACAAATCTGATACTGATCCTCACAAGAGTCTTATCTTAAGTTGAACACTTATAAATGCTGCCTGGTCAAAAAAAAGTTGCAGTAATCAATGCTAAATATTGTAATTAGTATGTTTCAGCTACCCATAATACTTTAACCCTAACTGATGCAGTGAGTAGCTTCTCAGTTCTTACACAGTCGCAATGTCGGAAGATGTATCCTGTAGGTGTAGAAACGTTACTGTGTTTCAGAAGAGTCCAATTACTGGACTCCAAAGAGAACAACTAGTGAGAGTGGAATTGGGTTAAGAACTGTCCACCACATTATTAAAACCTGGGCTTCAGGCTCAAAGAAGCCACGTCTCTCCAGGAAAAACACCAGGAACAGACTGATATTGTGCCGAAGGTACAGGCACTGGACTGCTGAGGACTGGGGTACGGTCATTTTCTCTGGTAAATCCCCTTTATAATTGTTTGGGGAATCCGGAAAAAAAGTGTGTCTGGAGAAGTAAACGTGAGCGCTACCATTAGCCCCGTGTCATGCCAACTGTAAAAACATCCTGAGACCATTCATGCGTTGGGTCGCATCCCAGCCAAAGGAGTGGTCTCACTCACAATTTTGCCTAAGAACACAGCCATGAATAAAGAACGGTACAAAAACATCCTCCGAGAGCAACTTCTCCTTTTCCAGCATGATGGAGCCATAAGGTAAAAGTGATGGCTAAGGAACTCGGGGAACAAAACATCACATTTTTTTGGGTCCATGGCCGGGAAACAGAAATGTACTGTATATGTTAGAGTGTTGCTTGAACCTGTTGAAAGAATTCATCCTAATGAGAGCTAAATTTGGTCCAACAACATATTAGAGATGTTAGTCACCTGGCTGCTTCTGTTGAGGGGTCGCCACAGCGGACCATCCGATCCGCACAACAACTTGGCACAGTTTTCACACCGGATGCCCTTCCTGATGCAACCCTCCCATTTTATCTGGTGCTGGGATCGGTACAGCAGCCAGTGGCTGGGGTTTAGGCATTGGGTGGGAAGTGAACGCGGGGCTTCAGCATGCCAGGTGAGAAACCTACCACTGAGCCACCAGTGACCCACCAAAATGCGTGTGACTTTTTTTTGACCAGGTAGTGAATAAAACTGTTATTTTTTACATTTTGTTATCATGGTTCTGTCTTCATTTGGTTGTGTAATTTACCCTTTATATAAATCCAGACAAGGTGTTGCTGTGTTACTGGTCACATAACTGATTTTTTTTTAGCGCAGCAAACTTGACGTTAGTTATTGTGTGTTTAATGTGGTCCAGAAAAAATCATCTGGAGAGCACGTCTCTGAGACGTACATCTTTCTGAGTGTGTACTTTTCCTGGCTTGGAAATTCACTAAGTCTTTCTTCATTGGTCTATTTTCTCTTGCAGTTGAGCATTAACGGAGACAAGGAGTTCCTGGACTACATGCCAAAAGTTAACCCGTACCATCTGACTTCAATGATCGCCGTAGCAGTCGGTCATCAGGATGAAGAGAAAGAGGCAGGACCTCTGCCAGTCAAAGTCGACCTGACCAAAACCTCACTTTAAAATCATTACGGCGTGTGTAATCTGTTCGTGTTTCTGTCCCTCGATTAGAGGAAGGAATCATAACATTGCATTTTATAAATAAAGATGCATGGTGTATATATATATATATATATATATATAAGGAACAGGTCACACACACAACAAAGCCATTCGGTAATCCTGATTTATGTTTATTGTTCACTAGACAGCACTGCTTTCAAAAACCATGATGAAGACCATGTTTAAGCAGGCTACACCCCGGTAAACTCCAGTGAGCGAAACACAAACTCCAGCCATCATTAACTCTATTAGTTATCTCTGAATAGGAGGAGATTTTGACCCTCGATTTATCCAACATGAAACAGACCCTGCTTATGGAATAATGGGAGCGTAATCACGTGTACATACATGTAGTTATTTATTTATCTCTATCACTAATGTATATCACTTACTGTATACGGTCCTATTGTATTTTATCTCTCATTTAATGCTAATAGGTAAGACTCTGTGATTAGGTAGTATATACAGTACAGCGAGCTTCTATAAGGATTACGAGTGATGCCTGGGTAAAGTAAGACTAGAAACTTCTCTTTGATTTGTGAGATGATTCTCTTCCTTCTGTTCAGTGCTGAGTTCATGACGAATCGCTCATTTTTACTCATATCGCTCTAATCACGGTGCATGCTAGTATGTTTTAAGACTCACTTATGGCAATAGACTATTATACACTAATAATATTTGTGTTTATCGCTTAATGTTGATCGCCAATGCAATTATACAATACAGATGGGTTAAGAAGAAAGAATAATAATAAATATTTTAAAAAATTTATTGCTTTTTGTATAGTTACATGATTGTTGCATGACATTTTTCATAATACATAATATACAATTTTTTCTTCACATAGTACTAAATTAGATTTTTTTTTTTTTGCTCTACATGATTTAGTTCAGAACCCATTAGTAATTTATTATTAATACTGATTTTCTCCTTGTCAGTATGCCATGCAGTAAAGAAGCCAACGAGAGAGACTATATTGTACTAGTTTCCATGGCGTCCATATAGAGAGTGATAACTCTTACACTAACGCTTCTGTTCTCATTGCTGAGGAGAAAAAGGAAAACAGTGTTTTTTCTGGTTTCTCATCTTAGCCTGCAGGCAGACTGAACATGAATGACATTTGCATGGCTACTTTAAAGCCACTTTACTATTAATGATTTCATTTAATCATTTCCCTCTTTGTCCCACAGTATTAATAGTCTGCTCACGTGTTTTTATATATATAATATATATATATATATATATATATATATATATATATATATATATTTTTTTTTTTCAAACTTGCTTGTTTATTATGTTCACATGTTCACACACATTAGTTGGCATGGTTTTGTGTGAATTTTGTAGCAATTGTGAAAACACACAGTGACTTAGCACTTAGCACTGTCACCCTCGCACCTCCAGGGTCCGGGTTCGATTCCCACCTCGGGGTCTGTGTGCATGGGGTTTGCATGTTCTCCCCGTGCTTGCTGGGTTTCCTCCGGGGACTGGGGTTTCCTCCCACAGTCCAGAGACATGCAGATTAGACTGATTGGCATTCGTAAATGACAGTACCTGTAGTGTGTGAATGAGTGTGTGAGCCCTGTGATGTATCTGCACCCTGCCCAGGTTGTACCCCGCCTCGTGCCCTCAGTCTCCTGGGTTAGGCTCCAGCACCCTGTATACAGGGTAAAGCAGTATGGACGAGGAGTGTGGAGAGTAAAAACCCAGCTTATACATCAAAAGATTGGCTGTTAATAATCCGAGCTTTAATGCAAGTTTCTGTTTAATATCAGTACAAGAAATTGTTTTAAAAATAATTTTAGCTCTAAATCCATAATAATCATGTGTGGATTTTTTTCATCCTGGATGTTGAAGCATTTGCAGTAAAACCAAATCCACGGAGGAGAGGACAATATTTCATAGTTGTTTATAAATGTAATAAACTGTAGGTTTGGCAATAATCTGTGACTTTACATATACTGTATGCCAGTGTGTGACCCAACAGCAGTGGAGATAAGGAGTCTGTATCCCCTTTGAGCAAGCGGTCGTCACTCAGTAGCCCTCCACCCACTCTGTACTGCCGTCACCTAATCACAGCATATAACCTGTTCTCTGTAGCAAACCTTCCCTTTCCCCGAGAACATACCCTCTGTGTAAATGTTAGCACCAAAGTCCACATGTGAGAATTAACTGATTTCAACACAATAAATTAACAATGAAGATTAATGTACACACTTTAAAGTACATTACAAGTATTAAATACAATTTACAAACCCATAATCACATGGTGTAGTTGGGACTTATAGCGCAGGACACATTTCTGAGGAAGTTACAATCATGTTGTTGTGGCAAATCCTACTGCAGTGTGTGTGTGTGTGTGTGTGTGTGTGTGTGTGTGTGTGTGTGTGTGTGTGTGTGTGTGTGTGTGTGTGTGTGTGTGTGTTGTCTCACACCTCCAGTGTTGGAGATCTGAATGTTCTCCACATGTTTTTTTGGTTTTCCTACTACAGTCCAAAGACGTGCAGTGCAGGCTGATTGGCATCTCAAAATTGCCCGCAGTGTGTGATTAGGTGTGTGACCGAGTGTGTGCTAGTGAGCTGTGATGTGTTGGCACCCCATGCTTGGTGTACCCCACCTTATTCCCTGAGACGTGCTCCAGGCGACCTGCGACGCTGCACAGGATGAGAGACATGGAAAATTAATGAATGTGTAGTGTGTGTGTGTGTGTGTGTGTGTGTGTGTTCATGCAGTTTGAGTTTTCCCAGGTGATCCGGTCCACCATTTCCTGTGACTTCTGCATCCTGTTATTCTCCACAATCACACAGCTACATAAACCTCTGACAGCATTCCACCTCACACTCTCTGAAGACTTTGTTTTGTCTTCATTATTTGTGTGATAATTTCTAGACTTTGGATTGCGTTCTTTCCCTTTGGCTTAGTTTATTAGTTGTTCAAATTAGTTTATGGCTATTATTTGTATATATGTTTTTGTAAACAGTATAATAAACTGGTTTTACACCTCACAGCTCCAGGGTTCGATCCTGAGCTCTGGCTACTTCTCTGTGCTGTTATTACCTGTTCTCTAGTTGTTTCCCCTGACTTCCACTGTTACTAATTAAAAGGAATAAATGAATCTATAAATACAACAATAAAAAACACACAATGAAGTATCCATGGTTTGCTGGGTGATCTTTTTCCCGCTCGCCTCAGGGTCCTGGAGTCACGCATCGCTCCAACGTCCAGCAGATGGTGATGGGAGCGGATGTAATGTGAGTGTTTAGCTCCCACTTGAGATCCGAACTGATCATGGTGCTGATGAAGCAGAAAGACGCCACGATGCGCCCCCTCCCATACAGCACTCCTACAATGGGAACAGCTCCCCCTAGGAGCAGGGAGGCTAAACACAGCACAAAACCCATAAAACATGCTACACCTCTGAATTCCTGAGTCATTTACTTTCTCACCAGCTTAAGAAATTTCCAGATATCACCCCAGAGGAGGCTGAGCAAGTGACATTCTTCAAAAGGACATCCAGCCCAATAAGGCAATATGTAAAGGACAAGCCCCACCCTTGGGGACTGAAGATTTGGGGCTGCTGCTCTTCCTCAGGAATCCTCTGTGGTTTTTGTTTTGGTCTATGTGTTGGTTTAATATACTGTAGGTGGTACAATATTCAGTTATTACTATTTCTGCTCTGTCATTAAAGAAAACACACACTGATGTGCAGCAAATGAGTCAGGACCAAGTGCTGTCCTGAAGATCTACTCCTCTACTCCACACCAAGGACTGGACTGAGATCAGTCAAATGCTGCATTAAATCAATTTTTAGTCTAATAAAAGTACTGTGTTTTTTTTTGTTTTGTTTTTTTTTTGCATCTAGTTTCTGGTGATCTGACGAGGACTCAGCAGCATGCAGGTACAGTGAGCCTTCAGATCTCCTCTTGTACCTTATAGTCTCTGATGACTAGCTGCCGGATCTCCCATGTACTGTTTCCTCGCTTATGCTAATGGTTTTTGCTGCAGTTCCTAGCCACTGTTTCTGTGTTTTGTTTTGGGTCTGTACATACGGATCAGAATTTAGCTTCACCTGCAGTTACGCTCCACCAGCTTCACATTCACAAGCCTGTCGTAGGGATGTAGTGCTGACATTCATCTCCACTGGCTCCAGTATGCTAGTATTTAATGTCCAGTACTCATAATGGCATGACGTTACACTCCAGTGCAGTAGGTGGCAGCACATTTTACATAACGCTAGTAGTCTGCATGTCGTGGAGAAGAAATGGAGAAGAGATAGTAGCCTAGTTAAATTCAGATTAAGAAGCACAGCTAAATTAAGATGTGAGTAAGTGATAGCTGACGTAGGTGTAGATGTGTTCTGATTGAATGTTAGTCTGCTTTCACAGTGCTGCTGAACTTTAATGTTAAGTTTTTCCTTGATAGTGCTCTATGATATAGGAATCTGTGATTAAACATTCTGAACCATTATTATTATTATTATTATACACAACAACTCTCACTCTCACAGGGCGCGGTACGCTCTCGTCAGGGTGTCAGTTCATCGCAGGCCACCACCATACACACACTCACACACTCATTTGCACACTCTAGGCAATTTGAGAATGCCAGTTATTCTAATCTGCTTGTCTTTGGATTGTGGGAGGAAACCGTAGTACACGGAGGAAACCCACCAAGCGCAGAGAGAACATGGTGGGAATCAAACCCAGACCCTGGACGTGCTAGGTGACAGCAGTAACTACTAAGCCTAGGGAACAGACAACATTAAATTGGTAATTAATACTTTTACTGGCGACATATCCTATTTTTTGTTTCCTTAAAAAAAGAAAGAAAGAGGGGAGCAATTCAGGGTACTTACAGTATTAGTAATACTACTATTGGTGTTAACCAACATATATCCCAGAGGTCAGGGGTAGCTCACTGGTTAAGGTGCTGGATTACGGTTCGGAAGGTACTATGTTCCAACCCTATGTCCACCATGTGGGGCCCTTGAGCAAGGCCCTTAACCCTCAACTGCTCAGATATATAATGAGACAAAAATGTAAGTCGCTCTGGGTAAGGGTGTCTGCCAAATGCCTAAATATAGGCATTAAATATATTTAAGAATGAATAAAATAAAGATATAAATATCAAGAGACTCTTCATGTTACATTCTCATTAGGAGCTGATCCTAGAATCGTGTCTGGTGCCTCAAGAGAGTCCCCTGGAAAACACAATGCAGTATACTGATGCCCTGACCTTTTCTAATTGCCATAGCATTTTAAAGGCCCCCTGTCTGCCAGGGGCCGCTGGACTCATCCATACTTACCCTGGACCCTCAGCCACGCCTCATTACATCACCTGTGGAACTCCAGCGAGCCTCCCGACCTGTTGGAGAGGTACAGGACTCCTCCGTGTTCTGGCCCATTCCACGGTAGCCTGTGAGTCGGGAGGAGCAGCAGAGTGTTGCAGTGAGGCAGACAACATGGCACACCGCACGGTACAGTGTCAGGGTCGAGGCGCTGCACTCGGTGTACAAAGTTTTAAATGCAAAAGACCAAATTATGCTTATATACAGAACAGTATTTCTACACTTGGAACCTTTTTATTTGACCATTTCTACATACTTATTTTCAACATTAAATATAAGTTTGCTAAGAATGTGTGTTAACACACACACGCACACGCATACGGCAGCCCCTGCGTGAGCAGCATCTGTGTGTGCGCAACATCCCTGAAGCTCGAGAGGGTGCGTGCGGTCATGTGACAGTGAGCTCCTGTTTCAGCATCACAGCGCTGAAAGTTTGAAACGTGCCTCGAGCGGCGTGAAGAACATCACAGCTCTACATCAGTGCTTTACACGTGAGTGGGGTTTGCCTTTATTCCCTCACTTATCTCTCATGTGTAGTTTAGACGTGAGTGTGTTTTGTCCTGAATGAGCTCACCTGTCTGATGTGTTACAGCCGGTAATGAAGTCCATGTGTGTCTGAGGCAGTAACTTCTCCATCAATACACTCGATGCAGATATCTAGTGTGAAGGGTTTTAAACCTTCTCACTGGGCATTGAACACATCATCACTACGTTCACTATCTGATTGCTTGTTTTAGACTTCACACCCTCGAACAAATAATGAAGACTTTAAAAGCCAAGTTCAGGAAGACGGAGGTAAGAGAGCACAACACACACACACACACACACACACACACTTCACACCCTCAGCTTCGCCCTCATCCTGTGTCCTCATACAGTAAACCTAGTTCTGCTTCATTTGATCATGATGTTTGTTTCTGGCGCTCTGAGACGTCCTCCTCCTCCTCCTCCATGATGGGAGTTTCATTTACTCTGACTGTTGTGTGACTGTTGTACAGATGGCCTTCTGCAGGCGTAACCTGAGATACCAGCCAGCGTTCAATTATTTAATGCACATGTTCACACAGAAATGCGTACATACGCTGACAGGCCGGTTTATTAGCTGAACCTGTTAGATAATACAGTATATTTATGCTTTACATTTCTGTAAACTAGTGTAAAAGACACCGGCTTGATGCTGCATTGTAGTATTAGTCGCGTTGGTGCATCTCCAGACAGTGTGTGTTTCAGGGGTAAAGGCCTCAGTGTTTGCATTTCCAAGAATTGTTGAAAATGACTTTAAAATGTGGCATGTATACACACCTCTACAGAGCAGGTATGTTTGTTACTAAGAAAGTTCTTCACTTATCGCCAAAACATGGTACAGCATCGTAAAAAAAAAAGGGTCTCATCTAGGAGAAAAAAGTGAATTTTCAGAGAGGATCATATAACAGCATTTTTCAAAAAAACGGGATGCTTCTTATCTCCTGATCCGCGTAACGTTTTTTGCAAATACGCTACACATTTATATTTTTATCAGATAAAAAGAAACACATTGCTAAATACAATTTCATGCCCTTTATGTCCGTAGTGTCCGTAACCTTTCCGAATCCAGATCTTAACTGTCGTTCAGATGAAACTTGGCCAGTTTAGATTTCATATGAAAAGACATGAACCTGAAAAAGTGTATTATTATGAAATGCAAAATTGATAAGATATTGCAACATGAATTTGACATGGTTACAGACACTACAAATGTTTTTTTTTGTTTTTTTTTAGGTTTTTACCAAAAAAAAAGAATTTAAGCAACAATTTTTACAGGTCATATACTTCTAGAAGTTTACACCAATTGTAGTATCAAAACTCATGAAGAAATATGAATAATTTGCATATGAATTAAGTTTGAAGCGAGACAGTATAATGCTGAAGAATGGCATTTTTTTTTTTTTTTTTTACATTTTTGAGGCACATATAAAATCATCTCTCCAAAAACGGCTGAAGTTAAAAACCTGAGATTTTTTTTAGAGAAGCGAGATCGGTCACTTCCATGTTGCATAAACTTCAGAACTAACTTTTTTGGCCACACACTGTTTCTGTATTATATGTATAACGTAAAAGAATATTCAATCAGCACCAATATTGTGGGTGTTAATGGTAGCAATCCATATAAGACAAGCGGAGAGTCTTTACGTCTCTGTGGTATCTGGCGTCTCTATATTGGACAGGCCTGTAGTCGTGCTGGGGTGGGACACGCGTCAGCATTCTCACACAGTGTAGACCTGTCTGTCTGTCTGTCCATCTATTTATAATAGTTTTATATAAAACAGGTATTTTCCTACACTTGTGTATTTACTGTGTGATGAAGTGTACAGCGTTTTGCATGTTTTCTTACATCTGAACTTCATCCTGAGCTTCTGCAGACACAAACTGTGACGTATTGCATTGGGAGTGCAATAATGGACCCGGAGACGCAGAAGCAGGACGTCCCCAGTCTCTGTCCCCAGTCCCTGTCCCGTCTCTGTTCTCCAGTGGTGTAACTTCAGCAGTGTCAGGCTGGAGCTAATGAGCTTATTGCTAACACTTAATGCGAGCTTCAGGTTTCCGAAATGAAATGAATCCAGTAAATAATTAATAAAGAGGCTTTCAGCCCCGACTTTCACTTGATTAAAAATAATAGTAATTAAAACAACACTAGCCGCACTGCAGCCTGGTGGGGAGCCAGAGTGTGTGAGACGGAGCAGGAACAGCACATGACTACTCAAACTACTCGCTTCATCTTTAACCTGCTGGTCTTCTGTTGCATTTACTTTCTCTTTTCCTTTATGTATTATTAATTCATCCCTGACGGTAACGGCTTCTTACAGCCTCCTTTGGGCTCGAGATGAAGTCTGATGTGGTCGTCCGTGTCGTTAATGTCGGGAGGTAAATTGGATCATGTTCAAACATTTCGTCTGGCCCCGCCCAACATTAACACCTCGTTAACGCCTTGGTATTAATTCATAATCATCGGTATTGAGTTATTATTGATTATTATGTGCATTTATGGTGTCCTTATTAGTATTATTATTATTATTATTACCTTTGCTCTTTGCTTTCCTTCTTCATTCGTTTCCATCCCTAACGTCACTTTATGTTTGACTACACAGTTGGATCCATGTAGATATTTTTAATTCTGTTTATTTTTGTTGTTATTTTGTGACTTGATTCTGAGCCTCAACAGTACGAGTGTATCATACGTTACACATAATATTGTGTGTGTTATTCCATGAACGTTGCCGTGAATATAAATGCAGTTTTTATCACCTCCTTACCTGGTCATCAGCATTCGGCAGCCGAAAATCCTCTTATTAAATGTAGATGGAAGTAATGACAAAACTAACAAAGTGAAAAGGAAAACATAATAATAATAGTAGTAATCATAATAATCATAATAATCATAATAATAATCATCATCATCATCATCAAAGCACTAGTACTATCCTGCAAAACACTGTTAAATTTCTTAATGGCCCGCTATTGAAACACTATTATGTGCCGTAGAGTCGTTTTTAATGTCCTCACGAATTTGTTTAAATCGATAACGGCTTGATGTGGGGTCACTAGAGTAAATTAACCAAACTTCAGAGCGGATTTTTAATCGGGAGACGTCGGGAGAGGTCAGTAGCAAATTCAGCTCAGTGGAATGGAGGCCTTAGATGGGCTACAAAGCTGCTGCTTAGGAGAGTATTAGTTTAAGAACAACAATTATTTTTTTTAGGAAATGTGTTAGTTGTAGAGCTAGTACACGAGTCAAGCAGAAAATCAGTGAAATTGCCTGTTTTCACCTGTTGGAGGTGAGTGAAGGGTCGTAAAAGTGCTACTGAAGTGACCATGTTGATATTTGTGTCAAAATAATTTTAGGGATACGAATTTTTTAATTGTGTAATTAATAACACGAAGCAGTGATGGCAGAGCGGTGAATAAATGTATTAGACTGTATGATGGCACGGTGTCTTAGCGGTTCGCACTGTCGCCTTGTACCTCCAGGGTCTGGGTTTGATTTCTGGTTCGGGTCTGTGTGCATGGAGTTTACATGTTCTCCCCGTGCTTGGTGGGTTTCCTTCAAAACGGTCCCAAAACATGCAGATTAGGCTAATTGGTGTTCCCTACTGTTCCCTGTAGTGTGTGTGTTGACTGGAGATCCTACCACGGTTGTACAAAATGGGAATAAACACAATAGTTACCCTTGGCTTCCACAGTCCATGAGTCCATGGTTACGTTTGTATCTTGATGTATATATACTGTGTGTGTGTGTGTGTGTGTCTTCAAATACAGACTCCCAGTGCACAAAAAGAACAAGTTAGAAGGTACAGTATGTTACACAGTATCTTCTCCTCATACTGTAATGAATTGATTAAAACTCTACAACCTATTAATTAAGGATCTTTAGAAAGTTTACATTTAAATGTCTTTATTTAGTCCTTTGCCCCCAACAACCCCAACCCTACCCGGGGGGACCACATCTCACAAAAGGAAAGCACCACCTCCTCCAAAGTCTCCTCAACAGGTATCTCTTATACATTACACAAGGTTTGATGATCAGACGTTTCATAGGGAGAGATTAATCTACTGTGTGTGTTTTGGGATGATGCAGAGCACACAGTGTTCCCCAGAGCTGCGTCCAGCCCCCGTCCACTGCTCGGTGCCAGACAGCTCTCCGTCTCCGTCTCCGTCTCCAGCCCCCAGAACTCAACACTCTGTTCCAGACAACCTGGTGAGGAGACGCTACGCTGCTAACACGCAGGAACAGATTCATTCATTTGGTTTCCAGGTCCAGCGCACGCTCTCCTCAAACAGGGTGAAGTGGTGTTACTGCTAACGATCTGCAGGGCCTTTAATCACCATGAGTTTAAACTGTTTCCTGCTATTCACTGCTTTGTCTGAACACTTCTTATGCGTCTATTACACTCTACATGTTTCTCTTTTGTACGTTTCTGTTGCGTTCTTGGGGTTTACGGAGAGAGGCAGAGGACGAGGAGGTGTTCGAGGAGATTCGCAGGCTTCGTCTAGAAAGAGGACATCTACTACAGAAGATTAAAGCTCTCGAGCAGCAACAGAGCAGCGCCACCTCTGCCCTGGAGGAGGTAGTGTACGGGTGAAGTGTCCGGGAAAACCTAAGAGTGCATTCACTATGACTATATGCATATACACATATATATAGGGTTAGTGCCTGTTGGTGGATATAGAGATCATTTAACATGTCAACCATATTAGAAAGAGTTCAATAAAATAAAGCTTTTGTCCATACATTGGTCTGAACTTGATCTGAAATATCTTAACATGTCATACGTTAGAGGACCTGAAACTCGTCTTTCTGTACGTTTCTGTATGTCTATTCTGTATTTCTGTATGTCTGTATGTCTGTCCAGCCAGATTTTGTCACAACTACAACTGTCTGGACAGAATTTAATGGAACTTTTGCAGTACTCGACTGAAGTTTAATCTGCAGCATCAGTGAAATCTAAATGTTGAGTAAAAGTGATGTTATGAACAGTTATGTGTGGGATTTAGTAATCTACTTTAAAATAATCTACTAATGCGCTACTGTCTCAGTGTAAACACACACCTGCACCAATAGATATTAATGAGAAAAGCTAAACTGAATATTTTGACTGGGATTAGTTCATATTTTCACTTTGGCTGAAATAACAGCGCTGAAGTGGTATAAGTGAATTTTAACACGCCGAGTCATCTTTCTCTGATCTACTTTTTCCATTTCTCACTCTACTTTTTAATCACTCTCCGATTACCGAACAGGGAGTGTATTTGTCTGATGAGGAGAGACTGCACAGAATCAGACCCCCTGCTGCCTAACAGCCACTCTTCCTACGAGGTCCAGGTTCTTCTGTATCTGTACTAAGAATTTATTTATTTATTTATTTATTTATTTTGGTGATTCTCTTCCATATTCACGTCTTGTGGTCCTCTGTAGTGATGGGAAGTTTGAATCATTTTAGTGTCTCGGTTCTTTGAATCTCGTTCATCAAAATAACAAGTTTAGTTCATTTTTAAAAATTTGTTTCAAAAAACACATTCTGGCTTTAGTTCCAATAATGAAAGTATTACAGTGCAGCTAAGGACACATTATTATAGACAGAATGAGCAGCTCACCATCATATCTTCTAGTCCGAGTCGTTCGTTCTTTTGAAGCTGTTGCACTACATAGCGTCTATGGGAGTCAGGTGACAAAAGAACGACTCGGACCAAAGACTCAAAGGTAATGACTCAGTTCTGTTTCCTTTACATAACCTACGGAGGTTTTGTGCCTCGCACTCACTGTTCTTGCACGAATCGTTCATGAAAGACCCATCACTCTGATTCACTCCCAGGTTTCGGCACCTGTGTGACACGGTCAGATGTGTACAGGAACACAGAACACAGCGTGACTACAGTCTCAAGTTTCATTCTCAGTTTTATTCTTCTCATAGAGACATCTGACAGACAGCCTTACGTTTCCAAACCAGCACATACTGTACATGGCACATGTCCTGCTTTAGCTTTTAGCTAATTTAGAAATGCTAATTTCCTGTTTTGGAGATGTTTACACATCTATCGAATTAGTTGAGATCTAGTAGTATCCTGCCTGCGTCTGAGTTGTTTTTGTGTCTGCTCTGTCTCTTGTGCCTCAGCTGAACTCACTGAGGCAGTGTTTGAGAGAGGCCGAGGCAGAGCGTGATTGTCTGGAGGAAGTGCTGAAGGAGCTGGGCGTTAGTAAGAGTGCTGATGATGATATACTGGACTTCCCTGGTGAGTGCTGCTTTCCTCATCGCGCATCATTACAAATCACGATCCTGCACCCCACATGAACCTTCTCTCTCCTGTTAACTGATTGGTTTAATCAGCTGATGGTCAAATCTTTCTAAAGCAGGCTCAGATTAAACAGGTTCAAAATGAATCTGTATAATGATTTACATTTGATAATTAATATGAAGCGCCGTGATCAGGTTTACTTTGTGTTAATCTGTACGCCTGCAGGGACAAACAGGCTGCTGTCCAGACGATCACGAACCACAGACGCCGAGATGTCTCCTGTCCAAGCGGAGAACTCGTCCTGGGAGCAGGTGAACGATGTGGAGCGGCTCTGCAGGCAGGTGGAGGAGCTGACGGCACACAATGCCGAACTGGTTCTCAAAGTGCAGGTGTGATGCTGTGTGTGTGTGTGTGTGTGTGTGTGTGTGCGTGTGCGTGTGCGCGCTGTTTGAGGTTTTTAACAGAGCAGATTCTCTTCTATGGAAGCAAATTAGCATCATAATCATTTGAATTATATCAGCCTTTGAAAAATACATTTTGAAATTTAATCACTGTTGAATTGTTAATTTTGAAATTTAAATACTACTGAATTTATTAAACTGAAATATTTGACTTTAAAAAGCAGCATCTTTGAATTTAAGTGCTCTGAATGTCACACGAAATTAAAAAAAAAATCAATTTCAACTGTAAAATTCAGATAGAAAATTCAAGCTTGGAAATTCAAGTACAAATTCAATACAAAATTCAAGCACAAATTCAATACAGGAAAAGCAATCGAGACAGAACGGAATCCGTTCGTCAGTCACGTGACCCAGGGAAGCGGACGTCTTCGATACCGGTGTTATGCGCTAAAATGCCCCCCCCCCCCCCATATAATCTACGTCGAATATTATATTAGAACAAAAATTTATAGGATTATGATTTAGAAATGACAAATTAGACCAAATGGATTTGATTATAAAATAAGCATTATAAAAAATTACATGTTGTATACGGAAAAAATAATATATATATTTTTTAATATACAAGATGTATTTTTTATATTGCTTATTTAATAATAAAAATCATTTCGTTAATTTTTTCATCATAAATATTTATTTAGTGCAAGCATTTTTGTATTACATGACAAATCCCTGTAAAAAAAATTCAGGCATTCGGCAGACGCTCTTATCCAGAGTGACTTATAAAAACATGCGTGTCATGTCTATAGACGGGCAATAATGCTTACTGGCCACATTAATGTCTCACTTCTCTTTCATCTTCATGCTCCATATTTTCTTTTTCTTTTTTAGTTTAAGTCATTAAAACTGATTATGTCAACGTCTCCACAGATTTCATGTTAACAGACTGCATGTTTTTGTGAGTCGGTCAGGAAATCTGCTTTACGCATAACATTTTTCCAGACAGTAATTTTTTACTTATAATTAACTGTATCATTATTCTAGTGGGTCAAAAGTTTACACACCCGCAGTAGACTGTGCCACAAGTCTGATTCATATCATTCGATATCAGTGTCACCTGAAAGGCTGCACAGCATGGAAGAATCCACTGCTCCAAAATCACCAAAAAAAGAGTTCTTACTTTTTTGGAGAAATTTCTGATGAAATTTCTGATGAAACTGTAATGAGCATTGTTATGTCTGGAGGAAAAAGGACAAGACTTGCAAGGTGAAGAACACCACTCTAACTGTGAAGGACGGGCGTGGCAGCATCGTGTAGTCAGGATACATTGCTCCAGGGTGCAGGGCATCAGGAGAAAGGACGATTATGTGGAAATGCTAAAGAAACATCTCAAGACATCAGTCAGGAAATTAAAGCCTGGGCGCAAATGTTTTTTTTTTTCAAATGGATAATTCTCTCAAGCACACTTTGAAAGGTGCGGCAAAATGGGTTAAGGACAATAAAGTCAAGGTATCGCAGCGGAGAAAATTTGTTGCAGAACTGAAAATCATGTGCAAGCGAGAAGGTCTCCAAGCCTGACTCAGCTAGATCAGTTCTGTCAGGAGGAATGGGTGAAAACACCAGCAACTTACTGGGAGAACTTGTGGAAGGCGACCAGACACAAGTTAAAGTCAATATTACTAAATACTAACCAAGTGTGGGTGGCACGGTGGTGTAGTGGTTAGCACTGGCGCACAGGGTTCGATTCTCTGTGTGCATGAAGTTTACATGTTCTCCCCGTGCTTCATGGGTTTCCTCCCACAGTCCAAAGACATATAGATTAGGGTAACTGGTTTTCCTGAATCGCCCGTAGTGTGTGAATGAGTGTGTGTGTGTGTGTGTGCCCTCCAATGGATGGATGAAACTGTATAACAATTTACATTTGATGATTAATATGAAGTACCATGATCAAGCCCAGGGTGTACCCCGTCTCCTGGGAAGGCCTGTTACTCCCCCACTGAGGGCCTGTTACTCCCCCACTGAGGGCCTGTTACTCCCCCACTGAGGGCCTGTTACTCACACACTAAGGGCCTGTTACTCACACACTGAGGGCCTGTTACTCCCCCACTGAGGGCCTGTTACTCCCCCACTGAGGGTCTGTTATTCACACACTGAGGGTCTGTTACTCCCACACTGAGGGCCTGTTACTCCCATACTGAGGGCCTGTTACTCACACACTGAGGGCCTGTTACTCCCCCACTGAGGGCCTGTTACTCCCCCACTGAGGGCCTGTTACTCCCCCACTGAGGGTCTGTTACTCCCCCACTGAGGGCCTGTTACTCCCACACTGAGGGCCTGTTATTCACACACTGAGGGTCTGTTACTCCCACACTGAGGGCCTGTTACTCCCATACTGAGGGCCTGTTACTCACACACTGAGGGCCTGTTACTCCCACACTGAGGGCCTGTTACTCCCCCACTGAGGGTCTGTTATTCACACACTGAGGGTCTGTTACTCCCACACTGAAGGCCTGTTACTCCCCCACTGAGGGCCTGTTACTCCCACACTGAGGGCCTGTTACTCCCACACTGAGGGCCTGTTACTCCCCCACTGAGGGCCTGTTACTCACACACTGAGGGCCTGTTACTCACACACTGAGGGTCTGTTATTCACACACTAAGGGCCTGTTACTCCCACACTGAGGGTCTGTTACTCACACACTGAGGGCCTGTTACTCACACACTGAGAGTCTGCTACTCCCCCACTGAGGGTCTGTTACTCCCCCACTGAGGGCCTGTTACTCCCCCACTGAGGGCCTGTTACTCACACACTGAGGGCCTGGTCAATCTGCTCCCTACGCCCTACAGATGGCTGTAGCATGAATTCGGATCTGAACCCAAAAGTCTCTTCTGACTTTCTCTTTTGCCCATCTCTTTGTTCATCCTACCTTATCTTCTGTCATTCCTCCCTTTCTTTTACCCTGACAATTCATCAGACTTGTGTGCTTGGTTTTTCTATCTTTCCCAGAATATTGATCTGCTCTCTTGCACCCACATGAGAGTAAAAACCTTGTGCTCATGCAAAAACTCTAAATCTAAAAATAGTTAGCATTAACAGGAAAAACCTTTTTGTTGCCCATAACCGCTTCTAGTCTGAACCATCACCCTTTAAAAGTTCCTTTAAAAAACACTACTACAGTACAGTATGTCTAGTATCTATCTGTATACACACTGTTTATATATCTATATATATATTCCTTCACTCTATGTTTTGCTCAATAGATGCTGG
The DNA here is from genome assembly GCA_030347435.1 of Clarias fuscus. Taxonomy (NCBI): domain Eukaryota; kingdom Metazoa; phylum Chordata; class Actinopteri; order Siluriformes; family Clariidae; genus Clarias; species Clarias fuscus. The sequence goes on from CM059219.1 coordinate 27,700,753, forward strand.
AGATGTTTGAAAAGGATGACACAGACTTTCATGACTCTGGTCTTGATGTTGTGCCCGTGACCGTCTACGACTCCTTAAAGAGAGAGTTTGAAAAGCTGCAGGAACAATACACCAGAGCTACTAAACGCTCAAACACTGCAGAGGACCCTAGGTAATGCTGGCATCACAAGAGAGCGTATTCATTTCAGTATCATTTCTATCATTTTAATAAAGCTGTTTTGATTTTATTCTCAGGTCTGAGAACAGTCCTGATGCTGTAGATGAGGTGGAGTCCAAGGACGTTGATGAAGGTTTAGCTGAAGATAAAGTGAAGAACAAGGAAAAACAGAAAAGTCTAGAACAACAGCTAGACCGTGCACATGCCGAGTTGGAGAAGCTGAGAAAAGAGATGCAACCCAGAGAGACAGAGCTGAGCTCAAACATGCAGGATTTCATGACAGCTCGGGTGCAGGAGCTAGAGACAGAGCTGGCAACCAAAGAGCTGGCATGGAAGGAAGGGCTGAATGAGAGTGATGAAATCCAGCAGCTGAAGCAGAGGGTGGAAGAGTTAGAGGAATCTCTACAGGCGAAGGAGAAAGAGGCGCAGGATATGAGTGAGTCAGTGGAGAGATTGAAAACTCGAATAGAGGAGTTAGAGTCGGCTCAGGAGCAGGGCACCGGGGTGAGGTGTATGGAGGAAGGTGAGGAGGACGCACTGAACAGATTCCGAGTGCGTGTGGCAGAGCTGGAAGCTGAACTGAGCAAGAGCGTTCCTCGTGAACATCTGGATGAGGTGCAGGTCACCCTGAGCCTCCAGGTGGAGCAGCTGGATCGAGAGCGTTCTGACATCGCCCTGAGACTCAATCAGGCTTTACTGGATCTAGAGAGACTTTGCCCTCTACCTCACACTGACAAAGATGACAGCGATGAAGACGACAACAAGGAAGATCAGTCTGACGACTACAAGCCATCGAGTGCTTTGGGTGACGAGCACATTCACTGTTCCACGACTGAATCATAAATCCCGTGCTGTAGCTAGCTCACGTATGTAAATATCTCCTGTTTTGTTCTCTAATCAGAGATTTCTCATCGAAGAACTTTGAGCACAGTGCAAGAAGAGCTGGAGGTGACGGACGTGGACGCACTGGACGGCTCGTGTGCTGAGAAAGAGGGCTGTGTTCAGGATGCAGTGTCACTCAGCAAACACCAGGAGGAGCTGTCTGCAATAAAACAACAGCTAGCTGAGACGGAAACCAAACTGGAGGCTGAGAGGGCACTATGTGAGCATGCACATGCGGAACTGGCCAGGCTGAAAAGTGACCTGCAGGATGTACAGCATGGCATGATCAGCAGGGAGGAGCATGAGCAGATCAGGGTGAGGGTGGTGGAGTGTAGTACTGACACCCTGGCACCAATGACACCATTAATAACATGCACAATTCTCCTTATAGACAGGGTTATAGACATCGTTTGCGCCTCCTTCTGTGTCTGAACAGGTTCATGTAATGGCTCTAATTTATCAGGCTGGATACAGAGAGATAACTTCATAAACAGTAGGGAGGGAACCAGGAGGGAGCAGCCGATACGATATGATCACAATACACCAGGTTACACCACGATACACCACGCTGATTCAGCCTGATAATGTTTTTTTAGATTTTGTGACAAATCAAATGCAAAAATACAGTGCCTTGCAAAAGTATTCATACCCCTTGAACTTTTGCACATTTTGTCACGTTACAATCTCGGCAGAGCTGCACGAAGAAGTCGTCCCGTCTGCAGTTTGCAACAAAGCTGTGAGGAAAACAACACTTCTTATGACTTTCTTTCATCAAATGCGTTATTCTTGCCTGAGCTGTGCATCTCTGCAGCTCCCCCAGAGTTCGCATGGGCCTCTTGGCTGCTTCTCTGATTAATGCTCTCCTCGCTCAGCCTGTCATTTTAGGTGGACGTCCATGTCTTGGTAGGTTTGCAGTTGTGCCACACACTTTCCATTTTCAGATGATGGATTGTACAGCGCTCTGTGAGATGTTCCAGGCTGGGATATTTATTTATAACCTAACCCTGCTTTAAACGTCTCCACAACTTTAACCCTGACCTGTCTGATGTGTTCCTTGGGCTTCATGATGCTGTTTGTTCGATAATGTTCTGTAACGAAACTCTGAGGGCCTCACAGAACAGCTGTATTTATACTGAGATTAAATTACACACAGCTATTTACTAATCGGGTGACGTCTGAAGGTGATCAGTTCCACTGGGTGTTAGTCAGGGGGATCAGAGTAAAGGGGGGTGAATACAAATGCACGCCACACTTTTCAGATTTTTATTTATAAAATATTTTGAAAATCATTTATCATTTTCCCTCCACTTCTCAATTATGTGCCACTGTGTGTTGGTCGGTCACATCAAATCCTGATAAAATACATTTACGTTTGTGGTTGTAATGTAACAAAATTTGTAAAGTTCAAGGGGTATGAATACGTTTGAAAAGTACTGTATATAAATTAACACATCAATTTAAGCGCTCAGTTTTGGAGTCAAGGTGGTAATACACGAATCGCCAAACAAGAGAACTGCGATATGTAATGGAATAGATTACACTCTACATGCACTCCTGTTCATTTGTGAATTTCTACATGAGAAACTAAAAGACATATCTAAGTATGTCTTATATAAACTTATATTGGTTTTCTATAACTAATATAAAAATTTCAAATCGTATAATTTACATTATATATCTCTACTCTTTATATATAAATATGAGTATAAACTGGAGGATCAGTGTGTCAGTGGTGAGCTCCCGCCCGGCTCTGGTTCTCAGCCAATGGCCCGGTTACAGGGCATCATTAATGCCAGTCCGAAGCCCAGATAAAAACAGGTGGGTTGTGTCAGGAAGAGCGTCCGGCATAAAACCCGTGCCATGTTAAATGTGCAGATCAGACGGTCAGCAACGGGAGAAGCTGAAAGAACAATTGTTGCTGTTTCTTATTCCTTTGTTGTGTTTAAAGCATTTAGCTGATGTATTTATTCAGAGAGACTAACAGGAGTGCTTTGGAGTCTCTATTAAAAGCACATCCTTCTATTTCACCAGAAACGCAACGAACAGGACATTAGGGAGAGCCAGCTTTACATTATCTTCAGTAATTTAAAAAACCTGGAAGAGTAAAGAAAGCAAAACAATAGTTAATAGTTACGAACTCATTAATCGAGATAAACAAATTCATTCATGACTAAAAGAAATGGTGCATGTTACATGTTAATAGAAGATTGATAAATGAGCCCTAAAGCTTCTAAATGCATCTGATGAGCTACAGCCCCCTCTCAGTACATGTCCTGTGTTGCAGGCTGAGCTGCAGCGCTCCCTAGAGGAGAGCCAGAGAGCTGTAACAGCAGCCCATGAGGCTCTGAGTGTTAAAGAGCTGGAGCTGAAGGAGCTGCAGTCTCAGAAAGCTGTAGAACTCGGCATGATGTCTAAAGAGGAGCACGAAGCCCAGCGGCTCTCACTACAGGCCGAGATCAACACGCTGACCGCCTGCCTGGCCGACCTTACACGCAAGCACGAGAAAACCTGCACTGAGGTCAGTGTGTGTGTGTGTGTGCTGTGATGGTCACTCCTGTGTGTGTAGTCTAACAGTGTGTGTCTGTGCACCCGTGTCCATTATTTCACCCTGTAGAAGGGGGTAGCAGGTGAATATTAGTTCACTCTCTCTTTAGTAGAGGCTTTATTTACGTACTCCATCATTCCTCTCTTTTCCCCCGCCGCAGGTGTTCCAGGTGCAGAGGGAGGCTCTCTTTAATAAGAGTGAGCGCCAGGCCGCCGAGGCACAGCTGCTCACCGTCCAACAGCAGTTAGCGGACCTGCAGGCTCAGTCCAGCCACATCCAGCAACTGCACCAAGACATCCAGCAGTCCAAGGGGATTATCAAGGAGAAAGACCACAAAGTGAGTGTGCACCTCGTCCAGTCGACTGAAACAGACACTTAATTCTGCTTTATTACACAGTCTTTAGTGCTACGACATGAGAAAATCACAAAAACAAGGAACTCAGTTAACCCTTCTTTCTCCAAAACACCACAAGGATGAAAGTCAACTCTGGGTATTAATTCCAAATCTGAGATTTTTCTTCATTTATGGAGTGACATCATATCAACAAGGCTGCGCGTCGGAAATAAACAGAGTAAAACTTCTTACCTTTGAATTAGAGTTTGAGTTTGACTGTATATACAAGTATTAGTGTTATATTGTTTGACATGGAGACAGATTTATTTGTTAAATCTAAAACACACTGACTCTACATCACATCTCACACCTGCCACTTGCAGTACCGTCGCGGTCCACCAGGGAAGCGCTGATCGACTGTATGTGTACTGCTCTTTTTAATTCCAGACATACCGACAGTCTTACATAGCAATTGTCTTACGTTTTCCTGACTTAATTAAAAGTATTGGCACCATCATGAGCTCAAGCGGACTGTTCGAGCAGTCAAAGCTACCAGTGTATCCTCGGTGCTCAGAAGACTCGATTTAGTTGTTAAATACACTCTTTCTATCTGTTCTCTGTAGATTACAGAGTTGTCTAAGGATGTGTTCCGGCTGAAGGAAGCTCTAGGAGCTCTGACTCCACCTATGGGTTTATCTGCCTGCACTACGTCCTCTGGAGTACCAGGGCAGCAGTTGGCGCTTCAGAACAGAGTCTCTGCGCTCACGCAGCAACTCCAGGTGGCAAGATCTCACAAATTACTGCTCGAATTGGGGTGTTTTTGGGAAGAGAGTGGAAATGTAGCTCAGGATCAAACTGATGTGAAACGTGAGACAGCATCTGTACTGCTACGGTGACGCCCATAAACTGCACGATGGCAAATACTAACACATGAACGCCTCTCTCTCTCTCTCTGTTCTCCTGCCAGGACTGGGAGCGCAAGCACAGGACAGTGGTGGCCACGTATCGCTCTCACCTCCTCGCCGCAGTACAAGTGAGTATAACACACTCTTAACAGCCGGGCTAAGCCAAACCCAGTTTAATTAATTACTTAACACACACACACACACACACACACACACACACACACACTTCTGGTTAATGCATATTCCTCAGGAGATTTATGCGTGTTATATTTAATAAAGCTGTATGTTTGTGTTTTTCGGCTCACAGGGTCGCATGGATGAAGAGGTGCAGGATCTTTTGTACCAAATCCTCAGAATGACCCAAAATAACCAAAACCATTAAAATGTCTCGCAGTCGGTTTACTCTTAAAGCAACAGCAGCGTGCAGACAGAGACTGAAGCGACACTCGGCAGGGCCATGCTGGCATTACAGAGGTCAAACAGCTGCATGATTTTGGACCGAGATAGTGAGGATTTTTAGTGCATCGCTTGTTAAAGCATGCAGGTGATATTATACTGATCATTTTAACACTATCGAATAGAGCGGCGATTTTCATCAGGCTTCAGAATTTGCAGATACACAGTCGCCTGAGGCTGGGAACGCCATGTTGCAAATGATATACATTTTATTGATGATCACTAAATCAGTAACATATCAGAGTTTAGGAGTGATACTGGCACCTGAAATCATCTGCACCTCTACAGTACCATCCTGTCCCATAAATACAGGTTCTTCCTCCTGCCACCTCACACACGTGACAGATGGAACAGTTAATCATCAGAACAGCACAGGCTAGCGTCTCTGTATTAAGAAGTCCTTACGACAGAAATGAATTGACTCACATGGTAGAGACACGTTTTCTGCCCTTACACATGTCAGACATCTTCCATCGCCTTATTTGTAAGTTCTACTCGGGGTGAATATTTGTCCGGAGATCAGAGGCATCAAAGGTCCAGAGCAGCCAGTCCCCAAAAGATAATCTGTAGAAAGTAGAAATCTATCTGCAGCTCACGCAAACCTTTAATCACAACTCTGATCAACATTTGTTTATTTATGTTGTGTGTAAAATAACACACAATTAATTCATACTTTAATTTAGATTGCATTATTGGGATTACATGTGGATACAGTATGTAATCATTTTTTAAATAGCTATTTTAAAGTAAATTGCGAAATTGAAAAGTTATTGATTGCTTAATTGATTTTAAATTACTGCTCATTTACATTTTACATTTAGGCATTTGGCAGACATTCTTATACAGAGCGACTTACAAAAGTGCTTTGAAGTTTCCGTCATTGGATAAATCCTTACACTGGGTTACTGGGTGCTTATGGCCCACCTGTGGTACAGTCCTTTCAGGTCTTACAGTCCACACTTTGAGAAACACATCAAGAGTAATGGACTTTTAATAATGCTTAATAAGGCATAAACTTATTTTTTGAGTTTACTTTTACCGCATTTGGCACACGCTCTAATCCAGAGCAAATTACAGATGTGCTTTAAAGTCTTTATCAATGAATGGGACATTACTGCAGAGTGAAGTTCTTTCTTTTCTTGAAGAGTCAGCCATGATACAGAGCACATAGGCTCAAGGACCCACAATGGCAACCTGGTGGAGCTGGGGCTTGTGAACATCCCAGGACTAGACAAGTTATGTTTAGTCATATTAATGCATTAGAATATTAAATTAATCAATACATTTCTTATAAACTGTATAATTCTTTTTTCTGTTAAACCCTTTTAACCATGATGTTTTGTTTTTAATACTGTTATTTTTGTGACACTGATCCCCAATGCAAATGCAACGTGTCAATGTTTTTGATGATCATTCCAGCCTTAGCCCACGAGCGATCAAGTTTCATGTGCGTTTTGTCCATATAAAGTAATTACAGCTCGCACTGATCTGTTAACTAGCTGTAAGACTACAGTGTGTTCTGCTCAGTGATCATGTACTCGGTGTACTTGAGTCCAGTCCAGCCCTTCTGGATTCTCTCTCTCTCTCTGTCTCTCTCTGTCTCTCCTGGACATTAGTCCTGTGTGCTACTGCATCATTTGATAGACCTGATTTAAGATGCTGCCAAACCGGATGGAACAGCTTTCTTCTGTCCATGTTGTTCGTTTGTGCCTCCATTTTGATTTGGTGATGATCTGTTGGTTGTGTCCTGGTGGACATCACTAACCTGGTTTGCTTCTTATATGTTTTTGTAAAAACAGCCTGCATGGTATTTTATAGTTTAGTACCACTGGCTGGTGGTTTGACTATGTTTTTAGGTTTAGTCAGAGAGATACAGAAGATTTTCATCTGAATGATGTTAAGGTTCGAGGTTTATTACTTTGGTAGACAGTTTATAATGTATCGTAAAGTTCTGTTCATTTAGTGCAGCAAAGTTCCTGTTTGTCACGTACACAACATTTTGTTCTTGAACATTTTGAATGATACTAATCATAACCGGTCCTGTGTGAGGTCATGATGTGCTGATATCAGGGTGGATTATCCTCAAAAACATCCATCTGAAACTTTATTCAAGCTGTAAATGTGTTTTATTCTGGAATTCTACATGAAGTTTTTGTACATAGTAATTGATTGAATTTATAAACCTGATTTTTACTCTAAAGTGAATATTATTTGATGAAAAAGTCAAAGCCATACTTGACATAGACAGCTGTATTAACTAAACTATAACTGAACAGACCTCTTTTCTTTTTCTTTCTTTTTTTTTTTTATCAGACTTGTCCCAGCTTAATCAAACCCAACATTCTCCTGTTAGAGATAATAGGTGACAAATGAATCAGACAAAAAATATTTTTATTCATATGGCCTCAGAGGATACATAAATATGCTCAGAGTGCTGATGAACAGATTTAAATCTCATGCAGTGCCACTTAATCTGCCAGAATAATCACTGAATCTGATTCCTGTGACAGACCCGGAGAGAAGAGCGGTACCAGAGGAGAGAGACACCAAACCAATACTCTATTAGAACTGTTCATTACATTTATAAATTATAAGGCTTCAGATTTGTCATTTACTGGATAATCTTTCAAATAAATAGTACATGCCTTTCATAACTGTACCTACATACAACTTCAAGTCCAAAATATCCATTTATACAGTGCTGTGCAAAAGTCTTGATTTTTTTCATATTAATGAAATGATGTAGATTAAAGGGAAAAACAGGGAACAAATCTTTTACTGTAGCATGCTGCAAAGTGCCTAAAGATACAATTTAAAAACTGGTTGTTCATGTAACAGCCTCAGCAGCGACCTCATTTCCCCTCTCGTCTGTTCAAACCCCTCGGCATTCAGGATCAGCAGTATATTAATCACCATCTGATCATCTCTCATCATCTGCACCTGTTTCTCACTGGATCAAGACTTACGTTAGATGCTTTTTATGCTTGAATGAGTCATAGGTCACCGTGTGGCTTAACAAACACAAAACATTTCTTTGAAACTGCTCAGGTACAGGGAGTGGACTGAAAATTATGAGAGACAAAAAAGTCCTTTAGGAAGCGTGGAGAATGATTCCTCAAGATTACTAAGACTACTAATGTAGACTATGACTTCTTTATTTTGAGAAAAAAATTCCCTCTGGGATTAATAAAGTTTTTTGAATCTTGATGTCTGGCTCATTGGAAGCAAAATATGAAGAATGAGAAGGGGTCAAGACTTTTGCACAGTACTGTACATTTAATAAAGCAACAATATCTGAGCAAACAATAATTGATATAAATTTTTTTGCATCTCTCCCACTCATGAGGAAAAAAACAAAAACCTGTATATTGCAGCACACATGGAAGTAAACTAGGCACCGTGTCTGTCTGATTAACAGGAACGCCACATCTGTGGACTAATGGACTTTTTCATCCACTCTTTATTTCAGCTTTCTGTTTTTAAGCTAGCTTAATAGCATTAGCTGGTTAGATAATGATTCTGAGCAAAGAACAGGTTGGACCTAAACATACACACCTAATTAACCCAAAAAATACAAATACAAATAATAAATCTGCATTGTGATTCATTAAAATGTAGGCAACAGATGAGATTCTCACTGTAACTGTGTTCTCTAGTGCTCTTCCTTTAAGGGTTTATATACTGTATATACAGCGATACCTCGGCATACAAACACCTCACATTAAGAACTAAAATTGCAAGAAATTTGCTTCGGCACGTGAATCGTTTTCAGCATACGAAGCGAACAGCAGCTAAGTCACGCGTACGTCCAGGAGGTGTTCAAAACCAAGCCAAGCAAGTTTACATATTTTTTTGTGGATTTTTTTGTAATTGTGTGCAAGATTTAGTGAAGAAGTAGCACCACGGTTCACAAGAATGTTATCAAGGACGATAGCAAGAAGAGAACGGAGCCGCTTTCAGTTCAGCTTTTAAAGCAGCCGTGCCGAGAGGAATCATACATTAATGTTATGTGAGGCTTAATGTCTATTTATTTCTTATTTTACTTATTTTCTAAATGTTTTTCTCTTTTTTTATATGAAAAATAGGATTATGGTGAAAATATATGATTATGGTGTTGGTAATATTGATAATATTTTTGAGCGGCTGGAACGGATTATCTGCATTTACATTATTTCCTATGGGAGAATGCGTTTCACAATACAAAATTTCACCTTAAGAACTCGACTCTGGAACAGATTAAATTTGTATGCCGAGGTATCGCTGTATGTATGATGGTTATAACCTTAACACAATGTAAGTATTTGTGATCATTTCCCAGCTGAAAAAGGAAATATATCTAGTGCTAAGAGAACTCTGTTAAACATTCTACCCTGAACTGAGTTCGAGGCATGATTTGTTTTAAAGACATAAACATAATAACAGCACTGCAACACTGCATCCTGAGAACTAAACAAAATCGAACACCAACATTTTACGAGAGCTTAAAACATGCGCATTTGGTTTAATTTAACACCAGCACATTGTAAGTACTCATGTGCTTCAGAATTCTGCTGACGGCTGTGTGTGTGTGTGTGTGGGTGGGTGGTGATGGGAATGTTATTTCGTTAACACATAAAGTAATAAAAGTTAAGAGTCTGTGTTTAAGGCATAGGTGTAGGGACACGGGACTGGCTGCAAAATGACGCCAAGCTTCATTTACCTGAGAAGATTAACAGGATTTACACTAAATTCCATCAGTAACTGCCGTATCCTGGTCAGGACTGCAGGAGATCCGGAGATCCTGTCCCAGGAACACTAGGTCAGAAGTGGAAGTACACCCTGGATGGAGCTCCAGCACATGACAGGGTACAATTCACACCCTCATTCACACCTAGGGCAGTTTTACGAATTACTGTGTTCATTAAAGGAGGGAATGTTTGTTATTAATATAATACAGCATAATTGTACCATCACTTGTTCCTTACGTGAAGATAAGTGTGTGTAAGTGTCGTCTCTTAACCTCGACACACCTACACTTGGCGGTCAGTGCTTTCTGTACACCACCTGCTGGAGATGAAGTTCACTCTCGGCTGCTACGATGGGCAGCTTGTTGCTCAGGTGATAGTTGATCAGGTGACTGATGCTCTCAAACAGCATGTCTTTAGTTCGTACCTGACAACCAGAAAGAAAACAGAATACGGATTTCATACGAGTCTCTTCTTTAATTAAACACATTTGCTACTTCATTTTACAAGTTGTGTTGTTCAATGAAGCCAATGAGCTTTAGAATATTTACATTTACGCTATTTTGCAGACACCCCTATACAGAGCGACTTACATTTTATATCTCATTACACATGAGGGTTAAGGGGCCTCGCTCCAGGGGCCAACAGTGGCAACTTGGTGGTGGGATTAGAACCTGAGACCTTCTGACAGTAATCCAGTGTCTTAACCAGTGAGCTACTCCTGACCTCAATATAAAACGATCTCCTGTAGACAGGAACTGCTGTAGGTCTATAAACTGGATGTTCAAACCCAGCAGTAACAGCGAGTCTCAATACGTAAGACCAACACTGTATTCCCCCCCTTTAGCCCATGACCAATCTGCTATACTCACCACACCCTCTGGGTCCACCAGGAGCAAGTGTTTTGGTAGACCGCAGTGCATCCCGGTCAGTACGTACTGTCCGGGGTTAGTGGCACTGTCACGCACTAGGAAATCTCCATCATGGATCAGGAGCTTCTCTGCATCACGCCGGCTCATTCGCCCGTGATACCAGGGTTCCTGACAGAGCTGCTCCTCAGTAGGGGCTACAGGGGCTCTGCGGTGTGGGGGGCTCGGCCACTTGTCCTCCAGCAAACGCACTCCACCAGCCTCATGCAGACGCAGTGCATCTTCAAATGGTCCTGCGGGCAAAAAGGATTAAGGCTGACTGGTCAATATAATATATATAATGTAAGTTCTTTAGTAAAGCCTGTACCTAAGACTGCAATGCATTATGAAACGTTTAAAATTCTTTTTTTGGAGATACAAAACAAAACAGCTAGCTAAATAGAACATGACTGAGACACTTTGAGGAGTGGACCTATATTAGATTAGACTGTGGTCCTGACATACTCATGTCAAAGATGTCTTTTTTGGGGCTCTCAGGACTGCATTTTTCCTGTGCACCTGATGATGGTTTTGTGTTGTTCAGACTCAGTGTGTTCACATACAGGTGCTCCTCATAATCCTGGCTACTGGTGGGATGTCCATCTGCTCGCAAATACCCATCAGAAGTCACATCTGGAAGTGAGAGGAATGAGATTGCAGTGAACAGCCTATTATTCTATACGTTATACCTACAAAGATACAGAATGGACTTTTAAGGCTTTCACCACTAATAATTCATGTTTTCCAGCTGAGGTTCAAGTACCATTCTCCCACATGTGTCTCAAAATTAAATGAGCCTACATGACCTCCACATGACCTCCACTAATTTGTTCGAGTCTTTTTCCATTGCAGAAAATGAAAACTCCTTTGTGCTTCCTCGTGCATGTTGTTTAATCAAGACCTTTATAATTATTCTACCATCATCACTCAGTGAAGTTTGGCCCAGAGTCTGTTAACTACTAATACCCCTATATCTCACCTACGCGGTTTTGCGCGGTGGCCATAAGTACGGTTTATCATGATTCACCGCGAGTTTTTGTGCCGTGATTAGGTTTCCATCTTTCCGCTCGTCGGTCCTCACATAGTCAAACCACATAGGTGAGATAGGGGTATAACAGCAGGAATAACAGAGGGAGGGGGGGGGCGAGTTATGAGGGGTGGGGCTTGTAGGACGACTTCCTCTCTCACACACATACACACCAACAGACACACTAATGGATTGGGAACTGTTTGGCTTACGGATTACATAAATTGTCTGAGTAACGGATTACATTTTTGAAAAAGTAACTAAGTAACTGAGGTCTTGAATGGCGGAGCGAACGTGTTAGATTACTCGTTACATCAAAAAAGTAATCCGAGTACTCTAAAGCGTTAGGTCCGCCCTATCATCCAGAGATCGCGAGTTCGATTCCCGGGTGATGCTGTAACCTCTCGCAGCCGGAGGTCTAGAGAGAGCTGATTGGCCGAGCTCTCTCAGAGGGGAGGGATGAGAGGTACTTAGTGCTCCCACATTAATCACGGCTCTACAGCCAATCGGCCTGTGAGCTCATGCAAATAAATTCTCATTGAGTCTGCGCTTGGTGAAGCTTTTGATACGTGACCCCAAGAACTCCCCTGCAGCAAGCTGATGGCTTCCAGTGTCTTGGTTTCCATAATTGCATTCAGAACACTGGGCAGAAAAATCACGGTACAGTATGTACACTTTCTTACAATATTGAGTACTCCTTTAAATGAATGTATCTTATTATAAAGTGCAGACAAAAATGAAGCCCAAACCAAAGTCACTCATGTCTTATACAGTACACACAGAGCAGTATCACGCAGAGCTAGGATTTTATTTTTGCACAAAATCAAGGGTGTCTCACTTGAGCTGCTGCAGTTGTCCGTGTCCCAGTGCACTTCATAACAAAGCTGAGCTGCAGGTAGTGAGGACATGTCTCTCCTCGCTGCGGATCCAGACTAGAAATGTACAGATGTAGAAATGGAATTAGTTTAAAACTGTATTCCAAACACAGGTTGAATGGTGGGTTTTCTACTGATTGAAAAATGACTTTATTGCCAATATATTAACGTAATTCAGTGTAGTCTAAAGCCTGAGTCTAAAAAGCTGGTGCTGTACCTGTGCTGCTTTGCTCTGTGGCACGCAGTGGATGTGGCCCAGCATGGCTGCTGCGGTCTTCAGTCTGGAGTCCACGAGTCCTCCCAGTGGAGGTTCTTTACCTGGTATGCTGTTGTAGTAATCGTGTTCCAGGAACATGTCGTCCTCCTCCCATGCTGACTCTTCTGTCCGTACATTCCTAAGATAATCCGAAAATGTCGGTTTGTGCGTAATAAACATGTCTATTATAAATGAATAACAGCGATAGATATTGTGCACATACGCATATAATATGAGGGGTGTTCGAGTCAACCCGCGACATTTACAGGAGACTTCAAGCACGGTGATGAGACTCTTAGTCGCAGTTAAACATTTGAGCGGTGTAAACATTTTCAAGAAGGCTGTACGTCCACTGCAGTCGTTTCTGTGAACATTCAGCAAGTGGAACGCCTGATCCTTGAAAATCAATGGACAACTTGTAGAAGAGACGCATCTGTGTGTGGGAACTGTACACACAATCATTCACAAACACCACTTGCACATTACAGGAACTCAGCTGCGAGTTATTGCCACGTCCCCAGTACAGTCCTGACCTCACTCCAAGTCCTTTCCTTATGTTTAGGTGATGAAAGGAGTTCCTCGGAGGCCGAGAGTTTCAGAAGTCACTCAGTCTAATCAGAAAACTTTCTACCTTGATGGTGTCTAAGCTCTAGTGAAACACTGGGATAAGTGCATTAGTGTAGCAGGGGGTTATATATAGAGAAATAAAGGGAGTTTTTACTTATTCTGTACAAACAAAAGTCCCGGATTGGCTTGAACGTCTCTCGTAGTTTAAAGGGGGCCTATTGTGCAAGTCATTTTAGACATTCAGATTTGAATGTCTGAGACCTGTCTTAACTTAGTAAAATTCTAAAATAGTATTGAGCTGACAGTAACCTGTTTGTGAGTTAAACCTGTGTGTGTGGGTGTTAAATATGTGTTTGTGTTAAACCTGTGTGTGTGTGTGTGTGTGTGTGTGTGTGTGTGTGTGTGTGTGTGTGTGTGTGTGTGTGTGTGTGTGTGTGTGTGTATTAAACCTCTGTGTGTTAAAACTGTGTGAATTAAACCTATGTGAGAGTTAAATGTGTGTGTGTGTGTGTGTGTGTGTGTGTGTGTGTGTGTGTGTGTGTGTGTGTGTGTGTGTGTGTGTGTGTGTGTTAAACCTGTGTGTGAGTTAAACCTATGTGTGAGTTAAACCTGTGTGTGTTAAACCTGTGTGAGAGTTAAACCTGTGTGTGTGTGTTAAACCTGTGTGAGTTATTCCCTTTACTTAAGTGTACTTAACCATGAGGAAAATGTTCACCTCAGGTCTAAAACAGATCTGCTCATTCTCTATAAACAGGATGCGATATATATATATATATATATATATATATATATATACACACACACACACATCACCTACAAGCAAAACACATTGTAACGGACGACCTTCCTGTGAAGGTCGTCTGTTACAATTAGCAGTAATGAGAGAACTAGTTACCTGTCCAGACTGGGCGTGGCTTTGGGTGGACTGTGCAGGTACTGTTTGAACTGCAGCTCGAAGGCTTGTCCGATCGTACTGATAATGCTCTGCGCAAGGTTTGCACAGCACTCCAGAATATGACACGCTGGAAATACAAGAAACAAACATGTTTATAAACGGCCCTGTGTATCTCAGAACCATAACTAAAAACTGTTGACCCGGAGATACACAGGTCACACAGGAAGATGTCATATGTCATATAGGATAATTATTAAAGTAGTTAGTAACACAGGAGTACATAGGGAGGATATAAAAAGTTTACACACCCCTGTTAAAATGCCAGGTTTTTGTCTTCCACCTTTAATGTGACCTGAATGTGACTTTTATGTAAGCTGAAGATGCTGTGATTTGCTTTGCGAGTGACAAGAATGGACAGGATTAGGAATGAGTATATTAGAGGGACAGTGCAAGTAGGACGGTTTGGGGATAAAGTCAGAGAGGCCAGATTGAGATTAAGGTTTGGAGGTGTGCAGAGGAGGGATGAGGGCTGTATGAGGAGGAGGATGTTAGAGATGGAGCTGCCAGGAGGAAGGCTCAAGAGGAGGCTTATGGATGATGTGATGAGGGAGGACATGCAGGAGGTTGGAGTGACGAGGGAAGATGTGATAGACAGAGTTGACCTGTAATCTGTACAATTCAACTGAAGAACAAACTGAAAAGGTTTTGGGTAAAAATAAATAAAAAAGCTTCTAATAACATGGCTGCATAAATATGTGCACCCTTAAACTAATACTTTGTTGAAGCACCTTTTGATTTTATTTCAGCACTCATTCTTTTAGAAGACCATCATCATGTGCATGTCTTGACTTGGTCATTTCTGCCCAATCTTCCTTGCAAAAGTGTTCCAAAGCTGTCAGATCACATCTCCTGTGAACATCTCCTCTTCAGATTTTCAGGTCTGGGCTCTGTGCTTTGTGTCATTATTGTGCTGAAAAGGGAACTTCTTCTTCATCCACTTCAGAGTTTTAGGAACTGTCTGACGATTTTGACTGGTATTTGATATGATTATTTTGATTCTCCAGTACATCTATCCTGAATGGCAACCACGCTAATTCTTTTCACTTGCTCTTTATTTTTCCACCCATGCTGAGGCATCTGAAGATTGTGCCAGCTTCAGTAGACAGAGGCCAACCCTGCGAGGCATCCAGAGAAGGACCTGCTCCAGCTGTATTCTTCTTCATGTTGGTTTGGATCTACACATGCTGCTCCTGAGCTCCCAGTGATCCAGACCCTCATCTGCCCTCTGCACCTGCTGACTCATCCCTGAGCTGAACTGGACTTTGTGCTAATTTAAATAACTTCTGTTATATCGAACTTTCATCTGCATAACACACATGATGTTATACAATTTCTGTTATCTGTCATCACCCAGATGAGGATGGGTTCCCTGTTGAGTCTGGTTCCTCTCAAGGTTTCTTCCTATTGCCATCTCAGGGAGTTTTTCCTTGCCACTGTCGCCGTCACCCTTGGCTTGCTCATCAGGGACAATCTCATTATCTAGACACATTTTTCTTACACATATACACATTTCCATAAGTCTTCTTTTCATTTTCTTTTCATTTCTGTGAAGCTGCTTTGAGACAATGACCATTGTTAAAAGCGATATAGAAATAAAATTGAATTGAATTGAATTGAATTCAAACACATTTCCATAATTGTTTTTGATTATGTAAATCTGCTTTATAATCACTGTTTAAAGAGCTATACAAATAAAATTGAATTGAATTGAATATTTAGAAATGTTAACAGTTCCTGCCACCTTATCTAAAGCCCCAGTTCCTGGTGAAGAACAACAGCCCACAGAATGATGCTGCCACCACCACGCTTCACTGTGAGGATGGGGTTCTCTGGGTGATGTGCTTGAGTTGTTTTCATGCCCAATATACCTTTTGAAATTAATGGCCAAAAAAAGTTCAGCTTTGCCCTCATCAGTCCATAATGCATGTTTCCACATGGTTTTTGGAGACTTTATATATGTTTTTGCTAAATGTATCAGGGCTTGGATGTTTTCCTTCCTAAAGCCCCACAGCCCAGACAAAGGAAGAATAAGGGAGATGATGTCACGCGTAGTACACAACCAGTGCCTGCCAGAAGCTGCTGCCACTCCTTTGATGGTGCTGTACGCCTCTTGGCAGTAATGATGTGTCGGTCGAGAACCAGACGACTCCATGAGTCAGTACTTTATGTGAATGATGAGAGGCGGCTCCCGTCTGAGAGCAGATTTACTGTTGTTGTTGTTGTTGTTAATACACCACGGCATGATCATTTCACCACACTGGCCGGCCGCAGGCACTTCGTGTACTGACTGAGTTTTCTGTATTGAGTGCAATTTCTCTTGAATTGTTTGTGTTTGGGTAGTTTATTTGTTTTATTCTTATATAAAACTCTCTCTCTCTCAAATATATATATATATATGGGAGTTTATAGGTAAGTGCTCATTTAGTTTGTTACACATACTGTATGTAATAATGTTGTGATGATTTTACACCGAATGTAACGTGACATAATGGTAATCTAAGCTTTAGTATAATCACACTGAATGATGAATGTGATAAAGTAATAAAAATATTGCTACATTTGTCTGAATGCTAAAAGCCAGAAGTATTACTAAATGAGGGCCATTTCTCCCATCGTCTCTGAGAAGAGCCTCACTTCCCCCTCACTCCTCATCAGCGTCCCTGATCAGGTTTCTTCTTGTCATTTCAGCTGTTGTCCAGGGACGTCCAGTTCTCTGTAATGTCACCGTTGTGCCATCTTTTCTTTAATGATTTAATGCCTTTGATACCCTTCTCCTTTCAATCAGATCCCTTTGATGTTTTGTAAACTCTTTGAAGAACCTGGTGTTTGCTGTAAGATGCAACTAAGTACATGTCAGGAAAATCCTACTGGAACATCTGAATGTTCTTTTGGGTTAATGAAAGTCACTGTACGTGTGTATTGACAACTATTTCACATGAATCTGGATGTGATTGGTTAACTCAGTGCTCAGGTATGAGAGAGTGTGCAGCCCTCTTACAACCACATTAGTCTGGTTTTTCATTTTTATTCCCCCCACTAAAATATTTCATATTTTTTATTTATCCAGTAAATTTGTAAATTTGTGCGAAAAAACAATTTTTCTGAAACGATTTACCTTTGGTCTCTTTTTTCCATCATAAAAACCTGGCATTTTAACAGGGGTGTGTAAACTTTTATATCCACTGTAAACAAAAAAAAAAATAAATAATCTGTAGGCGCATTCTGAAATTAACAACTAACCTCTTTGATTCACAGGATCTTTGGCCACATATGCAACATAATCAGGCATATCCTGAGGAGTAAAATGAGTTTTGTTACGTTCAGCACCACGAGCACATCAACATTTATTTATTCATTCATTCTATTTAATAATCACTCTGTCCTGATCACACACGTGATGAGATATCAAAAAAGTCATTTAAACGCAGAGGTGGAAGTTAAAAACGTATCTTTCGCATGCTTGGATTTCCTAAAGAAGATACGGTCTGGGTGTCATACATTTACTTTGTCTATCATCAAGAAACTCGATTTCCCAGACTGCCATGCGGCCTAGTTCCAATCTACAGCTTCACTCATGGGGGATGAACTGAAGGGATGGACTACAACTCCCAAAAACATCTTCTCTGTTCAGGATCTCCTAATTACAATCCTGTTTGTTATCAGACAGCATCTATTTAAAGAGACTCTGATCATTAGTTCAGGGTGAATATTTCAGCCTTAGTCCTGATTATTAGTTTTGCTTTTGATATTTTGTTTGTGCCTTGTCTGACTCCTGCATGTTTTTGACCTTGATTCAGCCTCACATTTTTTATGATCGTTGCTGATCTGCGCTGTCTGCATTTTCTGCATTTGTCTACAGACGTCACAATCATGACAGAGTGCAAAAAAGTAAAGACTGGTAAAGGTTGTTGTTGTTGTTGTTGTTGTTGTTGTTGTTGTTTTTATAAAGCCCTGCTTTTTAAACACTAAATTAATTTTCTAATGAACCATTAACTAAACAAATGTATTGTTTTTCTTTGCTTAAGCGTCTGTGCTATAGTGAGATAGACGGGACAGTATCAGTGCCGTACTGCAAATTTTGCAGTAATGAACAATAATCACACACAAGCTAGAAAACTAAGCCTAAAGCTACAGAATATGTCTCATCTGTGTTATAACATGAGGAACATAATTGATAAATTGGCCATTAAAGATTTGTGCTAAATGAAACTCTGGTGTTGTGTAGCCCTCAGAGCATTTTAGCATTATTAGTTTTGCTGTTTTTTTAATAAGAAGACACACTATATTACACACTAAATGTCTTAACTGTGAGTTTTAGGCCTTACCATGTCTCCTCCAGAAGCAAAGGAGATAGACTGCATGGGGTGATGTGCTATCACCTAAGAGAGAGACAGACAGACAGAGTATGTCCAGATCAATATAATGATAAACAGCCGAAGCTAATTCCCATAAAAGGCTGGACTGATCTTTTGACTTGAGCGTTACATTATTTACTGATACTGGTACAGATATTGTCTTTGACCCCACATTTCCACATCTCATCACATCTGTCTGGTAATATTGCTCAGGAGACGTGGAGGACTCTAACCTGTCTCGTGGTGGGGTCAAGCAAGTTCAGCCCCTCTACTGAGATGTTGACGGCGATACGCATGCCAGCGAAGTGCAGGTTACTCTTTCCCATGACCGCATGAAGGGCCTTGTTGGCAGCCTGCAAGAGACGAAATCACAAGCAGTTTACATTAAAACTACTTCATTCTGTATCGTACATACACTGCATGTCCATGTTATAACAACATTAATACCATCAGCAGTTCTCACCTTCTTCCTCCACACACTTTTCCCTCCTGGAACGATTTCACACAGCCTGTTGATGGCCTCCCTGAAGACACACTTAGATGATTAGGTTGCATTTGTAATAAATGTATACAGTCTATTCTGGGTGGGTTTCCTCCGGGTGCTCCGGTTTCCTCCCACAGTCCAAAGATTGGACTAATTGGCGTTCCCAAATTGCTCATAGTGTGTGAATTTTGACTGAAGGTGTAACCACAGCCATAAAATGGGAATAAATGCAATGGTGATCACTGTTGGCCTCCACAGTCTCTAGTTGGACTACAGAGGTTTCCAGGTGGATGGATGGATGGATGGATGGATGGATGGATGGGTGGATGGATGGATATAGTCTATTCTATAGGATTTATTCATATTATAGCAAATCAGTCACTGTTTTTTTCAAACACTCCACAGTCTCTGGTCATCAATACTAATATAATTTGGTCTAAATGAGACCCAGCGCATTCACATCATTTTTTTTTCCTGCAGTAAGATGATCACCATTACATACTCACAGATGCTCACAGGAGATCATCATTACTACCCACTAGACTGTATCGCAAACATTTCAGCACCGTTAGTTTAGAATATAAACATCATCTAGTAATCTAATAAAAAAAAATTTAACTGAAGAACGTCATACATGAAGTGTTTGGAGAATACAGTCTGTATTTGACTGCGGGCTAGTTTCGGGAATGCCAGAGCGACTGTATTCTCCAAACACATCACCGTACGACGTTCTTCCATTTAGAGATTAGATCACTCCTTTACTACACCACTTTACCATAATCCATAAGTGCTAATCCCTCTCAAACACATTCCTCTTCCAAACACACCAGTCCACCCGAGCGCTCTCTGTTTTCAGCGCTCTTCATGGCTCGGCTCACTGCAGCTCTCAAGTCATTAAGCAGCAGCATCAATAATACATGTCTATCTGCATTTGCCCGGCTCTGGCAGCACTTAAGGCCAGCGTGGGCTTTGGGGATTAGGTTACTGCTGATCAATAGCCAGGAGCAGAGAGGAGGCTGCAGCATTCCCGCAGGAGCACCGGCTCTGTGAGCAGCTCAATGTTACTGCGCTACACTGAACTCAGCACAGAGACATTCAGCTCAGTGGAGTGCTATAAACCCCGAACCATTAGTGCCGGGAAAAGACCAAAGCGAGCAGCTT
The DNA here is from genome assembly GCA_030347435.1 of Clarias fuscus. Lineage (NCBI taxonomy): Eukaryota > Metazoa > Chordata > Actinopteri > Siluriformes > Clariidae > Clarias > Clarias fuscus. Next base: position 27,721,344 of record CM059219.1, read on the forward strand.
ACCTTGTGACCTGTGTTCTTGTGGTGAAGTCCAGGGATCGCATCGACTTCAGCACCTCGATGCAGCCCAGATACTGTAACCATATCAACAGGAAGAGGAAAAATCACATGTTAAAGAAAAATAAAACAAACAATCCACACAGTCACAAAGTAACGGCGAGATCAGGCAGCTGACACGCCCTCACACCCGCACACCCGCACACCCTCACCCACACCGACAAACAAACAAACAAACAAACAAACAAACAAACAAAGTAATGCTGATCGGTTCTACATCACATTGATGGCAAACAGCACCATGGACAGGAGCAAAAGATATTTCTCATCCTCTTAGCATTTAAGAGACAGTGTAATGGGTATGTTGTAGACTCCTCTCACAGTGAGCTGGAGGATGGGTGGACACACACACACACACACACACACACACACACACGCACACACACACACACACACAGCACACCAGAAGGTATAATTAAACAAACAATTAGTAACTTGGTGTTAGTTTGTCACTCTGAGATTCTTTTCACCAAACAGTAAAGCTCTGTGCACAATCCTCAAAGGTAAAGCCACAGAGATCAGGAAGACTCGGTTCAGTTATATCGCAGTTGTTTAGTGCAGCAATTCATGCGTCGACACACGTGCGTTGATTGCAAAATCTTTTTATTATTATTATTATTATTATTATTATTATTATTATTATTATTATTATTAAATCAAAATCAAATCAACATTTAATTCTATAGCACTTTACAGCAATCTAAGTTGTACCAAAGTGCTTTACAGTTCTAAAAATGCCAATAAAGTGGCATTAAAAATAGAGATACAAATACAAACACAATAAAATATAATTATAAATAAATAAATGAAATCAATAAACTAATTAAATCATAGTCATAGTCATAAAAATAATAATAATAATAATAATAATAATAAATAAAATAAAAGGATAAAATTATAAAAAGATTACATAAAACTATAACATATTAAAGGCTATTATTATTATTATTATTATTATTATTTAATTTATATCCGTATGCATTTGAGGTGGTAAAACGCTGCAGTTCCGCTATAATCCTGCAGGGTTTTACAAACTGTTCTCATGTGACGCAGCGCAGCGTCCTGCATGGAAGGAGCAAATTACTGACTTAGATTGTTAAGAATTGTAACAGAATGTAGAACAGTTATATTGAATGCTGGTAAAATCATGATCCTTACAGAATCGAAGCAGCACCTACAGTAGATATCATGATGATACTGTATCGGCCCGTCTCTCTGGTTGGCTGTTGAGTAATTACATCCTAATATACATTCTGCAGCGAGATTCGACAGCATCTCCATTACGAATGAGCTTATGAAGTGGAGTGATATTTTTAGGTTCTATGTTAATCGAGTTAGCTTTAAGTTAACCAAAGTTCATTTAGCTAATTAAATTTACATAATGTGTAAGCCGGATCGCTTTATCATTTAAACTCGGGGTAAATTAGATTTCCTGAAAGGGCACTGTCACAGAAGAAAGCTAACTGAAGAGATGATAAGATACTTGATCTTCCCTGACCACCTTGACCTCAGTTTTGTCCTGCGCGTGAGTAATTATCTCCTCACCGAAAAACAAAATCAATTGCAAAGTAGTACGATGATGTGATAGTGCTTCTTTATAACCTGTTGTACGATCAGGGAGGAAGTGCATGCACTCTTTCTCCGTCCTGCGTTTACCATCGTGGCGGGCTGAAGCCAACGTACACCCGGGAGGGAAGCGGAGGACAGAGACATATTCACCTTCTATTAGATTAGATGGTATTTCTTTCCCTTTTTTCATGCTGTTCATAGACGTCTCACCATCACAACGTCACATTCTTTCCTGTTATAAAAACCCTCCACTCGATCTTGGAGCACGGCTGTGAGTCTGTTCCCCCTCCACCCTACACATAACCTACAACCACATGTACAGATGGTCAGCTCAGACAGACGGACATTCAGCCTTGTAATGGAAAGTCCTTCATATCTTCCTCTGTGGCTCATCTAATCTCACTCCAGTTATACTGTGATGCTTGTATAATTCTGGGCCCTCTGGAAAACATGTGATACACATTACTGTGGTTAAAAGTAATTGAATAGAGAAATGTGCCTGAGTAATGCAATAAAGCATGCTGAGACTGGACACTGTCTGTCTCTCTTCAGGGTCAGGACAAATAAAGACAGAGGCAGGAAGCAGAACAACAAGTCCGTCAGCTCTGGGACGTCTTCATAAAGCAGAGATATGGTATGGTAAAATGTCAGCAATATTATTTATGATCATTATTATTATGTTCAGTATATTCTGAAACACAATTTGAAACACGATTATAAAATATAACAAGACTTGTGACTGATCATGAAAAGTTAGAAAATGTTTAGAAGTGTGTTCTGCGTATTTTCCCCCCACACTCAGTCACCGTGCTGATGCAGAGTCTCCTTCTATACTGTGCTTATACACATAAAAAGTATGTCTCAGACACACACACACACACACACACACACACACACACACACACACACAATGCTTACTGTGCCAAAAGATTTTCACATCATGCCAAATGTAAAAGTGCCGGCTTTAAAATATTTCAAATTTGTAAACACAGTGTATAACGTAAAGCAGAATAAATGATGAATTATGAATAAATGATGAGCCAGTCCAAATTCTAAAAATCAGCAAAATGCTCTTAAGGAGAAAGCAACGCCTCGCTAGTGTATCTCACCTTGACAATGTAGGAGGCCCCTGTGCTGCTTATTTTGTTGTCCGGATGCAGCCAGCCATGCGAGGGCTTGTGGATGATGTTGCCTTTGTGGTTGAGGTCTTCTCCACCAAGCCATATGCCCTCCACCCTGGTCCTGCGGTTGGAGCCTGTGCGATGGCTCCCAGCACCGCCCGGAGTCCCCTCCGCTGTCTCCGCACCCCCGAAGCCGCTGGGACTGGCCGAGCCTGTAACGGCCCTCTGCCCTCTCATGGACGGCAGGGAGCAGGGAGCCATACAGACGGGGTCACAGGAGTTAAGTGCAGCAGCGAGGCTTGTCATGGGACCACTGGAGGCTGCAGCTGTGTTGGTGGTGGCTGGGGACGCTTTAGCCATGGAGTTTTTGCTCGAATCCTTACTGGAGCTGGAACTGGCGCTGCTGGAAGGGCTGCAGCTCAGCAGCGAGTTCGAGAACTTCCACTGGGGCATCCTGGGGATGAGCATGCAGAAGGTGGTGGCACTGTCCTGCTCGCCATCCAGGCCGGGAGACTCGGCCAGCGCCGGGACTAAAGGGGGATTCAGGATGGTGGGCTCCAAGGGTGGCACTGGTGAGTTTGGTACTGAAGAAGGAGCCACTGACGTGGCCACCACCTTCCCGCTCATGGCTAAGCTCTGGATCAGGTCGTCTGAGGAGGTCACAGAGTCGTTGCGAAAGCGGCCATACTTGGGCTTAAGTAGCATGCCCGGAAGAACAGCCTAGTGCAGGGAGGGCAGTGATGAGTGGGTATCGATGCCAGTGGGTAGTGGTGGAAAAAGGAAGGAAAAATGGATAGATGTAATGGAAGAGAAAGGCAATTCTTCCCAAATCCTCAGTGAACCTCTTCTGGGGTTGGTGCAATGCTGTAGTCTGTTCTATACATACACTCTCTCTCTCTCTCTCTCTCTCTCTCTCTCTCTCTCTCTCTCCTCCTCTGTGGGGGCTGGCCCTCTCTCTGAGTGTGTCTCAGTTACTCCCCTGCTTGCGTATTCTCTCTATGAGGTCATGATGTTATTGTTCATCCAACAGCCCCGCCCAGATGCATTCAACCCCATTAGCTAACACAGCCTGAGTACCCCCTCCCAGCATTACATCACACACGCACACACACACACTGAACAGCTTCGCCATCACCAGCAGAGCACTCTCTAGAGAAAAACAAAGAATGATGTTTATCTCGTGCACTATGTCAGATATTTCAGAATCATTTTTAAACCTCTAGAGCTCGACTTTCACATGGAAACACAGCATAAAGTAAAAATCCATAATCTCTAATTCACCGGCTGTACATGACACAATATGACAATTTATTATTGGTATTGTTTGGCCAATCAATCAAATAATTTGTGGCAATTTCTACAAATGATGCGGTGAGATTTAGGAGATGAGGGAGTCCTGATTATCTTATGACATTACCTTTACATTATGTAAATATGAAATATGTTTTTCTGTCATAATCGCTTTATTTAATTAACTCCATCTGGGTGATTATACTGTACTTATCTGTTAGTATTTATATTTAGTTTTGTTATAATTCTTTTTCCAGATTATCTTTTTTTAAAAATCATTTTAATTAACTAATTGTATTAATTCTGGCAAAAATACACAGTCTATTATCTATTAATATAAAATATTATATTTTATAGGCTTCAAAAAGCAAAAGAAACACCTAATTAAATCATATTATATCACTTTAAATTCATATAAATTAATTTTACATTTTAAGTAACTTTAAATGCTTTTATAAAGCATTAGTAAACAGTAGACGGTGATTCCCACATTATGGCCGTTATTACCGTCTACACATGCTTAAGATGAACAAACACTACCTACTGTATATATAAGATTTAACAAAATAATTCACAAAGTTAAGGTATTTGGACCAACTGTATAATTTCGACACTGCTGTCTATCCGTTAACAATCTCACCACTGTGTGTTTAAATAAAAGCGCAGACAGACACGTGCCAGACCTTCTTGACGAAACTTCCTCTCAGCAAATAGTGGAAGTTTAACAGAAGGAAACTGCTGTCGTAGATGTAATAAACATTAGTACATTTAATGCACCTACTAATTAACACTGTTCAGTGTGTAATTAGGTAATAAGGTAATCATCAGCCAGAGGGAAGCCAGATGTGGATTGATCTAATCAAAGCTCTGTCCAAATCTTTCCTTTTTCTCTTTCAACATTCAGGCTCGGATTTTATATTCATGCAAGAATTTGAAATAAAGACATCCTGATAGAAACAACAGCTAGTGCAAAGCTAACACGATTGGACTGACCATTAGTAGTGTCGTCTAAATAACCAGATGAAATTAGAGCTGTTTGCATCCTGCTGGCTATAATGCACGTTTCACAAACCTCCCAGGGGCTTCGGGGCAAAATGCGCCGGCTGTAAGGCTGCAGATCCACCCCTGAGTGATGGAGCACTGACTCACAAGACTTTTCTCAGGATACACACCAACATTCAAGCATAAATGTTTTGCGTTTTTTGCCCATTAAATTGAGAATGAATATTGCTTGAGTGGTTAAGCTGAGAGGAACTGAGGAGCCGTGAGTGGTTTCAGATGTCGAACAACCCTAATCAAGGCGACATATCAAGAGGACTGAACATCGGATAAGAAGCTTTAAAAGCTCATCACACAAACCTGGTGCTTTGATTTCAAAGAAAAAAGTAGTCAAGGCATTTGGGTCCGAAGATACAGTATGAATAGATGTTAAGCTCTGATTTGGTATGTTGCTCATACTAGAGGACTTAAGACTTAACTAGTATTTGGTGAGAGGTAGTATTCTTTCCCAGCATTCTATCTGTCTACCAATTTTCATGGCAACTGGACAATGACGAGCCGCACAAACTGAAATATTGATTATCCTTTACATCTACATAAAAATTACACACGTGGACAAAATTGTTGGTACCCTTCGGTCAATGAAAGAAAAACTCACAACGGTCACATAAATAACTTTAATCTGACAAAAGTAATAATTAAAAAAAAAATATGAATGTTAACCAATGAAAGTCAGACATTGCTTTTCAACCATGCTTCAACAGAATTATTTACAAAAATAAACCTATGGAACAGGCCTGGACAAAAATGATGGTACCTCTAGAAAATACTGAAAATAATGTGACCAAAGAGACATGTTAATTCAAGGTGTGTCCACTAATTAGCATCACAGGTGTCTACAATCTTGTAATCAGTCAGTGGGCCTATATATAGGGCTCCAGGTAGTCACTGTGTTGTTTGGTGACATGGTATGTACCACACTCAACATGGACCAGAGGAAGCGAAGGAAAGAGTTGTCTCAGGAGATTCGAAAGAAAATTATAGACAAGCATGTTAAAGGTAAAGGCTATAAGACCATTTCCAAGCAGCTAGATGTTCCTGTGACTACAGTTGCACATATTATTCAGAAATTTAAGATCCATGGGACTGTAGCCAACCTCCCTGGACGTGGCCGCAGGAGGAAAATTGATGACAAATCAAAGAGACGGATAATCCGAATGGTAACAAAAGAGCCCAGAAAAACTTCTAAAGAGATCCAAGGTGAACTTCATGCTCAAGGAACATCAGTGTCAGATCGCACCATCCGTCGTTGTTTGAGCCAAAGTGGACTACATGGGAGACGACCAAGGAGGACACCATTGTTGAAAACAAATCATAAAAAAGCCAGACTGGAATATGCCAAACTACATGTTGACAAGCCACGAAGCTTCTGGGAGAATGTCCTATGGACAGATGAGACAAAAATGGAACTTTTTGCCAAGGCACATCAGCTCTATGTTCACAGACGGAAAAATGAAGCATATGAAGAAAAGAACACTGTCCCTACTGTGAAACATGGAGGAGGCTCTGTTATGTTCTGGGGCTGCTTTGCTGCATCTGGCACAGGGTGTCTTGAATCTGTGCAGGGTACAATGAAATCTCAAGACTATCAAGGGTTTCTAGAGAGAAATGTGCTGGGCAGTGTCAGAAAGCTGGGTCTCAGTCGCAGGTCATGGGTCTTGCAACAGGACAATGACCCAAAACACACAGCTAAAAACACCCAAGAATGGCTAAGAGGAAAACATTGGACTATTCTAAAGTGGCCTTCTATGAGCCCTGACCTCAATTCTATTGAGCATCTTTGGAAGGAACTGAAACAAGGCGCCCTTCAAACCGGAAACAACTGGAGCAGCTTGCTCATGAGGAGTGGGCCAAAATACCTGCAGAGAGGTGCAGAAGTCTCATTGACAGTTACAGGAATCGTTTGATTGCAGTGATTGCCTCAAAAGGTTGTGCAACAAACTATTAAGTTAGGGGTACCATCATTTTTGTCCAGGCCTGTTCCATGAGTTCATTTTTTTTTATAATTCCGTTGAAGCATGGTTGAAAAGCAATGTCTGACTTTCATTGGTTAACATTCATAGAATTCTTATTTATTATTACTTTTGTCAGATTTCTGTGACCATTATGAGTTTTTCTTTCATTGACCGAAGTGTACCAACAATTTTGTCCACGTGTGTATATAGATTATTTTTTTTATTTTGCAATATATGTATTTTTTGTTTGTTTGTTTTGTTTTGCACGTTCTTACAAACAGCTGAAATTCAACTCAGTTCAATCCTGCACATCAAGAGGAGCTAGTTAAGAGTGTTTGGACGCCGGATAAGGATGTCCCCTGGTCAACATCTGTCTGAGGTGCTCCAGTCATGGCCGGCTGAGTGGAGGGGTTACTCAGGACACAGTGGAGGGATTATATATATTATTACTTGGCTGGTCTGGGAGCAGTTACGGGTCCCCCAGGAGGAGTCTGAGGGAGTCGCTACACCACGACCCTGAATAGGACTAAGCAGTATAGATCATTGATGTTTGGATTCATTTTGTTTGGACAAACTGTGTCTGACAGCTATTGTTCAGTTATTTTCTTTATACTGTTTTTCAGTACTAGCTGTGCACACGACTTTGTTCGCATGGAATACCTGAAAAAAGCCAAATCACAAAATGAAATAGGTACTGAAAAAAAAAAAATCGGATTAGCAAGTCAAGCCAAATAATAAACAGGTAACAACGAAAATCCCCGAAGTCACAATTCCCTGAAAATCTGCATTTCAAGCCGAGTCAAATAAGAGCAACCAAACTTTCCAAGCAGCAATAATATCCAAATGATAAACAAATTCTATACATTTTCAAGCCAAGTCAATTATGTAAAGCGTTTGTTTAAACGTTGCATGTATTCCTTCCTCTAGAGAATGTGGAGTAAAGGCGGGAGATCGTGTTTATTAAGTAGATTTTAATTACACACTCATAATCGCAACTGTCAAAATGAAATGAATTTCAGAATGAATAAACATTTTAACGTGTTACCATAAAGTGTTCAGAATGAAGGTGTGAAACCGAGTTTGCTAAAATATCACTTTAAATGCATATAAATACATTTTTCATTCTAAGTAACTTTAAATGCTTTTATAAAGCATTAGTAAACAACAGACAGTGATTTCCACATTATGGCCGTTATTACTGTAGAAAGTAGATTTCAACTGCACACTCATAAGGGCTCATTTTAGGAAACGTACAGTGCCATCTGTTGAATTTTAAGATTAATGATTATTTCAAGGTTTTTTTATGATATAAGGGCATTTTTCATTTAAATTTTAAAGTAGCTAATCTTCTTTTACCCATGAGCCGATTGTGCTGAAATAAAACCTGCTGTATATATTACCTCAAGCTCAGTAGTTTTTATGTGATTCGAGCACAAACAGACCAAAATTCCAGAAATCACCTTGATGTTCCATTACTCCTCTTACATCCCCATAAATTATCACAAATATCTTCAGCGTACTGACACGCCAATATTAGAGTTTTATTATATGTATAGATTTTAATGTGATGTTAGTTAGAAACAGGAATAAAAAGAACTAAGCGCTTTATTTACAAAAGGAGTTACGAATCTTTGTTTTTTATTTTTCATTATTCATCAGTATAAATGGATTTTGTTGTACCTAATGGTTTAAACGAAACAGGGAAAACTAGAATTAATATGCACTGTAGTAATAGTGTAGAGAATTTTCCATATGCAAAATATTTGAATTCGGAGCAAAATAGAGACGTATTGGTATTTGGTTCCCCTGTGTGGTCGACATCATGTAGTGATTTTCTCTATTCCCTCTCAGCTGGTCTTATCTTTGATTGTTGCTTGAGCACATCCACTGACCAAGGAGCAGAGGTAGAAGACTTTCTCGTTCTGAAGAATAGAGCGAAGAGGAAATAAATATGAAGGTGTTTCAACTGTAGGGGGAAGAGAATGAGTCACTGTGTGGTGGAGCTGTTAGTATGTACAAAGCCAGTGAAATGAAGCAGCAGGTGGGGAATTAATGAGGGGTGGTGGATTGGACGATGTCTTGCTCACAGATACAGAATGACAGTAGTAGAAATCATTCCCGGGTTAAATGTGTTATTTTGATTTAAAGCAGTAATAAATAAAATGTGACAAAGTTAAGGCAGAGCAGCAACGCAGCCTCTGTTTCATTCTACAGTTTAGGGCGTGGCTCCGTAAGTGAGGACAAGGTTATACATTTTGTCCCCGACTTACAAACAAGTTGCATTCTGGGAGCACGTTCTTAAGCCTAACAAAGTGAGTCTTATACAGAAGTGTGTTCTCTGACACGGATATACAATGTTGTCTCTGCGCCTTTACATTGAGAGGGAAATCCCGGATGCTGAGCTGTTTTCCACTGTATCAGACTTACTACTGTTTTTTTAAGGATTTAGAATTTAGAATTATTCACCATCAGAACACACACACACAATATACCTGACTTTGGACATTTTATACATTCACTTACACACTGAGAATATTGTATATAATTGTACATATTGGTACCTGGCGCCCTGCAGTGTGTATTTTTTTGGACGTGAGAGATGTGTACTTCCGTGATTGAATCAGAAGTAGAAGCACGGTCCGGTCGTTTCTGCAGAAAATTCATAACTTAAATGTTCGCATGTCAGGGACTACCTGTATAATTAAGGTATTTTTTTGTAAATAATCTTCTTACTGATTTTGATTCAAACTGCTTGTGATTTGCTCACAGTGTACTGTTAAATAACTAGTCACTTAAAATAACTGGTGAAGATGACGAGTTTGTGATGAATCGCAGGTAAACATTGCCTATTGAAAAAAAAAAAAAAACTGACTGTATTCTTAAGAGAAAGCCCTGAGATGTACACCAAACTCTCTCTCTCTCTCTCTCTCCTGTTAATCACAGCAGCTCTGGCCGGTTGTGACCCGCAGTGAGCTCATGTGTACAGAAGAGGGCAGACAGCGCTGCTTCCTCCCGAGTGTGTGACCCTGTACGGGCGGCTGTTAACTGACTTCACATCCCTGGAGGACACACGTAGCCTTCTGCTAACACCCTGTTAGCATCTGTCATAGGATCGGGGATATACACACGCAATGTGTGAGGGGAACATTTCACGGCTGGTATCATCATCTGGATGTGTGAACAACTGGCTTATGAATTATTCTACATGGACATATAATACAAATCCACATCAATATTTAAGTAAAAAAGATTAATTTAATTAGAAAATGCATCGACATGGAATCTATTGTGAATTGTTTTTTTTAAAGAACATGATGTTATATGTGCATTTATTATGAGACATACAGCCTTTCTAAAGGTCGCCCAAGGTTATATATGAATTATTATATTTGAACTAATTGTAATAGTTTAATACCTGATAAACTACAGGAACAAGATGTCAAACAAATTACTTATTAAACAACTTCTTTTAAAGAAACAGATCTTCAAGAACACCGAAATGGCATACGGCATTCACACTGAACACACACACACACACACACACACACACACAAACAACAACATATGTGGCCAGTCCTCGCATAACAGGACGTCTTATGGGTGAAACTCCATCCAGGTCCGTCTCAGAACGCAGCCTCTGTTTCATTCTGCATCTTCAGAGTCGTACTTGAAGTCCTGCATGATTTCACTCAGAGACTCTTTGTTTTTAATAATCCTGAAGAACACAGAGTGAGAAAAAAACATGAGGCCTTTCGCTGAGGGTACACAGTGAGAGAAAGTATTTGAGTACTTTGGTTTTTGTTTTACACTCGAAACCGATATGATAGAAAAGCTTTTTTATAACTGAAAAGTCAAACTCTCATATTCTAGATCCAGTGCATGTCAAGTGAAATATTTAAAGTCTTATTTTGTTTTGATTTGAATGATTATGGTTTACAGCTCATAAAAATCACAACCCCGTATCTCAAAACATCAGAATATTTTATTTTCATTATGTTTCGAGGTTCCTACATTATAAACACTGTGTGTCTCTGGGTCCAGTTCAGTACACGTATGGCGAGAACTGCTGACTCCACAGGAGGGTGAACCAGAGAGAGTGATCGCTGAAAGGGCCGACTGTTCACAGAGTGCCGGATCAAAACATATTCATGGAAAGTTGCCTGAAAGGGAAAAGGTAAAGCTGCACAGCCAACAGGGACGAACGCAGCATTCAGAAGATTGTCAAGCAAAGCTGATTCAAGACCTTGGGAGAGGCTGGAGTTAGTGCATCAAGAGTCACCACGCCCTGACATCTTCAGGAAACAGTTGCATTCCTAGTATCAAGCAACTCCTGAACCAGAGACACCATCAGAAGCATCTCACCTGGGCTGAGGAGAAGAAGATCTGGAGCGCTATCCAGTCCAGATGAAAGTAAACTTTGCATTTCATTTGGAAATCAAGGTGTCAGAGTCTGGAGGAAGAGTGCAGAGGCACGAATACCAGTCCAGTGTGACGTTTCCACAGTCTTAATGATTTGGTGTGCCACGTCATCTGTTGGTGTTCGTCCACTGTGTTTTATCAGGTCCAAAGTTATCGCAGCCGTCTACCAGGAGAACTTCATGCTTTCACCTACTGACAAGCTTTCCTTTTCCAGCTGGACTTAGCAGCTGAACACAGCGCCAGAATGACCACTAACTGGTTTGCTGACTGTAATATTACTGTGTTTGACTGGCCAGCCAACTCACCGGACCTGAACCCGAGAGAGAATCTCAGATGGCTCGCTATGGCTACAGATGAGCTGCAGGCCGCTATCAAAGCACCCTAGTCTTTAATAATATCTCAGCAGTGCCACAGGCTGATCACATGATTTAACAAAAGAAGTTCGACATTTCTGTATTATAAATAGTTTTTTGATTGATCTTAGGAAATATTCTAATATTTTGAGATACCAGATTTTTTTATCAAATTAAATCAAACAAAAACGGCGCAAAATATTTCACTTTATAAGTAACAAATCCAGAATATACAGTAGGAGCGTTTCAGTTTTTGAATTCAATTATATATATATATATTTTAAAAATCCACAATACAATACAATATAATTCCAGCGCACACATCAACTTAAAGTTTACACACATCTTTTGACTTTGTGTGAAACTGATAGAAAAAATAAAAACATTTCGACACAATGAAGTCCCCGTAATCTAGAGGAGGCGAACTCATGGAGCTACAGTGAATAACGCCGGGCTGGTGGATTTCACACCGCACTCTCAGACTGTCGACGCCGAGTGGAAGAGAGCAGCCGGGAGACACGTGTGACCAGTCGCGGGACGGCAGGAAAAACAGCTTTACAGAAAAAGCAATAAGCAATAAACGACAATGCGCTCTGTTCTGCTCCTATCGCACGATCACCCGTTAGAACAATACAGTCAGTGTCCCAGAATATCAGGACCATCATCAGGAAATAAAAGCTGACATTCTGCTCCATCGTTTCATGTTAATCTTTTGATCTTAAACTCAAATGTCTTTAGTATTTCGCAAAAACAAAAGACTGGGCCTTGCTGGAACAATGCTTTTAAAGAGGAGTGCATTAGAGGAGAAATTACTCTCACTGGTGAGACGACAGAACGAACACGAACACAAACACGGAGCCACGTTCACCTCAGAACCCTGAGACCATGGAGATCTGAAGACTGCAGCGCTGAGCAGCGAAGTGCTGATGCTGGGTATTTGTCGTGTCTAGATACTTTCCCAAATCATGTAGTTTTTAAACATACTGTATATTTGCTTATATCTTTATCAATACATAGTTTTGTACAAAGTCAAGAATAAAACACTGTAAATTTGACACGTATAAATGCGATAAATATTAAATGAGAAAAACACTGGTGTCTGAACGCTCACTTGCCCTCACTGGATTACAGGCAGGATTTTACTGATCGTATGACAAAAGTCTGATTAATAAGGAATAAAGTCTCACTCCTGTCTGATCTCCTGGACCTTCTCCTGGTAGCTCTGATCTTCTGGGTGATCCTGCGCACTCTGCTTGGCGAGCTGGAACTGCGCCGTCTGTAGGGAAGATTTTATTCTTTATTTAGTCAAAATTCCTCTCACTCTGTACTGAACTGATTTATTAGATCACACACACACACACACACACACATGCAGACGTTAAGAAAGAAAAAGGTCCTTCAGCCACAAAGATCACAACGAACAAACACTCAGATCAAGCAATAAAGCTGACGACACTAAAAGTGAAACGATGTCCTCGAGGATTAAAGCATTATAGCTTTATAATTTTACTGAAACTCGGAGGAGCGAAGCGGCTCAACATGCAGCGCTCGAGTTCAAAATCCCTGTACCCTTACATCAGGAGATCTTTAAATCTATCACATTTTCACAGCTGACTTCAGAAATACTGAGTAAGTAAACACACACACACACACACACACACACACACACACACAAATGCAGAGATTAAAAGATGTACTGTAATAGATTGATGATGTACAGCTGATTAAGTTTTGTTTTTTTAATTTTCTCAACATTTAAGTAACCATGGTTACTCTTATGGTAGATACAGTAATGTTCAAAAGTTAGTACCCCCCCCCCCCCCCCCCCTCCCCCAGTTAATTCCATGCTTTTTTGTGAAAAATTATCTGATCTAAGCGAGTCTCAGTATTCGGCAAATACAACCTCAGACGAACAAGAACTTTCTTCACCGTGCCATTATTTATTTAACAAAAATGAAACCAACATGTGGGCCATACAGAGGTACTTAGTTTTGCCCTCATGTGTTTTTTTTTGGCTTCATTTGTGTTTTCCACAAATATCTCCATCGTGAGTGGACGACTCCTGCTGCGTTCAGTTCCAGACAGACAGGAGCGTACAGTACATGTGGGCCGTGATGAAGTCACAGTTATAGTGCGGATCACCATGTGCTCTTTATAATCCTGCCGCTCTTCTCCAGTCTCTGTTACATGTTCTAAAGACGTCATGTTTAAATATTAATTACAAAATAAAGGCTTGTTAAAAATAAAAAAAAATACTGAAATGTTGCTTGTGCAGACAGTTTACACTGACAATAAACAAACAAACAGTTTCCACTGAATACACACCAACTCCAGTTTCTGCTTCTCTTTGAGCTGCAGCTTGTCGATGTGTTCGGAGAGATCCGCTCGGTCCAGGTCCCGGTGCAGACGCTCTTTGATCTCCAAAACCTCCTTAGAGATGCCGCTGAACGCTTTGGTGATCTCGTGGACCAGCTGTCTGTAATGCTCAAAGTCATACTGCGGCCCCGTCCTCAAGTACGCCTCGTGACCCCTGCCAGGAACATCCCGCACACAGGTTAACACACACACACACACACACACACACACACCTCCAACACACACACATACTGTACCCTCTCTGAGGCCACTTTATTAGGAACACGACATGTACTGTACAATACAACTATTTTTTTTACTGTGTACTACCTGTGGCCATTTTATTAGGAACACTACGTGCTGCTCCGATGGAGAATTACTGTACTCTCTGAGGCCATTTTATTAGGTACACTGTATGTACAATACATTTTTATTGTGTACTATATGAGGCCATTTTATTAGGAACACTGCATGATAACTATTGTAGTGTGCACAGGTGTTCCCAGTAAAGTGTTCAGCGAGTGTATACACACACATATGACATCACACGGCGCACACTTACTCCTCGAATAGTTTGTATGCCTCCAGGCGCTCAGTCTGAAGTGCGTAGAAACGCTGGACCAGGCATTTAAAATCTGAGGAGAGCTTTAAAAAACGTGGAGAAATGTTAAGATTATGAAGACGTCTTCAGCTTAAATGTAATTGCATTAAATTTTATTTGTTTATCGCTTGGAACAATGGTCATTGTCACAAAGCAGCTTCACACATTTAAAAGAAAATGATGGAAATTTGCACAACATGTGAAAAATGTGTATGAATCATAATGATGAGTTTGTCCCTGATGAGCGAGCCGAGGGCAACGGTGCCGAGGGAAAACCTCAGAGCTTTTCAAACCTCATAGAGAACTGTCCTCTTAAATAATACTAACATAACCGACCTCAGGCGTTACATACAGATTAATGTCTACATCAATAAAAGTAAGGTTTTGTCTGTACATTGGGTCAGAACTCTCTTTCAATTATGTCTTTACGTTTTACACACTGGAGAACCAGAAACCAGTCTCAGAAAAACTGCCCGTCTGTCTGTATGACGATATGAGCTGTTATGTGCCGGATTATAAACCACAAGTTTGGACAGCGTACTGCGCATGCGTCAAGCTGTGGGCGCGTCTTAAATCGACCGCTGGACAGAATTTAATAAAATGTTTAGAGTATAAATGTTACAAATGTTATCAGTGAAATCTAAATGTTGAGTAAAAGTGATGTTATGAACAGTTATGTGTGGGATTTAATAATCTACTTTACAATAAGCTACTAATGCGCTACTGTCTCAATGTAAACAAACACCTGCACCAATAGATATTAATGAGAAAAGATAAAGTGAATATTTTTACTGGGATTAGTTCATATTTTAACAGCGCTGAAGTGGTATAAGTGAATTTTAACACGCTTAATCATCTGATCTAGAATCTGTGATTCTCTCTCCGATTACCGAACAGGGAGTGTGTATTTTTGTGACGATGAAAGAAGTACAACTTAGTGTAAACAAGGCGTAAACATCAACTTTTGTGTATCCTCTCTTTTCCATTGATTGTAATAATATAAAATGACAGTAGATTCTAAATCTTGCAGTGAACTAAGAACATGTTGCACAATTTCCTAATATTTAGCCATCAACCCAGTGGAGACTAATATAATATAATATAATGTCACACAAATCAACATTTGGTTAAATTACAGTTTTAAAACATGAAGGGGTTCATCTGTGTTGCAGACAGACATGTACATGGACTTCAGCCTGAAATAATAATATCAGTAATCACATTAAAGATCATCAGATTATTTTTAGGTTTAACATTTTAACTACTTCTACAAACTCTTTCACCGGTATTTATGCTAGTTCTAAATAATAAATAAAAACGCGTGATCATACCATGGCGCGTCTCCAAACTCATCAGCCAGCTTTTATCTTGTAATGTTTTAATTACTTCCGGGACTTTTACAGCAGGATGTTGTCAAAATAAAAGTCAAAGCTCGCCACTACTTCGTTCATGACATGTGGGAATTCGGAATTGTCCGACTTGGAAGTTCCTACTTCTCACATCAGCACGTTCGCAGGATTCATTTTAATTTAATTGATTGAATAAATTACAAAACATATATTTCTGTTTAATTCTTAATTTATTTTTAAAGCGATAATTCACGGTTATTATCACCGAATATTACATAAAAGTGCAGTTTGATAGTCAATAAGCGAACTGACATTGGAGCCCCCTAGTGACGGGGAGGAATTGGACACGACTAAATTAGGGAGAAAATCGGTGAAATATCCAAGAAAAAAAATAAATAAATAATAATAATAAAAAAGTGCAGTTTGATAGTCAATAAGCGAACTGACATTTTAATGATAAAAGTGTCACACAATATCTATAGAGTTCAAATCTAAATTTATCTAAATAAATAATTAAATAAAGAAATAACAGTGTGTCACCCTTGTTCTTGTAACATTAATGGCTACATGGTGCCGTTCACACCGCCAGGGTCTGGGTTCAATTCCCACCTCAGGGTCTGTGTGCAGGCAGCTTGCACGTTCTCCCCGTGGTTGGTGGGTTTCCTCCGGGTTCTCTCCAGCCAGACGAATTGGCGCCCCCCCAAATTGCCGTTAGTGTGTGAATGAGTGTGCTGGTGTGGACCGGAAGGGCCCGCCACATTTATAAAAATGGGAATAAATACGATGGTCAACATTGGCCTCTACGGTCCCTGGTTGGATGGATGGAAGTACATTAACAAAATATGTTAAACATTAAAAATACTCACATACAGCATAAGCTTTGGTGCCAGGAGGTGTAGAAGAGAAATAAAACATAAAGAAAATAAGTTAAATACATTACATTATACATAGACAAGTACATTTTATGTATAGATTAAACAAGAATATTGTAAAAGTGATCAACAATATAGGTTTTCATTGCTTTTTGTCTGTGATTCAGAAGATGGTAGAGATATAAGTTTTTTGCAATTTCTGTAATTAAAACAAGAAAGAAGAATGTACAGTGTAGAAATCTGCATTTTATAAATAGTAAATATGCCAAAGAAGGACTACGATTTATTTTATTTTATTTTATTTTTAAGTTAATTTTCATTATTTGTTTAAAGAAAACCAAGTCCATTGTTTTCATATTGAAGGTAAAAGTTCTTACAGATTTTAGAATTAATAAAAGCTTCAGCTTATAAGTTTTAACAGACCTTTAGATACAACACTAACCGCTCTAAAATAAGTGTGTAGAATCAGGGTAATTTTTATAAAAGTCATTTATTGTTCATACAAATATCACGCTCTGGTTCTTCAGCGTCACTCTGGGCCATGATGAAGTGACGTCACGGAATCTCAGCTCAGGATGTCGGAGCTCCAGGGAGTCCTAAACACCCCACTCAGAACTGTGACCCCGCACTCGTCTGGGCATTGTGGACATCTGGAGACTAAAGAACAGAGACAAAATAATGTGTACTGGGAGTAATAAAGATTTTTATTACAATATTGGTGAGGATTATTTGACTTGGGAAACAAAATTGAAAGTCTTTTAATCGACCACAAACTATTTGAGTCAATTTGTCTGAATATGATATGATTATTAATAAATGCTATCTAAAACTTAACAGTTTTAAAAGCTTAAAACTGAATGCAGTTCATTTAGACATAAAGGAGTTGTGTGACAAAGAATTAGGTATGGCTGAGATAACTGATGCAATCAAATGCCTTGAAGATGACAAGTCTCCAGGCTGTGAAGAAATTTTACAAAACCCTCAGTACAGGCCTCGCTCCGTTTTTGTTGGCCGTGTTCAAAGAATCAATTAATTATAAAGATGTACTTACATCATTAAAACAGGGCTTAATAATGTTTAGTCCAAAACCAAACAAAGACAAATTGTGAGCCCATTAACTTTCAGGGATGTTTTTATTTTTGCAAATCAGTTTAAACAAGTAATGAATTTGCTAACTAATGAACAAAATGGTTTCATGTGAGCTGTACATATTACCAGTAACATTAGGCTGGTACTAGACTTAACTAATTATAGAGATATGGTTTAGGAAAAGGACCGTATATTACTGTATTTATTGTTTGTTTGTTTGTTTGTTTGTTTTTTTTATGAGATTTACAAGAGAAGTTAATAATGATTTTATTTTTGGATTTGGGGATTTATTTTTGACAGTTGTACAAACGCTTTATAAAGGTTATAACAGCTCAGTTACATTTGCTCATGGCATTCCTCTAAGATTTCATTTTTTTTTTATCAGGAGCTAAACAGGGTTACTCGATCTCTCCTTTCTAATTTTTGCTTGTTATGCATGTTATGACTATTCATATAAAAAGCTAATTTTAGGGGAAACTCAGTGTGTGGTAGCGAATTTAAAATGAGTTAGTTTTCTGACAAAATGTCATTGTTTTTAAGGGGAAAAAATGTAGGTTTTTAAGGCTGTGACAATTACTGAATAAGTCACAGCTGTTGGATTAAAAATTTGTATTCATAAATCTCCTTTATTTTCAATTAAAGAAATACTGTTATGTATCTTGGGTTAATTATATGCAAATATAGCAAACAACAAATATTTTGAATTTTCGCACAATTCTTGAACAAATTAAGAACCAATTCACATGTTCGAGTATTACTGTCCAAAACAAAGGATATATCAAGATCTACATCTTTTTGTCTCGAGGTTCCATATTATGACATCAAAGACTTGGATATGGTTTTATATAATTTATGGCATAATAAAGCCCACTATGTAAAGAAAGAAGTAATTTCAAATGACTAGATTTCAATACCCTAATTGGTCGAATAAATATTCTTCTAAATAGCAACTTGATAAAATACCCATTAAGCATTCACATTTTCTTAGTTGGGGACTATTAGCATTATCTTATGAAGAATTTTTGCACCATTTTAAATTCTTCATGGGATTATGCTATTGTGTTTGATTCTGTCTCTAAAGGTGTTTTAGTACTGTACTTACAATTGATTATTGAGGTTTAGATCCTGGAATAAATGTAAATGAATTAGTTTTTTATATTAACAGAAATTTTGTATACGGTCCTTTTAAACACTTCTAAAACTCAGAGAAAATGTCATCAATACAAGCGTTTCTGGTCAAATATCTTCAATCAAGTACAAGGTGCATCAGGTCTGGAGGTTTTGTGATAAATACTGTTTCATAAACAAGATCAAGGAGATTTATTATAAAACATTACTTTAGATTAATCAAGTGAGATAATTTTATATCCACATTGATTGCAGTTTTGTCTTCAGTTTTGATGTTCAGTTTATCGCCATGTTGGACTGACATATTGACACACACACACACACACACACACACACACACACACACACACACACACACACACACACACACACACACACACACACACTTGTTTTATTTTGATAAAGATGTGAGAGATAAAAATGTTATCTATTGTCTCATTGATTATTTTACTGGAGAAAGTAAATTCCATTGCAATTCCATTTTATTTTTTATTATTTGTACATAATGTAATTTTTTTTACAGCTAAATGTTTTTTTCTATAGTTGTTAAATCTTTTCTCTTATTTCATACTTTATTTTCTTGTGGAAACTCTTATTTTCTTTTTTTTTTTTAGGTTATCGGGGGTCGAATAAGCGTTTTACAGCATATGATATTGTGTGTGACTGTGTATGTGACATATAAATTTTGAATTGAAAGATTATATTCACAAGGTTTAATGGATTAATCCTAAACTACATTTTTCAGTTGAGTTTTATGAAATAATGAAGTGAAATGTTACAGCACTTCTGTATTATTATATTATTATACTGTAGTTTATGTGTAAGACAATGTAAAGGTGTAAATAGGTCAGTGTGCTGCCTGTCTGTGTGTGTGTGTGTGTGTGTGTGCAGCCTGTCTGCAGCATGTCAATGAGAAGGCAAGAATCTTCTTTAAGTTCCGAGTCGGAATTCCGAGTTGGAGATGCGTTTGTATTTCCTACCGTTCACACTTGGTCAGGCCTGTTTAACTCGGAAGTGGGAAGTCGGAATTATATTACTGTACTTTCGACCTACTTAATGTTTAGAGTCCTGTGTGTGTGTGTGTGTGTGTTGAACAGGCAGAGAGCTGACCTGTGCCAGTGACAGAGTTAACCAGTGTTTCAGTACAGATGGGATTTTCTGCACTTATTATCACGGGGTGCAAATACTTTTTGGCTACTCGTATCTGAGGAGTGTAATATGGTGTAATACACTCATTTCCACCACACACACTTTTCCTTCTTGGTCCAGTCTGAACACATACTGGGCTCCTGGTCATGGCCGGTGACGTCACTACAGAAAGCGATACACAGAGCTCGAGACTTTACAGAACACTTTGCAGCTCCAGCATGCAGCAGATCACCGCGCGTGTGTGTGTGTGTGTGTGCGTGCACTGTTACCCCGGGGGTAATTAGAGCGGTTCGCCCCAGGTCCAACCCTCTCCTCCTCCTTTTACCCCTCCCCCTCCCTGACGTGGTGTGCTACGTCACGAGGCTGGCTCGAGGCGGACGTGTAGGTATGAAAACAGAGGGCGAGCCAGCGGCGCCATGTGTCTCTGTGTGTCCGCGTCTCCGAGTGTGTGTGTGCTGCAGCGGGGCTCGGCGCGGGCTTAGACCGATTCCCCGCGGTGTGTTTGGAGCAGCGCGAGCCCGATGAGGCGGTGTGTGAGGAGTGTGTGTGTCGGGGAGAGTGTGTAACTCGGGCGCTGCAGTTCGAGAGGAAACGGCGATCAGTCCAGAAGTAGAACAACAGCTGGTGCGGAGTCATGGAGGGACGCAGCGGGGAAGGTGCAGAGGCAGATCCGGAGCACGATCGGCAGTACTGCGAGCTCTGTGGCAAAATGGAGAACCTCATGAGGTGTGGCCGCTGTCGCAGCTCCTTCTACTGCAGCAAGGATCACCAGAAACAGGACTGGAAGAAGCACAAGCAGGTCTGCAGACAGGCCGAGAGCAATCCCCGCCTACCCCCGCACACACACCCGGGGCAGCCCGGCAGGAAGGAGCAGGACCCGCAGCAGAACCAGCAGCACAGCCAGAGAGCGGCAGCAGAGGGGGACAGCGAGGGGGACGGCGCGGGGGACGGCACGGGGGACAGCACTGGGGACGGCACGGGGTCCGAGAGCCCACCCGGCTCTGCCAAGACACACGTGGACACCGAGAGCACCAGCTCCGGGTCCGAGAGCGTCTGTGTCCCTCAGCACACCGGGAACAATGTCGCCAACAGGCACGCGCTGTCTCCTCACCAGAAACTGGCCACTGAGTACATTGGCCCCTGTATGAACAAACATGGAATATGTGTAGTCAATAACTTCCTGGGGGATGAGCTCGGGCTCGGGGTGTTGGAGGAAGTCCGGGCTCTCTACAGCTCCAGGGAGTTCACAGATGGACAGCTGGTCAGCCAGAGGAGTGACTCCACTAAGGACATCAGAGGGGACAAGATCACCTGGATTGAGGGGAAGGAGCCCGGGTGCGAGAAGATCGCTGTCCTGATGAGCCGCATGGATGATATAGTCCGACACTGTAACGGCAAGCTGGGCAACTACAGGATTAATGGAAGGACAAAGGTAAGTCCATGAGGGTCTTTGTCAGGCTCCATCACTAAGAATAATAATAATATTATAATTAACAGGTACACAGACACATGCATTCACAGATTAAAGGCATGTCAGTGAATGTGCATGGTAATGACATGCTGAAAAATCAAGTCCTCTGAAGCAGTATGACAGCAGTCCATGAACAAGAGGTTTAATTAAAAAGGATTAAAATCAGGTGTGCATAAAATTAACACTTCATATATATATATATATATATGTGTGTGTGTTTGCCATCTTCAGGGTCTGGGTCTAATTCCTGCTTCAGGGTCTGTGTTGCTGGCGTTTGCATGCTCTCCCTGTGCTCAGTGGCCTTCCAACAGGTTTCCTCCCACAGTCCAAAGACATGCAGATTAGGCTAATTGGCATTTCCACATTGCCTGTAGTGTGAGAATGAGAGTGTGGATAATGTTGAATGGAGGTCCTACTACAGTCGTAAAAAATGGAAATGAATACAATGGTCACCATTGACCTCCACGGTTCCTAGTTGGACTACAGAGGTTCCTAGATGATATATAATTTATATATTAGAGATGGCGGGAAAAAATCAATCAATTTAAGGATGCATTGTGAATTGAACATGATGTATGTAAATATGTTTGCATTTGAGGTGGTAAAATGTTGCAGTTGCTCTAAAATGCCACAGGTTGTGCCCTCTAAACTATTCATAAATTGGCAGGTAGGACAGCATGCTGTGTGGTAGGAGTGAATTATTTGTGAAGTTTTTTTTAGAATTGTAACAAAATCTAAAAATAATAACAACATCAAATTGGGATATTTATAAAATTTGAATTCGCAATACAAATCAATTTGTCACCTAGCTATTGTCACAATCTCGAAGCAGATGGTCCCAGATATACATATTACACACGCTCGCATGCACCATTTAAAAAAAAAAAAAATGTGAATGCCGTGTATAGTTCTTTATGCGTGTCACATTCCTCATCCTAAATCAGATAAGAGATGTTCAGTATAGACGTGTGTGTGTGTGCGTGCGTGTGTGTGTGTGTGAGAAATATATACTTGTGCGTATATACTGTATATGTACAAAAATGCTGAGTCATCTGGTACCACACTGGGGCACTAAAATGGACAAAGTGTGAAAGCCTCTCACACCACATCGATCCTGCAGCGTCTGTACGCAGGGACGGCATTGCAAGCAGCCATGTTGGAGGCTCCGCCCCATGACATCCCTGTTTGATGTGAACAAAGTCTTCACGTACCTATTGCATATGACATCATGCACACAATACATGGCGAGTGTACAGACAGCACGGAGTCATTTCTATTATATTTTTTTTAAGATGAGCTGTGAATAGACAAACCAATGTACATTGTAGTGAAAAGAAATATATTATCTACAAAGTGTATGAAATGAACGAGTGTAGCCATCCTTACTTTCGTTAACTCACTGATGCTTTAAAGAGGCGTTTGGGGCTCGGGGCAGAAACAGGAGTGCGGATTATTTACTCGATACCGTGGTAACAGATATGATAAATCCAGTGTCCAATAAATAATAAAATATCTTATTAATTATATAATAAATCTTAGCCTGTGTAATGTAGTCAAGTAACCGTGAGCTCTGGTTGCTAAGCAACATACCAGGCTAACACACAGGTATTCTATGAATAGGACTAGCTTAACCATTTTAAATGAATTCACCTGATCACTGGAGTGTGTGTGTAGATTAAGGAGTGTAAACACGGTTCAGGCAGTATTTTAATCTGTTTTATAAACCAGCCTTGGTGATGGCTCTTCTGTACAGTCGTTTGAGCAGCGCTCTCTTCTAACTGGGAAAACCATCAGCACCCGGAATCTTGTACTGATGACCTTCTACACAGCAGCCTGTGTCCTGATCGCCTTGCTTCACCGATGTGACTTCACACAGTAGAAATAGTTACAAGGTTAAAGCTAAAAGTAATCGGATGTCAAAAAAATGTAAACACACTTTAAAAAATTTCTTGAATTGTGGGAGAAGCGTTATTAAATAAGTTTGTAATTGATCCATTGATTAATGGATTCCTCTCTACAAAGTGACGGAAAGGCCAAAGTGTGCAGAAAAAATATCCAACGTCTGATCCGAAACGAGGTAAACGTGGTGCCGTGGCCCAACCTTGCTTACTTCAGGAGTGGTCTCACTAATCCTAGTCGCATACACAGTCAAGTGGAGTGCAACCAAATATAAAGTGTTTTAATTTTACTGTAAGGTGATCTGTATTTGGGCTCACTTACGGTATAGTGCCACGCCAAAAGTCTTATAACATCTAGATGTAAATCTCAATAAACTAAAGCTGAAATGATGATCCAAGTCTTCAGTGTATTTCAGAAAACAAAAGAACTGGCCTTGCTGTTCCAATACTTTTGGATGAGGCTATATTTGTACACAGTCAACTCTACACACATTTGGACGTGTAAAAGTTATTGTTATTTTAGCTCTCTGCCACAGTTCACTGGAGATTCAATTAAATCATTAATAACAGACTTTGATGTTTACTTTGTGGGAATTTTCTATACGCGTCCACCTTTTTAAAGCATCGAAAGTAAAAGTAATCAAAAACAGTTTAAACATAGAGATAAAACTCGTGATTAATACTAGGTTGGTGCTCCGCGGTGACGCTCCTCCAGGCATCTACTACAGCGGTCTGTGGTTCCTCAATAAAAATGTCTCTAGCGCTCTAAAGAGGATAAATCATACTGCAGTTAATCCGGACAAGATGATTCAGTTCATAAAGCATCTCGCCCACAGTGTCCTGGCTTCTCCTCTTAAACAACTTTTATAAACCTCCAAAACAGTGTCAACAGGCTAACAGTGTCTCACCCAGGTGAAAAAGAGAATTTTCAGACAGGATCACGTGACACCATTTTTCATAATTCATAAATAGTTTTTTGTAAATACGCATGCACATTTATATTTTTATCAGATAATAAGAAACACATTTGCTAAATACAATTTCATGCCCTTTTAAGTCTGTAGTGTCTGTAACGTTCGTTTTTTAATTCAAATCTTTCCATGATCTTAATTGTCATTCAGGTGAAACTTGGACAATTTAGGTTTCACATAAAAATACAAACGTAAAAAAAACATGGATTATTATAAATATAAATTGTTAATTTAAAAATAAATGTTATAGCTGTTTCTTTGTTTAGCTAGAAAGCACAACCCATGTACCAAGCCTGGACACACACAGCTAAACTCTGTGTAATGTCTCTCTCTCTCTTTTACTGCTAAAATTGTTACAGTACATTTCTGATCTGGGATTTCCCCACTCTCTTAGCGTTTATCCAAAATGGTAGAAAGACATCCCGCGTGTGGCAGTCCTTTCTGGAGAAAACATCTTGTTGATGTGAGGTCAGAGGAGAATGAGCCTGTGGATTGGTTTAAACTGCTAGGAGGTCTTCCGTAAAACCATTTAATCCATGCTGAGCTGAAAAACAGGTGCCATGGATTGATCAGGTGCCGTTCGTGTCATCCCAGAAGCTACCGTAGGCAGAGGTGTAGTGAAACTGGACAGTCACAGCAGGAATAATTAGGTCTGAAGCTCCGTCACAACATGCATACTGGTATTAATCTTCAGCAGTATGAATCCACGAGCCCTACATGCCTTGTGTCCACAGTTCAGGCTCCAGCATAGGAAAACCTGTACATGTGTAATAATGCATGTAATAACACGCACATGAACATGCAATACATAAACTGTCATTTATAAACTTTATACATTCATTATTTTTAGGAGCCTCCAATAATGAAACTGGACTCCATATGAACTTAAACACGTCTCCTGTTATACTGAACACAGTCAGCACACAGTATACAGTATGAGTGCAGATCAATCCCTGCCATCCGTTATCATCCACATGAGGATGGGTTCCCTGTTGAGTCTGGTTCCTCTCAAGGTTTCCTCCTATTGTCATCTCAGGGAGTTTTTCTCATCAGGGACAGTCTGATATTTATCATTTATACATTTAATTCACACTTTTCATACTCATTTCCATAATGTTTTGATTCTGAAACTGCTTTGTGACAATAACCATTGTTCATAAGCGTTATATAAATAAAACTGAATTGAACTATTAAATAATTAGTTAATAATGTATACAAACTATTTATAATATATATATATATTATATTTTAATATATTCATAGCTGTAATAACATTTAAAGATGCTCAGCTCTTCATTTCCCGTAACAGTCCTCACTTTACAGTCAGAGACACCACGGAGTACAAGACCAAACTCAACACCCCTGTGTCGGCTTCAGTCATGCGCGTGTGCTGTTGTCCTGTTACGACTGACTTATTGATTTAATTTAACATGCGCTGTAAACCCGAATAAGTTGGCAAAACTCAAAAAGAATGTAGGTAATCAGTTAAATAAAATTTTTTTTAAGTAAAGAAGTTTCCAATTTTAAGTAAACAGAACTATCAGTTTTTTCATATTAATTGTTCTCTACTGGCATTATTGCTATTTAATAGCAATTGTAATTTTTTTTTTTTAATTGGTGCAACTCAAATAAATAGTTGTTGGTCTTTTGGCTGCCCCTGGCAATGGGTCGCCACAGCAGACAATCCGGTCCGCACACCAGCTCGGCACAGGTTTTACACCAGTTGCCCTTCCTGATGCAACCCTCCCATTGTATCTGGGCTTGGGACAGACACTTCATCCAGCTGTTGGGAATCGAACCCGGAGCTTTCACATGGCAGACGAAACACCTACCACTGAGCCACCAGTGATCTATTGCCCTGATGGCGTCAGACACAAAATCACTAGGCTGAAAGATTTTAAGTTGGTGAAACTTTAAGGTGACAGTTACTGTTACTTCAGTACTTACAGTTACTTAAAATATCAAATTTGTTTAGCTAACTTGAAAAGTGTCATTTCTACAAATTCACAAATACCAAAAAGTTCTGAATACTCATCAAGGTCTATTAATTTGAACTAATTGTAATTATTTAAGTTAACAGTACTCAATGTGTTTAATTACTTTTTGCATTAGGGTTTACAGTGTGCTCAATAATACTCCTTCAGTTTGTCAAGGTGCACACAACCCCTTGTTCCCCAGATAAGTGGTCTGCACTGGGAAACCGTCTCCTTCTGGTCACAGTAAAAACCAAGCACCCCATCATCCATGATTTCAAATATCCTGGTACAACACCTTACATTCACTAGTGCCTTGTTGATTTCTTCTTGCTTTAACTATAATTGAAAGTCCTGATAACCAGGATTCCTTTCAGGATTCCTCCATGTACCAGGAATTCCAAGCAGTCTTAAGCAAATGGTGGAAGGTAGTGGTGGCTCAAATGGTTAAGGCTCTGTGTTACTTATTGGAAGGTCGGGGGTTCGAGCCCCATCACCGCCAAGTTGCCACTGTTTGAGCCCTTCATTCAGTTAAATTTTATTTATATCGTCTTTTACCGCTGGTCATTGTTGCAAAGAAGCTTACAGAATTAAAAGAACATTAGGAAATTGAGTATGAAAATATGCATAAATCAAAATAATCAGTCTGTCCTTGATGAGCAAGCTGAGGGCGAAGGTGGCAAGGAAAAACTCCATAAGGAAGAATCAAAAGCTTTCCCAATATGTCTCTAAGAACACAGTTCATGAGGACACATGAGTTTAGGAGGGGGTACAAGAGAGCCCATATGTGCATGACCCAATACACAACGTGGTCAGGTGGTATTAAAGGCAGTATTCCATACATCAATCATTTTTTATACAAACATACAACAGCTCAGGTCAAACTGGGTTAATATTTGGTCTGAATGAAGCTGTTCAAGGACTAAGGGGACCAAGGGAAAATAGAGCGGTACTTAGCTGTGATTTGGTTGGAGCCCTGATTAAGGCCAAGCCATGTCAAGCAGGTGTTATAAACTAGAGAAATGTACGTTTTTGCAGACAAAGAATGGTCTGTTCCTGCTGCTGTTAAAGAGCTACAGATATTCCTGAGGATTGGACATTTTTATCTGATGATCAAACTGGGCTTCAGCTCCATCACCAATCCCCCCCACATCTCGACCCAAGCACTTGTCATGGAACCCAGATTAAAAGACCTTGACATTCTCAGACACCCCTCCCTGCCAAGCTGTTGATTGTAGGAGCAGGTGCCGGTGGATCTGGGGTCAGAGCTGTTTTATTACAGATGTTTGGCAAGAAACCAAAGTTTCATCCACTGGTTTCCTTTTAAGGATCTTTCCCCAGTCTAACAAATGTATGACCTCAGTAATCGTGAGGTACTAGCAGGCAAGCTCTCATTAGAGGAGTGGTGCCATGGCCTGGAGGGAGCTGAATACCCTTTCAAGGTCTTTACGGACGTTAAGAATATTGAATTTGAGAACTGCCAAGCGTCTCAGGTCCAGTTCGTGCTGAGCTGGATCCAAGAACAGCAAGGCCAACTTTGCCTTTTCCCTGCCAAGGATGAAGATCTAAGCCCTGGACCCAATCTTCCACCCTTGTGTTTTGTGATAGCTAAAACCTTAGACCTTGACAAGGAGACATCCCCTGCATCCATTGTCCCCCTACCAGACCTTTGTCTCGATCCTACTTATCTGATGTTGATGTCATTAAAACCATTATCCTGTATTCGCATAAATCATGGCATGAATACCATAAATAAACAGCGAGTGCTTTTTATAACCAAAGTTAAAGCCGTCTCTCCCATCTCCTCCTCTAGTTTTTTCATAAAACATGCGCAACATGTCCTACAGCTAGTAGTGTCCCATCCAGGGTGTGTCCCTGCCCAGTACTCAGTGTTCTTGTAGATTAGAATAGAATAGAATAGTCTTTATTGTCATTGCAACAAATACAACAAAATTTAAAGAGCCATCCCTCAATGAAAAAAAAAAAGAAAAAGTAGTGGGTAGATTCTGGTGTGTTTGTTTGTTTGTTTGTTTGTTTGTTTGTTTGTTTGTTTGGTGCAGTACAAATATTTCATATTATTTTATAATTCCATCAGTAAATATGGTCCTTTTGAAATTAAATGGATGTCATAACTTGAATAAATGAATGAAACATGAATTATAATAATGCCATGAGAATTTCGAGCTTTATGAAATGTAAACCTTTGTCTTATCTTCCAGCACTATTGTGAATTTATCTGGTGATTAGTTTGGGAATTCATTTTTTGAGGAACATTACTACTAGGCATTGTTTAAGATAATTACATTCAGACTTTCAGCTGAGTAACTGTACTGTACATTTATAGTGGACTTACAAGCCAACTAGTCCTGGTCCTGGTGGTCCTTTTCATAGTCACATGACACATACTTGCAATTTAACAAACCCTAGTCCTGGTACTTCTTGCTCAAACGTTATATATATTTCTTGTTTAAGAGTGTGACCAGTCATATGTTTAGAATATTTTGAGTTACTTTGCATCTCTTTCATTATCTGGAGTGCTGTCACTTGTTCAGGTATACATTTTCAGTATGCTTTACAGCTGAAGTTTTATTGCTATACTTGTACTTATTTTGGTAAAGAAAGTTAGAACAGACTCTGTTTAAAGTGTGTACTGTATGATACCGGCACGGAGCACGTCGATTTACTCAGTGCAGCTTTAAACACTGCTTCTTGTATTTTAAACTACTAATAAATTATTTGTATCTCAGCAAAGCATGCAGTATTCTGCAGTTTGACGTTTGCCTTGAACACGAGGGAAAGAAAGATTTTCTCAATGTTGAAAATAACCTAAAATTAGCATTAGTGATCATTATATTGACCCAGATGAGGATGGGTTCCCTGCTGAGTCCAGTTCTTCTCAAGGTTTCTTCCCATCACCATCTCAGGGAGTGGTTTCTTGCCGCCGTCGTCCTCAGCTTGTTCATCACGTACAGTCTCATCATTTTGATTCACACACGTTCACATCTCTTAGAAACGTATATCATTCTTTTGATTGTGTAAAGCTGCTTTGCGACGATGTCGGTTGTTAAAGGCTCTATACAAGTGGAATTGAATTATAATGCCTTTGCTTTATATGCGTCGGACTTTTCTAACACAGCTCTTTGCATTTTCCCTGCAGGCGATGGTAGCTTGTTACCCAGGCAACGGCGCTGGATATGTGCGGCATGTGGACAACCCTAACGGTGATGGGAGATGTGTGACGTGCATTTATTACTTAAATAGAGACTGGAACGCCAAGGTATGTAAAATCAATACACAAGACAAATCCTTATTTCCCATAGTTTAGTTCTACGCGGTGAAAACATGGGTTGAGGTATTTTAAAAATATTTAATACACATTTGCTATAAATTCTGTTGTTCTATGCCATTCTTTGGAAGCTTCCTGCCTGATCAGTTCTGGTTTTAAATGTTAAGGAGCCCTGGAGGTGTTTATAGTGTTTTAGTACGTGTTATTTATGTCTCAAAATATTAAAACCTTTCCTAAGATCAATTACAAAAAGGATTTACAATACAGAAATATCCAAACTATGATCATTTATGCACTCGGCTTGGTCAGGGATCCGTTAGCACAAATGGCTTCATCAGTGTGAGATGACGTGCAGGTGATGAGTGGCACTGCTGAGGCGTTACTGGAGACCAGGTTGCTTTGATAGCAGCTTTCAGCTCGTCTGTATTGTTGGCTCAGTGTTTCTCATCTTCCTCTCAACAGTGTCTCATAGATTCTTTATAGGGTTCAGGTCAGGTGAGTTGGCCGGCCAATCCAGCACAGTAATCTCATGATCATCAAACCAGTTGGTGGTAGTATTGGTGCCGTGTATAGGCGCTGAGTCATGAGTCACTGCGTAATTCCTCTTAAATGATCTTTCCTCCCAGGAACACGGTGGTATCTTGCGGATCTTTCCAGATGGTAAAGCCCAGTTTGCTGACATCGAGCCCCTGTTTGACAGATTGGTATTTTTTTGGTCAGACAGACGGAACCCACACGAGGTCCAGCCTTCTTACTCCACTCGGTCAGTTACCACGGCAGCTGCTAGTACAATCTCACACACACACACACACACACACACACTGTACATTATGTTTCTTAAACCTTAGCATCCTATAAAACCCGTGTGGTTCTCAGCCTTTTGTTCTATACACTACACATAAACACCAGTCAGGTTGGTCAGGTGATCAAAGGGTTAACACTGGTAGTGATAGAAATGGTGTTATGGAGGCCAAAGCGGGACCTGCTCAATATTACTCAGGTGGTCATAATGTTATGGCTGATTGGTGTATAATGTATATTTACAAATATTCAGGAAAAATACCACTTTCTGCATGTTATGAGAAACACTGCAGTACTCAGTGTGCCGTCTGTGCTAAATGTCCGCGCTTCCTTCGCAGGTATGCCATCACGGTGTGGTATTTTGATGCAGATGAGCGAGCTCGGGCAAAAGAGAAATACTTAACTGGTGAGACTCGCACTCTCACAAACATGTTAGAAATGTCACCCAGGATAAACGGTTAATCTCTTCATGATGTTTAATTCTGAATCACTCCTCTTCTTGTGTTCTTATGTTTCAATCTGACTGTTTAAGGTGGCGTAGACAAAGGAGGGAAACCGGTCGACTGAGCCACGCTGACGAACAAGAGCCGAGGAACGGATTACACGGGATAGGTGTCAACCTTCAGAATGTGTTTTTATCGCCTGCTGCTTGAGGACATGAATACAGTGCAAAGGAAGGACAGGAACGACTGTGATTGGTCTTAATTGTGATCGTGCTGTGCTCAATGCAGAGGAGAGGAGAGGAGAGGCATGCAGTGTTGCATGTGTAGGAACAGATCAAAAGTGCTTAAATTAAGCACAAGTGTGTGTGTGTGTGTGTGTGTGTGTGTGTGTGTGTGTGTGTGTGTGTGTGTGTGTGTGTGTGAAAACGAGGATTCTTTTGTAAAGGTAATTAATTCTCAGACAGCCTGAGACAATAATGTCTAAAGTGGACACGAGTCTCCAGCTGATGGAGTCACACCTGCGCTGCGTCAGTCCAGGTCACATGGACGGTCCTGGACGTCTGTCGTTCTTTACGCGTGTGTTGTAACGTCCAGGCCAGTGATGACCAATATGAATTGTAACAATATGTGTGTCCGTTATCACAGACGTTACGCGTCCTGTTTGTGATCTGACGCCTCCGTGTTCGCAGCTCAGCATTTAAACACAAACCTCACACTCTTTTTTTAGTTGGATGATGGGTGTGGCATCAGAATTCTCTTATTAATTCAGGACCTCCTCTGACATGTGGTTGGAAAATCTCATGGGTTAATGCAAGCTACGATTAGCATAAATCAGCATATATAGCATAATTTAATATGCAGAGATTTTAGTTATTATGAAACTCTATTGCTTAAACAGGGGCCCTTTAAAGAACTAGAAGAAGAAGAAGAAGAAGAATGGCTCAGTACAGGAGTCATGTTTAGGATTTATACGTCTTTTTATCCGAGTCATTTTGTCTGCAGAAGATCTACACGATGCACGCTGCTTCTTCTGAGCTTAAATGAAAGGACGGCATAAAAAAGATATAATGCAGCTGTTTTTAAAGAGACTTAAACTGAATTAAATGAGATGTGGCGCGTGTGTGCCGTGTCGATGTGAACCAAATGTTTGCTGTCATTTTTTTAGCATCATTTGATAGGTTTTCTTACTTCATTTGTCAAACATAAAGGCCCTTAATATATTCTAAATAACAGTTAAGTATATGAATGAGCACAGCTGGCTCTCTGAGTGAGACGTTCCACAGTTGAATCTGAGCTCACACTCTCCGATGTCCTGTTCAGACGAGGCCGTGCTGTTGTACAGCGAGGTCACAGGGAGGAGCTCAGTGTGTTAAAGCTTGACGAGAGGAGAACTTTTTTGATTAACGTAATTCTCATTAGCTTCTGAACCAATCAGACGATTGTATAGGAATAAACACACAGGGTTAATAAGCGCAAAGCGAAAAACTCTGCAGGATGAGGATCATGACGAGAATCATATGGTGATTAAATCATCACAAGAATAATAACAGTGTTGTCCTTTTAGATTGTATCATTTGTGTTAGTGTGTGAACAACGTCTAACAACAATCTATAAAAAAACTTTCAGTATTTCAGAATGCATCACGTCATAGGGACGGAGAGACGGACCGAGAGACGGACATAGAGAGAGAGAGAGAGAGAGAGACAGACGGACCGAGAGACAGACGGACCGTGAGACAGACAGACAGAGAGAGAGATGGAGAGAGAGACAGACAGGTTATAGAGAAGGAGTCGGGAGATTTTTGGGATTTCTCACAAGCTACTGAATTCTCACACTCACAGACGTGTGTATTTATTAAGAGCCATGAAATGGATTATTAAAGTTGACACTGAAGTGTCCTGAGTATGAACTCTACACTGGCCTCCTGAACCACTAGAGAAATACGAAAATTTATTTCTGCTGCCTCACACCTCCAGTCCTGTGTGTGTGTGTGTGTGTGTGTGATCTCCTCCTGTCTACATGGGGTTCCTTTTACATGCTTATAGGGGGATTGGCTAAGATAAATTGCCCCTGGGTGTGTAAGTGCCCGCTCTGTCTAGGCGCTCTACCCTTCCCTTGTGTCTGTAAAAAGCATGTTTTGGCATCACACATAACCCCCACAAGGGTGGCACGGTGGCTAAGTGGTTAGCAATGTCGCCTTGCACCTCCAGTGTCTGGATTCGATTCTCACCTCCGGTCTGTGTGCATGGAGTTTGCATGTTCTCCTCGTGCTTGGTGGGTTTCTTCCGGGTGCTCCAGTTTCCTCCCACAGTCCTACAGGTTAGGTTAACTGGTGCTTCCAAATTGCCCGTAGTGTGTGTGTGTGTGTGTGCGTGCGCGTGTGTGCCCTGTGATGGATTGGCACCCTGTCCAGGGTGTACCCCGCCTCGTGCCCTAAGTCTTCTGGGATAGGCTCCAGGCCCCTCGCGACCCTGAATACAGGATAAAGCGGTATAGACGGTGATGAGACACACCCCCTACACACACACACACAATTAAATGTCGGGTTTTATTAGATGAAATAAATGAATATTGGTGTGTGTGGCGTCTCTGTCCCGCCGTGTGTTTGTCTGTTTCTCTCACCCGTCTTGCACTTTTAAGGTTTTTACTTGACTCACCGCGTGTTCAGATTTTATACGTGAAATCGATTCATTTGTACCACAAAGTGTTTCATTTGATTAGAGAACTGCGACAACAGAGTGATGTTTTAATATTTTACTTTCTTTGAGATTTTTTGCCGAAATGTTTAAATGTCCAGCTGATGGAGAAATCTTAGTCTGTATAGATTTTAATGTTTTATTTCTTTATTTACTTCCCTTCGCCTTCTCCAGTGTTCCCTGATGATGATGATGATGATGATGATGATATTATGCTGCTGAAACATAAAGACTAAAATGAATTTCAGAGTCACATCATCAGTTTGATGCTCTGTGACTGGACGTTAACTGAGTGCTGACAGTAAATGTGATGAATCTATAAACACCATGCAAAATGTTTTTGTTTGTTTGTGGGTTTGCTTGTTTTGTCGAGTCGAGTCGAGGTTGTGAGTCAGAGCCGGACATCTTAACGCTTCAAGTGCTTTTGCCTTTATCCAGTTTGAAGTGCATTTGGATGATTTGATTATCAGATGAGATTTGATTTGTGATTAAACACCAGTAATTATGAAACCTGCAGTCAGATGAATATTGAGAAATTTCTTATTCCATTAAAATTCCATGCGATTCCTCTGCTGACTCTGTGGAAGTCAGAACTTTCGCTGACTTTTTTGCAGCACTGCTTTTGCATTTGCCAGCACTAACACACACTCAGTGATACCAATAAAATTAACGCCCCGTCACACTCCGACAAAGACTGTGAAGTTCTGAAAACGTGTGTGTGTGTGTGAAGTTCACACTACTTCCCCGTCAGGTTCTCAATGCGCCTCTCATGTTGCCACTAATTCCCTCTCCTGCTTTAGTGATGTTAAAGAAAATAATAATAAATGTTTTTTAATGTTTTATTTTTGAATAAAATGATGACTTCTGCATGATGTGCTTTGCAGTTCTATTTTAACCTTCAGATTTGGAGTCAAGGTCACTGCGGTCTCGTTTGGGTTGTATCTTTGTGCCACACACACTTGAGCCACTTTTGGTTTTCAGATGTTCAGCCCGTCTCTCTGCACTCAACTTACTCTCGTCTCCTCCCACAGTCCAGTCCTGCGGTATTTATGCTTCAAAATGACCCATAGTGTGTGATTGTGTGTGTGTCCTTGTGGTCTGTAATGGATTGGCACGCCATACAGAGCGTGCTGAGTTTCCTGGGAGCGGCTCCAGTCCCCTCATCACCCTACACAGGATGAGCGATACAGACAGTGGAGGGAAATGTTGAGGATGTCCGAGATGGAGCCGGCAGGCAGGAGGAGGAGAGGGACGACCGAGAGGACCGAGAGGAGGGAGGGAGGACGTGAGGGAGGTCGCGGTGATGAAGGGAGATGCAATAGATGGTTAGAATGAGGCAGATGGTCCGGTGTGACGACCCCTAACGGGAGCAGCTGAAAGAAGAAGATGACAACAGTGGATGGAAATTTTGGCGTTACAGTTGCTTTAAAAGGCACCAAACAGGGGAAATGTAAAAAAAAAAAAAGAAAAAGTTTATTACTTATATTTAGTTAAAACACAGTAGTGGTGCTGATTTCATTTTCTAATGTTAAACATTCGATACAAAAAATGTGAACTTCTGAAGTTTATGCAACATGGAAGTGGATCTCGCTTCCCCAGAAATTTCAAGTTACTAACTTCAGTCGTTTTAGAGAGATGATTTTATAAGTGCCCCAAAAATGGCCATTTGTCTTTAAACAGTAATAATTTACAATGCAAATTATTCATATTCTTTGAGTATTGATGATAAAAATGGGTGTAAGCTTCTAGAAACGTATGACCTGTAAACACCTTTGCTTAAATTGATTTAGAAAAAGCAAAAAATCTGTAGTGTCCGTAACCATGTCAAATTCATGTTGCAGTATCTTAACAATTTAGCATTTTATAATAATACACTTTCAGGTTTATGTTGTTTCATGTGAAATCTAAATTGGCTGAGTTGCATCTGAATGACAGTTAAGATCATTGAAATATGAAAAAGGTTACGGACACTACGGACATAAAATAGCATGCAATTGTATTTAGCTAATGTGTTTCTTTTTATCTGATAAAAATATAAATGTCTACGTATATTTACCAAAAAATGAAGCCTGGATTGGGAGATGAGAAGCATTAAGTATTATGACAAATGATGTTATATGATCATATCTGAAAATTCACTTTTTCCACTTAGATGAGACACTTTTTCGCACTGATAGCAGGTTTTGGCCGACGGTGTGTAAGGTTTGTGTTAATTGGAAAAAGAAAAATGACATTATTGTATTGAAATACAGGACTTGATGATGGTACCCCTAACTTAATAGTTTGTTGCACAACCTTTTGAGGCAATCACTGCAACCAAACGATTCCTGTAACTGTCAATGAGACTCTGCAGCTCTCTGCAGGTATTTTGGCCCACTCCTCATGAGCAAGCTGCTCCAGTTGTTTCCGGTTTGAAGGGCGCCTTTTCCAGACAGCATGTTTCAGCTCCTTCCAAAGATGCTCAATAGGATTGAGGTCAGGGCTCATAGAAGGCCACTTTAGAATAGTCCAATGTTTTCCTCTTAGCCATTCTTGGGTGTTTTTAGCTGTGTGTTTTGGGTCATTGTCCTGTTGCATGACCCATGACCTGCGACTGAGACCCAGCTTTCTGACACTGGCCAGCACATTTCTCTCTAGAATCCCTTGATAGTCTTGAGATTTCATTGTACCCTGCACAGATTCAAGACACCCTGTGCCAGATGCAGCAAAGCAGCCCCAGAACATAACAGAGCCTCCTCCATGTTTCACAGTAGGGACAGTGTTCTTTTCTTGATATGCTTCATTTTTTCGTCTGTGAACATAGAGCTGATGTGCCTTGGCAAAAAGTTCCATTTTTGTCTCATCTGTCCATAAGACATTCTCCCAGAAGCTTTGTGGCTTGTCAACATGTAGTTTGGCATATTCCAGTCTGGCTTTTTTATGATTTGTGTTCAACAATGGTGTCCTCCCTGGTCGTCTCCCATGTAGTCCACTTTGGCTCAAACAACGACGGATGGTGCGATCTGACACTGATGTTCCTTGAGCATGAAGAGCATCCTTGAAGAGCATCCTTGAGCATCCGTCTCTTTAATTTGTCATCAATTTTCCTCCTGCGGCCACGTCCAGGGAGGTTGGCTACAGTCCCATGGATCTTAAATTTCTGAATAATATGTGCAACTGTAGTCACAGGAACATCTAGCTGCTTGGAAATGGTCTTATAGACTTTACCTTTAACATGCTTGTCTATAATTTTCTTTTGAATCTCCTGAGACAACTCTTTCCTTCGCTTCCTCTGGTCCATGTTGAGTGTGGTACATACCATGTCACCAAACAACACAGTGACTACCTGGAGCCCTATATATAGGCCCACTGACTGATTACAAGATTGTAGACACCTGTAATGCTAATTAGTGGACACACCTTGAATTAACATGTCCCTTTGGTCACATTATTTTCAGTAGTTTCTAGGGGTACCATCATTTTTGTCCAGGCCTGTTCCATGAGTTTATTTTTTTAAATAATTCTGTTGAAGCATGGTTGAAAAGCAATGTCTGACTTTCATTGGTTAACATTCATAGAATTCTTATTTATTATTACTTTTGTCAGATTAAAGTTATTTCTGTGACCATTGTGAGTTTTTCTTTCATTGACCGAAGGGTACCAACAATTTTGGCCACGTGTGTATATGTCACTATATTCTTCACCTCTCTAAGATCTTTGGAGGATATCAGTACTAAGGTTGCATGATGTATCAAAACCGTGGTACTTTTCTAATTCCTAAACATTAAAAACAGTTCCATGTCTGTGAATATCTTAAGTCCTGTATTTCAATACAATAATGTCATTTTTCTTCTTCACAGCATCTTCAAAAGCGTCTCAGCATGGCCAAAAACCTGAACCTCAAAATTTCTACCTGAATTGAAAGAGCAGGAGACCACGTCAGGTTCCACTCTGAGGATCTGTGGCACAGGATCATCATCCCCGGATCGATCAGAAAGTCTTTGGCTTCGGTCAGTCCTTTGGCTTTGGAGGTTACTTATGATGAAGGTGTATGTTAGTGTGAGGTAGGGTTTATAGTGATACACTCTTATTGCATCATCTTTCTTTACTCTTCATATGTCAGTCATGTCACTCGAATATTGTTTACTCTCAGCGCTAACCGCTCAGTGATTCATTACACGCTCACGACCTGTTATAACTGCCAACGTGACAAACCTTTGAATCATCGCATCCTAAATGTGCTTTAATTGCTTATTTATTTGTAAAAGGTTTTGATAACATTTTGTATGCATAAAATATGTTCCAGAAATATTCTTAATAAAAACTGAGGAAAAACTTAATTTTTGACCACCTGAAACAATTATTTACAAATTAGAAAATAATTATTGTATTTTCCTTTAAAAAAATTTTTTAAAAAGAGTCTGTATTCTTTACTTCAAAGTAATTACAGAAAAAAGACATGACTACCAAACATGAGCAGTTTAGTAAATATACACTGTACATCACCATCGCCTCCGTCAGTCTCATCAGGGTGAGTGTTTTGCTGGATAAGAGTATGTACTGAGTCTGATCTGTGTGTGATTCTACGCAATAAAGAGTGTGTGTGTGTGTGTGCGTCTGTTAGAAGTCCAGTGGAGCCATAAGTAGCTGCAGTTCTCTGAAAGTACTGCCGTGTCGACCGACTTGATCTGCACGGTTCTTCACTATGTTTCTGAGGTTCTTCAGCTGCTTATAGCATGCCTTACACTTCTGAAGCCTGGACATCAGGGAACACACAGACACACACACACACACACACTTGTACATTAAAGAGTATGGTACAATAAATCATGAATATATAAAGTGACACTGGACTGGTACAAACCTCTCCTCACGTGTAATATCCACTCCGACAGAAGGGGGCGCAGTCAGTGTATCTGAGATCAGCGGCCAAAAGCGCTTCAAAATTAACTTCAAAGACATGCATCCAGTCTGCACATAACTGCAGAGGAGAAAAGAGGAGGATCATGAAACCCCTACTGCAGTACAATCACAGGCCACTTTATTAGGAACACCTGTTCATTTATGCAGATATTTAAACGGCCAATCAGCTCGCAGCAGCACAATACATGAACTGAACCAGAGTTTCAGAAAATCTTCACATCAAAAATCTAAATGGAGGAAAAGTGTGATCTCTGACTTTAACCGTGTATAAACCTAGAGTTTATGCAGAGTGCTGCGAGGAACAAAAATCCTCCAGAAGGTGACAGTTCAGTGGGGAGAAACAACGTGCTGATTGGCTGAACAGATCCAGGTATGTTTGGGTCGGGACTGTATTCACAAACATTAAAAATCCTTCCATCGTGAGAGAAATTTTTTTTAAAGGTCACCACTATTTTCTCTCAAGCGGCACATAAAATC
Organism: Clarias fuscus; assembly: GCA_030347435.1. NCBI lineage: Eukaryota > Metazoa > Chordata > Actinopteri > Siluriformes > Clariidae > Clarias > Clarias fuscus. The sequence goes on from CM059219.1 coordinate 27,760,627, forward strand.
AGATAAAAAAATAATAAACCTAACCGGTTAATTCACATCAAGCAAAAACAATTCTTTCTTTAGAGGTAAAATTTAGTGTAAAGTATAAAACCGATATAATCTCAACTGGCAGCTTTTTGTTCGAAACAAAACAGACAAAAGTCTCGGTCAGTGAGAGCAGGGAGCTCCTGTGGAAGTCTGATCGTATGAATATAAGATCACACATTAAATTAACCAACATGAGTTACAATTTTTTTTTTTTTTTTTGATTTTTCCCCTATTTTCTCCCTAATTTAGTCGTGTCCAATTCCTCCCCGTCACTAGGGGGCTCCCACATTAAGGCTACTACTACCACTCAGCCGGGAGGGCCGAAGACTATCACGTGTTTCCTCCGAACCACGTGACGCCAGCCGACCGCATCTTTTCGAACTGCTCGCTCGCGCACCGTTGGGGGCGGCGTAACACACTCGGAGGACAGCGCTATCCACTCCCTCCGTTGCGCGAGCTCACAGACGCCCCTGATTGGCTGTAGAGCCGTGATTAATGTGTAGAGCTCGGCCAATCAGCTCTCTCTAGACCTCCGGCTGCGAGAGGTTACAGCACCACCCGGGATTCGAACTAGCGATCTCCGGATGATAGGGCGAGCGCTTTAACCACTGCGCCACTCGGAGGCCCAACATGAGTTACATTTACACACGTGTGCACACATTACAAGCTTTATATTTGTGTTTGTCTGTGTGTACAAGCTGACACTCACCTTTCATATTTACTCTGTAGAAGCTCTTCAAGCTGAGGCAGGATGGACAGGCAGATGTCGAGTTTCCACAGAGGCCTAAAGGTATTCAGATTCCAGCTGTTCTGTTAATTCTGTCTCTTATTATTATTACTACTATTAGTACTTTTAGTAGCAATAACAGTAGATGGTGTAATACTAATAATCCAGAATTATTGGCACTTTGATAGATGGGTAAAATGTCTTTTAGTCTCAGAGTACTTAAAGTAAAGAACACATGGCAGAAACCCAACTTTCATGTAACCTGAGAAACCTGAGTAAATCAGAGCCACGCTCCATGTGAGAGGACATTCACAAACTGCAACGGGTTTGATTCATGGCTGGCAAATGAACGGCTCTATATTTTACTCTGACCCTAAGTCAGAAAAATATATCCACAAATGCTAGACAGTTGTGCAGGTTTAACTGGGAAAGGCATTTCTTTAGCATAAAAAAAGTTGCATGGCAAACAAGCTGTCATATATGGCTGTTTCTCCTTAAAACATCATGGCAAAGTGAAATCGATGAAATACACACATGTTTAAAATGTAGGTCTTTCAGTCACTTCCAAGAAGCTACAACTGGGTCATGTTTGGGCCGTACAGAGGAGCAAGGACCCGGGAGAATCAGAAATGACCCATTATTAAAATTGTGTTGCGTCTCCAACAGTGTGTGAGCGAGCAGTTTGAAATGGTGCGGTCAGCTGGTGTCATGTGGTTTGGAGGAAACATGTGATAGTCTTCTGCCCTCCCGAAGTAGTGAAGGGTGGGAATTGGATACGACTAAATTAGGGAGAAAATGAGAGAAAAATCCCCAATTTAAAAAACAAAACAAAAAAACAACAGTTTGTTCACTACACTGACAGTGGATTTATCTCATTTTGATGTGAAACTGTTCTGAGACTTTTGATGAGAACTGTAATTCTTTACTATGGGTGCCAATAATTCTGAAGGCGATTGTAATATGAACCTAAAGATGATGAATATTAAGACTGAGTTCTGAAATGAAGTTGAGGTGTAATCTTACGGTTTGAGGTTGATTATATTGAGGATGTCCACCACAATGGACAAATCGTTCATGGACACGGCGGATTCCAGAGATATCTGAAACGTGACACGGTGTTTAAGAGCGAATCACAGATCAGTGTAAATTCTCTTCTGTATACGAGGCTTGTTAAACATTTACCTTGACGTCACCGCCGGCCCAGAAGCCCCGCACCGTGTCCAGGTTTTTGTGTCTGCTAGTCAACATCACACACATGGTGCCATGGCCTTTCCTGATCTGACCCAACGCCTCTTCATCTGTTGCGACACTGGGCTTTCCGCTCGGTCGGGACTCATGTACACAAACACACACAAATAACTGACAAAACTTTAATGTGTCAGACTTTGAAACATTGAGGAACAGAAAGTGCTGCTCACTTGTAAAATGTCCCCAAAAATACGGTTGAGCGGCTCGATCTGCGCGGAGGGGCTAACGGCTGATCCGGGTTTGAGCTTGGATGTGGTAACGACGTGCCTTGAGACTGATGGTGTTACCGTGGGAACGGGCTGGGACGGAGCTGTGGTCACTATAGTGGAGGATGAACTGGGGTCCTTCAGCTGTACGAACAAATATAAATGAGACTCTGTAACACCACAGAGCTGTGAAATACACTCCTGTAGGAGTGTGATGAGCTTCAGGGACGCACCTGATCAGGCAACGTAGTGACGATTTCTTCCGCCAAGTGGGGCTTCACCGGGAACCCTTCTAAAACAATTACAGAACATCTAATTGTTAGGAACAACAGGAGCTCCAACGTAAAAACACAAACAGACCTCAATATAAAGTAGGAGACTCACCGTCTACCAGCGGTGCAGGGAAGGGTTCACCCATTTTGGGAGGTGTTCGTGCTGGACAGAAAGTAGCAGACAGTGTGAGAGAGACAGTGAGAGAGATGAGCCGAGATACTGATGTACAGTATAGAGTAAACACATGAGAATGGAGATGTCTTACAGATCACATTGTGCGGCTGAAAGATCTCTTTATAATCATCTGGGTTTGTGATTTCTGCTTTGCTCTCGTCGTCCCGCTCATCCTCGCTGCTAGGGCTCCGCCTCTCACCCTCACCACATCTGTCTGCATCTGCATTCTGCTTCATTCTGCAAACAGAAACGTAGCTTTACACACACTGCATTTAAGGTTAACTCAATCAGGATAGACCTTCCAATTAAGGACATTCACAAGCATGATAATAAAGTTATATAAATCTATTAATAAGTGAACGTCTAATCGTTTTCTTGTAATTAACATCAGCATTTTAAAATCAATTTTAAATTATGAAATTACACAGCTATATTATGATCATTAAGCTATATAATTATCATGCGACAACGTTTGTTTTTAATCACAACAGAGTATTGAGACGAACTTCTGACTGCTGCAGGACGTGGTGGGACGCTCGTAGTTACGCCGTAGTGACGCTCCTATAAGAATGGGCGTGGCACGTGTCTTTGCACCCGGAATTTGATCTTGGACAGGTCCGGATTTCTTTACTCGGTCCAGATCCACCACATACAAGCTCACGTTCATCAGACTGCACGACACGCCGATCTAACAACAGATTGAGACGGAGAGTTTATTTTTTAGCACACTTAAACACACGTTTTAAAAAATATTTCACTTAAATAGGAAGTTCAGTATATTTCGCATCTAGACAAAAAAAATAAGATTTAAAATGACTGTAATTGGATCAGGAACCTTTAACCCCCCTGGAATAGTAGTGCTGAAGAAATGTAGGTGGAAAAGGTGAAGCCGGTGAAATTGCGTCATCATAAAAATGACAGTAGTGCTAGAGCCATGTTTAATAGTGAAATTAAGAGCATTTCCGCACACATGCACGCGTGCACACACACACACTGTAATGAGAAGTCACAGGACTGGGACTAAGCAGCTGCGTCCATAAGAAAAATACTTGTTAGTGAGACTCATTTATAAAAAGGAAAAAAAAAAGCTTCAGATGGCTTGGAAGCATAAAGACTTGACTTTGGAGCGATGGGAAAAGATCACGTGACCTGATGAGTCCAGACTGACCCTATGCCAGAGTGATGGGCGTGTCAGGGTAAAAAGGGAAGCGCATGAAGCGATGCACCCATCATGCATAGTGTCCACTGTACAAGCCTCTCGAGGCAGATCTCAGTCATCCCCTAATCTCAAATCTGATCGGTCTAAAATTGTGACGATTATTTTGCGAGTCCGTCATCTCAGAGATTTCTAAACGCACGTGTGTGAACTTTCTCTTTAACAGGTTTACAGAGACGTCATAAATCAGAGAGTTACTGACCATTTGACTGTTACAGATTGCAAAGTCTGCCACTTTGCCCCAGCCTACAGGCACCACATCAAAGCAGCAGTCTGGCTCCCAGCCATACACACGCAAAGTGTCGTCTGAGCCACTGTATAAACAGCTACCATCTGGGTTGAACAACACACACCTTATAAAGTGACAGAGAGAGAGAGACAGAAGGAGGAAAGACAGAGACAAAGGGGGGGGGGGGGGAGACATAGACAGAGGTTATATGGGATTGTCTTTTTACTTCAAATGATTAGAAAATCATGACATGATTTAGACCACCACCTTCCAGATGTTTCACCCTCGGATGAGCCAATCATCTTGAATTTCTCCAGATCCCATAACTTTATGGTTCTGCAAAAACAAATAAAAAAATAGAAAACCTTCAAACTCTAAAATAAACAGAAGCCTTGCAAGTTGACAAAAGGTTGATCTGATGCTTCCATCAATATAGTGTGTGTTTATTTTTGTGTAAAATGACAGTGTTCATCAGTAATATGTATATTTGTGCAGAGAACAAAGTATTTAAGAAAACTCTAAATATTATAACTGCATTCATCTGATCCAGTGTATCGACAGGTTCAACAGAAACGCCTTTCTCTCTAGACGAGTGTTCATCAGAAGTCCTTCTCGTCCTGAATATTAGCACTAATCTAACTGAATATCAGTGAGGAAACCTGGCATCTCCGTCCTCCAGAGCACAGTCCTGTAAAGAGCAGAGACGGAGTAGAGCTGGTGGAACTGCAACTCGAGTCTATGAAGGATTCAGGTCAGGCTGGGACACAAATTAATAAACCTCTTAATATACAAGTCATTTAAAACCTAATGAAAAAAAGGGCCATAAACCTGTTTACCAATACGGGAAAAATACTACTGAAAATACTAGATCTAATATCTGTAGTGTTCAGATCCTTATTGTAGTAAAATGACTAAAGTAAACCTTCGTAAAAATACTACAGGATACTATTCTCATGTTTCTGATCTCTGCTCTCATTTCGGGTCTGAAACGTGAACGCTGCTGAAAAAATGAAAATAATCTTCAAGTGTTCCGTATGCAGCGTCTGTGGTGAGCGCTATTCAGTTTCAATTACATTTTATTTGTACTGCATAGCACTTTCATCAATTGCCATTGTCACAAAGCTGCTTTAAAATAAAAATGTTAATGGAGTGTGTATGAATAGAAATGATCAGATCGTCCCTGATGAATGAGACAGGGTGACAGTGCTGAGGGAAAAACTCCCTGAGATGGCAATAGGAAGAAACTTTGAGAGGACTCAACAGGGAACCCATCCTGATCTGGGTGACAACAGATAGCAGGGATTGATCTGCAGTCACACTGTGTGTTAGGAGCCTGGAAGTCTAGGCGTCTCCGTACACCATCGTCCTGAAGAATGGAAATCAACCAAAGGTCGAAGCGGAAATCCAAACGTGCAGGGTGCGAACGACTATAGCATTTTTAATTAGTTTAGCATTTAATTAGTTAATTAACAGTCTTTTCTGACAATGGGATGAAGGAGCAGGAAAAACACTGCAACGTTCAGGGTAGGGGTCGTCCAGGACCAGGGGTGAGAACTGATCTACACTAATGACTGAAGCTTCAAATGATGCTTCCAAAAAAATGTGGAGATCACAATGGTCATCAGTCACATTCCCAATAGATATGATCACCTGGGGACGTGTTGGACCAGCTTGTGTCCTGGTGCAGCTGAAACACTGAGTGTGAGCACTGTCCTCTCTTCACATGTGGCTCTGCAGAAGCTCAGATGGAGCGTTTCAGATCCCTGACTCCATGTGAAACCCTCACCATCAGCAGCTGAGGACATTTAACCTGCCACAACCGCTGAGAGTTCAACACTTCTTCACTGCCCTCCCCCGTCACTGTCTGGTTTCGCTCTACCAAAATCCTGAACAATCATTCAATCTGCAGACAGGATCGCTGTGACCTGCCCTCGCTCACCAAACGGGAAACATGTCGCTGACTCACCCTTTGGAAAACAATTCCATTAAGGGCGAGATAATGGACTGTAAAAGCGTCATCAAAACGTTGCCTGAGGTTGTTTCCTCTGAGCTCTAGTCGCTTACAATCTTCAGCAACACACAGATTGATGAATTATTGTGTATTGTGACCTCACAGTAAAGAAATACATGACATAGAGTAAAACGATACACTACTCAGAATTCTGTTTAAATCTCCAACATACACATCCTGATCTCCACACACCATTCACGGGACAAACGTACATTTTTTTGTGACTGTACATGGTTAAGTTTCATTTTTGTAAAGTTTAATTCAGTGAAGTTAATTTCCTTCTGATTTTAATTAACCGTGCTTTTTGTCAGCAGTTCTGTGCCTGAGGAGGAAACGATGCCAGCTGCATCCCATTCTTTAATTCAGTAGTTAATATTTAATGATAAAGGTGTTGAGCAGCGTTCTTTTATGTTTCCAGTTACAGTCACTACCTGTCAGCACTCCCTGAGGCCAGAAGGTACTCATTCGGGTGGAACTGAACAACGGAAACAGCTGATGTGTGTGCCGTGAACTCGGTGATCATCTTCCCAGCTGTTAAATCCCAAAGCTACAGAAGGAAAAATAAAAGCATACATAATACAGGATTATAAAAATAATATATGTCCGACACCTGGTGCAATAACATATGTAAATGACACCTGGTGCAGGTCTCCATGTTAAATAAAAGCATTTGAGTTAAATCAGGCGGCAGGTCTTGCCTTGATGGTGCTGTCATCACTGGCTGAAGCGAGCCACTTTCCATCAGGACTAAAAGCCAGACAACGCACTGCCTGAGTGTGACCCTGTGTGAAAAGCACAAAGATACTCTGTTAAATCTGATAGAGAAAGAGAAAACACAACCTGAATTCAGAAGTAATGAATACTACTACTAATACTACTAATACACACTACTACTGCCTTATCTGCTGACTCATTGTTCTACTCAACATAACTATATAAAGACGTCTTCCCTCGCTCTGTGATTGTTCAGGCCTGTCGTACATGCATGCGTCCACATACGCAGACTTGGTTGTAAGAGTCACGTGGATGAGGTCATGATCACATCTGCCACAATCTGCCATGTGCATAAGACAATTACTGAGTGTTTGATTAGTGACGTCTATGCATTAATACTGGAGCTAGAACCTTAATCACGTGCTGCTCTTCCCTCGCCGAGCCAGGCCATCTGCTTCTAACTGTCTGCTTTAACTCCGCCTTCTCCAACTAACTCAGCTAGACTTACCCGTCACAAGTATACAATCAATCAATGTTCAGAGATTCTGTGTTCATTAGCCTGAGAAAGTCATCACTCTTGTTTAATTTCCTTCTGGCAGCAAATAATTTTACATTCTGTCATTTAGGGGAAAAAAAGCGCTATATAAATAAAATTGACTTGACTTGAAAATGAGCACTAATTTATAATGCTTAGGAAGGTGATGTGATTTGAAATGATACAGGTTTCCATGATCTCGACTTTCCAGGGAAATAAAGGGAGGGGGAGAAAAAACACTAAGACAGAAGTTTTAGTAGTAAAGTATTAGTTGTTGACTTCAGGGCAATTAGAGGCAAATTTCAGGAAATACATTCTCAAACTATCCTTATCTACAGTCACGGGCATCGACGTTTAATCCTTGGGGAGGGGGGCATAGAAATACACAATAATTATATTTATTACACTTATTTATTTATTTCACTTTTGTTTTCTTTGCTTATGATACTCTGACCCTTACCCGAGGTCGAAAAAAAAAAAGTTAGGGTTAGGGTTAGGTTCAACGTGACCAGTTCATGACCCGAGTGCTCATGGGTTCCCTCACAGCCCCAGTGTGTGTAAAAGTACATTGGTGAAGGATAGACTGGGTTTAATGGAACAGAACAAAACACTCCAGCACTATAATCACTGATGCAGAAATGATCATTTAAGAGCTTTTTACAAATATTTCTGTAGAAAGACACTATTATTAAACAAAGAGGAGCTATTTGATTGTCTCAGCTGCTTATCCAGACTTTTTAGACCACAATGCATTTCTAAATACTTATATAGAAATTTTGTGGAAAGTTTAATTGACCCCCCCCTCCTCGCCCTCCCGCCCCAGGTGATAATATAATGATGTACTCACCTTATACCTGAACACACACCCTTTCCTCCTCACATCCCATAACTACAAAAAAAAAAATTATATTTTTAAGCACAACACACAAACACTTTTATTATTTTGGAGGTTCTACAAAATGTTACAGGTGTTGAGGACAGAGTGTGTATCGTTGTGTCACCTTAATGTTAGTATCCATGGACCCAGACGCCAAGTATTCTCCAAACGGGTGAAAGTCGACACTGTAGATATTAGCCTTGTGACCCATCAGTGTCCGAAATACTGAAAACAAAACATAGCACATTTAAAAACACACATTCTCCAGCCCTCCCATAACACACACACACACACAATATCATGCCTGCTCCTTCATGCAGGTATCTAATCAGCCAATCACGAGCCAGCGGTGCACACGTACTGTAGATCAGGTCAAGAGCTTCATGTCATGTTCACACCAGACTACAGGACGATGAAAATGTGATCTCTGTGACTTTCAGCTCAGCACATATGGTGGTACAGATGAGCTGGTTTTATCTATACAACAATCAATAAAACTGTAAAGTGGGCATGTGTACATTTAAGATATTTACGATAAAATAATTTGTGTGGATGTGAGATGATGAGTTCTGTTACTCTAGATAGTCTTTTGGAATTGGAATGTCTGTGTCTCTGTTTGTGCTCACATCACATTAAAATTCTTTCAGTATTTTTCACAGGTGTATTTGGCCGAGCCTGAGGTAAAATATAGGCTTTGTTTCATCACAATCGGCCCACGGGGAAGAGAAGATATGATACTTTGAAATATAATTAGATCATGCTGTTATTTTTTAATTATATAAAATTTATTTAATACATTTTTAATACGAGCTTGTGAGTGTGCAATTGAAATCTACTTATTAAATGCAATCTCACACCTTCATTCTGCGCACTTCATGGGAACACGTAAACATTTTTATTTCATTCCAAACTTCAACAGATGCCGCCGTCCATTTTTTTATATGCACTTATCGTCGATGAGTAAATTCCACTCAAACAAAGTCATGTGCACGTCTAGTTATTTCATAAACTGATCTCCTGGGATTTTACACTCAACACCCTCTAGTGTTTAAATAGAACAGAGCAAAAAAAAAAAACATTACGTGAGTGACAGTTGTGTCCCCTTGCTGATACGAGAGGTTGAGGAAAATGTCACGATTTTTTTTGTGTGTCTCAACATACACTGCCCCCTCCGTCCCCCCAGTCTCCTCTCAGAGTTCCCCTCTACATGAACGACTCACTGCAAAACTCACTTTTAGCAGCTTCCAGGTCCCAGATTCGTAGAGAGCCTGACTGAGACCCAGCTACCACCTGCTCCTCTGAGTTACTGAACTGGACACACTCCACAGGGCTTGTGTGGCCCGTCAAACTCTACACACAAACACACAACAACATCAGATCAGGAAGTGTATCAGTGTAGAAAAAAAAAAGTTAACAGACCCATCCTTTAGCATTTGCTTTCTCAAACACAGATGGGGTACTACCATGATGCAGTTAGGCTTGTTGACGGCCCAGATGTTGACTCGGCTGTCCTCTCCTCCTGTAGCTAGCAGGCGACTCGATGCTTTACCCAACACCAGGGAAGACACGTTACTAGGGTGGGCCACCACATCTTCTACAAAAGCAGGGCAGAAATATACATTATGAGTAGGAATAAAACTTGTAATCTTATCAAGAATGAGTCCATGTCAGAACTGTTAGGAACTGTAATGAAAATGTTTCCCAGATCAGAACTGCATTTACATCATGAATTCTTCCTGAAAAAACTGGCTGTTTAATTCTAAACAAGCTTACAAAAGTGAGCACTTAAAAGGTACTTACGCAGTTTCCATGAGATTTTCTTAGTACTCGGCGTTGCCATTGTCAACACAGCAGCAGCCTCCTGTAAGATACAGAGATATATACTGTATATTAAACCACAATTCAATGCATCCTCAGTGACTCTGACTGGGACATGGTTGGGTCAGACAGGTGGGTTTTAGTATTTCAGAAAACAGTGATTCTCTTGACAATTTTACAGTACATCCTCAATAATCTTTCATATAGTCTTTCATACCACAGTGAGCAGAAAAACGTCAGAATGCACTTCGTTTGAGGCGGACAGTCTATAACAGCAGAAGACCACAGTGGATTTCACTCCCGTCAGCCAGAAACACCAGCCTGAGGCTACAGTGCGCACACGGTCACTGAAAGAGTGTAGATGAAGACTGGAAAAAAAACATCTGCCCATATATTCTTGTTTGTGGATGAAGTGAAATCCTGAAGTGGTCTTCTGCTGCTGTAGTTTCAACATGTCCTGCATTCTAAGATGCATTTCCAAAAAGCTCACCGCAGCTGTAAAGAGTGCTTTATGAAGTAGCTGCTATAGTCAAAATAGAACAATCATTTTTGGGATTCCAAAGACAGTGTGGACGAACTCGTTCTTCTCTCATTTTTTCACTTATCAGCTTCTGTAACAAAAACTGGTGTCTGTGTTGTTGCTCTGTTTATCACCATTGAAGTGTCTCACCACTGGAAAGGAGAAATCCTTTATCCTGGTAGTGTGAAGATGCTCAATACGATCGACCAGTCTCTTCTCAGTTTCTCCAGTGTCTATCTGATTACACGTCTCACTCTAAGAGGAGATGAGAATGAGAATCTGATCATTTTTGATGAATGCTGACTTTCTAAATAGTCACTTTTTAATTCAAAGATATGTCTAGAAATGTTATGCTCAATCCATAGGATGAGCAATACTCATAAAAATAAAAGGTTGACTTTGCTCAGTTAGCAGTGCCAGACAGGTCATCAATTTACCTAAGGAACAGTTTGTCCTGCAAATTCTTCCAAGAACGTTAGCTCAATAATTCCAGCAAAGAGGTTCATATAGGCTTATTGTTAAGCGTTAGCAGAAGCTCTGATGATCTGAAAAGAATTTCAGTGGGTGGATTCTTATCTAGTCACAGAAATCACCCTTATCCTTTTGAGGAATCAGTGTATATAGACGTTTCATGTCCATGGAAAACCATAAAAGGACTGTTCTTAACAGCCTTCAAGGTTTCAAAGAAAATGTGAAGAGACTTTCATAAACATCAATAAAGACTGAACATTAGGCTGGAGATCACTTTGTGGGACAAGCCGAGATAACTGGACATCAGAAAAGTGTTCCTTGTGTATTCGGAGAGGCGGATAGAGACGGCTGCAGTGCAGATCATCATAGTTCGGTTCTGGATTAGAGAGACGTCTGCTGTAGAGCAATACTGATCACAGACTGTAGCTGTGGAGGGAGCTGACACACGAGCTGCTGGGTCACTTCTTCCTTAAAGAGAAAATCTGTTCTCCAGGAAACAGCTCTCGATTGATGCTCTGAGGACCTGTGATTTCAGCTGTTCGATAGCTCAGGACTGGAATCTCCTACAGTCTACCTGAGCCTCCAGGAACAAACTGGACTCCTTTTAATTTTAACATCTCCTGTTATACTGAACTTCCAGTCTTACACATTATTATGCTGATCAATCCCTGCTCTCCGTTATCACCCAGATGAGGATGGGTTCCCTGCTGAGTCTGGTTCCTCTCAAGGTTTCTTCCTATTACCATCTCAGGGAGTTTTTCCTTGCCACCGTCGCCCTCGGCTTGCTCATCAGGGACAATCTGATCATTTTGATTCATACACATTGCATACAAACTTACTTCTTTTTATTGTGTAAAGCTGCTTTGCGACAATGTCAATTGTTAAAAGCGCTATATAAATAAAATTGACTTGACTTGTCACACCTTTACCTGCTCGTTTAATTACATCTTCAGAAAGATTCAATCATTTGGTGGTTATTAGACAGACAGACATGCAGACAGACAGACGGATGGATTAAAGTGTCAGGACTAGCTAATCTTTTCTAGCTCATTAGAAATGATCTTAGCTGGTCACAATTTCACTTACTGAGTTACACTGAAGATCACAGTTACTTTGGTTTCATTTTATATCACATGGATTTTGCAAGTTAATAGAGAGCTAGTTCACACAGCTAGTTATGAGACAGACAGCTGATTAACTGACAACTAGTTATCAGACAGGTTGTTATTACACAGATAGCTATTAGACAGCTGGTTATCGAGACTAGAAGCCGAAACTTACAGTGTCTAATGTTCCACAATATAAGTTCTTACACACACACACACACACACACACACACACACACACACACACACACACACACACACACACACACACACACATTACCCTCAGCTCTACACTCCGTGCTCCGGTACTTAGACAGTCGCATCTCACTCTGCTGCTTCTTCCTCTCTTCTACGTCCACACACACACACACACACACACACTGCCCGGTTGTGTTTGTAGAAACCTAACGCTTACCGAAGAACAGCGCTTCTGATTGGCTCCTCGCACACACTCACGCACACACGCTCACGCGCGCGGCCGAATCAGCTGTGTGAGTCCTGAGAGCTGGAGCGGAAGTTACAGAGCACTGCTTCCTGTCGCTGTCAGGAGACCCGAGGCACAAACCCGCCGAACACTTTCCTCCGTCACACTCCTCTCAAACACACACACACTCCTTACACACACATACAAACACACACGGTGTTTGTTGCTATGAAACACTGTAGTCGCGCCTGATTCGTTCCGAGGGAACCACGTGACTAATTACGTAATACATTCCTACGTCGCGCACAACCACGTGACCTGGTTTAAAAAAAAAAAGAGCGTTCATAAAGTTCATTCATTCTCTGTAGAGCTCTATACTGTACAGGGTCAGGGGGCGGGGCCTGGGGCCAGCACATGGTCAGCACTGACTGCAGGTTTGATATCTCAAATATGAGAAATAACCCAGATATTTATGATCGTAAATATAATCTCTGATTACTTTTGAGCATGTGTAAAGGGAGACATTAATCCTATATTATTAATACAATATTTCTGTTAAAGCCCTGAATTACAGCTGTAACTCAACACCATTCACTCACACCTGACTGCTTTTTATCAAATCCATTGTGTTGGATATGGAAGCAAATTGGCATCATAATAATTCAAATGGGCGGAACAGTGGTATAGTGGTTAGCACTGTAACATCGCACCTCCAGGGTCCGGGTTCGATTCCTGCATACGGGTCTGTGTGCATGGAGTTTGCCCGTTCTCCCAGTGCTGGGTGGGTTTTCATCCCGCAGTCCAAAGATATGCAGCGTAGGCTAGCTGGAGTTCCCAAATTGCCTGTATTGTGTGAATGGATGTGAATGTTGGCTGGAGGTTGTAAAATGGGAATAAATACAACAGTCACTATTGGCCTCCACAGCCCCTAATTGGACTACAAGAGGCTAGATGGAATAATTAGAATGTTATCAGCCTTTGAAAAAGATAGTCAGAAATTTTGAAAGCTGTTGAATTATTTTTTTTTTTAATGTAAATACTAATAAATTCATTTAACTGAAATATTTGACTTTGAAAAGCAACATCTTTATATTTATGTCCACTAATTCAGTATAAAGATGTTGCTTTTCAAAGTCACAGTAGTCACAGTAGTCAGTAATCCATTTCAAGCAGTAAAAATATATTTTTATATAGTCTTGATTTCAATACAGATTTGATCAATATTCATATATTGAAATCAAGACTTTGCACATACAGTAAATTTGAAAGATATTACTTTTCAAAGTCAAATATTTCAGTTTAATAAATTCAGTAGTATTTACATGTCACAACTAACGATTCAACAGTGCACACTTGGTTAGCCATGTCGTTCTCTAATGTGGAGGAATACAGAACATTCTTTTTTTTTTTTTTTGAGGCCACTATATCTCCAAAACCAGATTTTCCAACTGTTTCCCATTTGGATGTACGGTTGTGGTAAGACATTTACACACACTCGTCACGATCATGAAGGTCATGCCGATGTTGGTCTCACAAAAATATTTTCGAGACTTGTCTTTTTTCTTTGTGGTCCTAAAGTCTTCAAATGTCCTTTCATGTGCCGAGCCCAAGGCCTCTCAACCTTCTGTAATGAGGACGGACTCGAGGTAGCTTCCCTGTGCAACATAAAAGTGTGTGTCATTGGCTTGACTAAAACACAGTACAATGGGAAAGTCCAAGGAGCTCAGTGCAGATCTGAGAAACTGAATGTTAGACTTACACACACCAGGAATGTCTCTCAGAGCCATCTCTAAACAACTGCAGACCGCAAGATCAGTTTAAGCTGTTGTACAGAAGTGCAATACATGTGCTAATACGTGCTACATACAAGTAGAAGGCTGATATTTAAAAATTATCATACTAATTGCTTTCATAATTTGGAGTACCTCGGCAAAAAAAATATGAAAACTTTGTCACTGTCTAATTACTTATGGACCTGATTCTGTGTGGTTAAATAATGAAAACTACAGGCCTTAGTGAATGACAATAACATGCACTCAGGTCAAACTTAGTGCGTTTTATTTAAATCATTTTCAAATTACACTCTAGATATTATCCTTTATGCATCTGTTGTAATTATTTCATTTTCTCAGAAAACCAGGCCCTTTTACACAAAATGCCTACAAGCTTTATTTCTCCAGAGCTCGTGTCTACACTTCTGCAGCATCATTTTCACTGAGGTTGCTGAGGCAGAAACAAACGCCCCACATTATGAGCCCACAGGGAGGGTGCTGATCACTGGCTGTAGCTGAGTCACCCTTCATATATACATGGACCAGTGTACAGGTGAACACACAGCATTGTCACCAAATCATGCTTAATTATTATTTCTTTTTTGCAAATCAAGGTTAAGATAGTGTTATTGTTTGAAGCATGCATCTGTGCACAAAACTTAGATATGAGTATTTGTAGAAAAAAAAGGAAGGAAGGACATACAGCAGTATTTTTTTATTTTCTCATCGCTGGCCCATATGATTTGTTTGTTTCAATAATAAAAAAATAAAAAGGGTGCTTAAGGTCCTGCATCTCCTGCCAGGGGTCACCAGTGTGCACTGTTCACTAGAGTCACTGATGTGGCGATACAATATTATAGGGTTCTTTATAAAACTTTGTTTCTCCAGTACGTGTAAATATAAACTAAAGGTGCTAACATAAGACTGTTTCCTCAGACACACAGCATTTTCATGAATCCAGACGCCTCAACAATAAAATAAATATTCCTGACATCACCATTGCTTGAATAAGATTACAATTTTATGATAAAGTTAATGCCCTCATATGAGGTGATTATCATTCATCATTAGTCATCAGACTCCTCCCCCTAGGAAACCATGTACAGATGCTGAGGCTGAGAGACGGAGGGTCACAGCCTACACACGTCCCTCCAGTCAACAGCTCACGTCTTAGCTATACAGACACACATTTCTCCGTTAACTTTGGTGACTTCTCAGCATCAGACTGAAGAGTGGTAGAAATAAGAAACAAAGAAAAATGAGGAAAAAGACAAAGCACAAAATAATGAAGAACGGTAAGAAACTTCTCTCGCGTAACAAATGAATGTTACTTTATTTCTACAGCGAGGATAAAAATAAAATGCAGCAAAGTAATTAGAATCGCTTCATCTGTCGTCTTTCTTGTCGTTTCTGTTTCTTTTCATTAACCTCCTCTGCAGGCGCTGAAGACTCGGCAGAAAACCAAGGGCCTAGGAAGTTCACCCAGAGTAACTGTGCAGCTCGAGCAGGTGCCTGAGTGCAGAGATAATGAGAAGAGGCAGTGAGGAGAGGGGCATTATTTCGAGCTTCAAGTGAAACCATGAACCACCAAATCTGGGTCTTACCAAAAGCCAGAGGTACCAGAAATAAGAGGAGATGGTGCTGAGGACCTGAACTATAGCCGTCAGCAGAATGACATCTTTAAGGTGCCTGAAAGGAAAATACAAACACTTTATGATTTTGAACATTAGTGTGTGTACATAAGCAGTTACATAAGCAGTTATAATGTCCAACTTTAATGTCCAACTCTATACAAATAATGTCCAACTCTATACAAATAAAGTTGAAAATGTTCAACTTTATTTGTATAGAGCTTTGAACAATTGTCATTGTTGCAAAGCAGCTTTACACAATCAAAATAAATTATGGAAGTTTGTGTGAAATGTGAATGTGTATGTGTATGAATAGAAAAATGCCACACAAATGAGGCATGGATACTGAATGTTAAAGACAATAGTAGGTTATTGATTCGCAACTCTTTGTTCATCAATACATATCTGCACACTTTTTAAAATATTTTTATTTTAATTTATATTTGTTTGCATTTGAAGTATTAACATGTTGACAATTCTCTACAATCCTGCTATTCCTCCTCAATAATTTAATCCTGTAAACTATTCACACAGCACAGCATCCTGAGAAAAGCAAATTATTTGCCAAGTTATTAGAATGATAGCAAAACCTGAAAAAAAAAGAATTCATATTGAAGCAAAATATTTTTTTTAAATCATGATATCGAATCACAATACAAATTGAATGGGCTCCTGGGTATGGCGATAATATCATATCGGGAGATCCCCGGTGATCCCCATCCCAAGTGTGTTATTGGTTGTTACAGTAAACTTGATTCACTGTTACAGGAACCGTATGATTAACTAACCTGTAACAAAATCGCTATTGTTCATCCAAATACCGTTTTCTCTAATTTTGAAGGGTGATGTATACAGTATAGATACAGTAGAGATTTTTAATAACATAACTTTTTTGTCTGGAAAATGTTTTACATGAAACGTGAGCTTGTGATATCTTTATTTAAAGCACACTTGGTTAGCCATGTCGTTCTCTAATGTGGATGAATACATCAATTCTTTTTTTATTTTTGAGGCCACTATCTCCAAAACCAGATTTTCCAACTGTTTCCTATTTGGATGTACAGTTGTGGTAAGACTATAAAAAAATATTAAATAAATCATTTTCGGGACTTGTCTTTTTTCTCTGGTAAGTCTTTGATTATTAACTTTGTGGTCCTAAAGTCTTTAAGTGTCTTTTCATGTGCCGAGCCCAAGGCCTCTCAACCTTCTGTAATGAGGACGGACACGAGGTAGCTTCCCTGTGCAACATAAAAGTGTGTGTGTCATTGGCTTGACTAAAACACAGTACAATGGGAAAGTCCAAGGAGCTCAGTGCAGATCTGAGAAAGTGAATGTTAGATTTACACACACCAGGAATGTCTCTAAGAGCCATCTCTAAACAACTACAGACTGCAAGATCAGTTTAAGCTATTGTACAGAAGTGCAAGTCATTGGGAGACGGAGACACCTTGTCCAGGTCTGGAACAAGACCCAGAGCCTCACCCTGAGCTGAAGTCAAGAACAACGCAGGAACTACCAAGGACCAAACATGTCATGAACTGGAAGCTGTGGGGAAACACCAGTCTCACTGCTTCAAAAGCTTCACTAAAGTTTGCAGCTGACCACATGGACAAAGGAAAGAGAAAGGGGAAAGTTTTGACCAGAGATATGTTTGGAGAGGTAAAGGTGAGGCATTCAACACCAAGACCACTGTACCACATGTGAAGCATGGTGGTGGGAGCATCACTTACCAAACCTTTTTGTTTAGTCCAAATATAAGAGTCAACAAAGAAGAAAGGGTCAGTTTTTAGTTCCATGCTCATGAGTTTTTATTATTATAAAATAATAATAATAATAATAATAACCCTGCCTGTGGTGTTTCAACGTGATAACCTCAGTGGTATGGTGGGGGGTTTAACACACAACATCTCACACATCTCTAGCTCATTCTACAGTTAAAACAGTGGTGAAAGTATGACTGTAACATTTTGAGATTTTGATCAGAGTTATTCTATCACAGAGCGTCTCTAATGACATGAGCACTTCTTACTCACTCTGCCATGCCCTGCTCCATGTTCAGATCGATTCCTCCGTCCATTAAAGTGCCGTTCTCAGCGAATGCTGGTTTGGCCATCGTTGCCATAGACCTGTAGCTGCCAACATACACCACCAGCGCAAAGAACAAGGGCAACTGGAACAAAAACACACACACAGAATGATAAAAAAAATGTTGAGGAACTGACAGACTGAAATCATGCTTCATTGAGAGCTAAACGTTTTCCCTTCCAGTGAATGAGACACTCCTACTTTGGCTCGGATGCTTATCAAACACACCTGAGGTTGATAATCAATGTCTTGTCCCATCCCTAGATTAGAGGTACGTACAGGTGTGTACTGAACCCTGAAAAGATCCAATTTTAGGAGCTTCACTTTTCTATTTAACAGCCAATAAAGTAGTTTGTTGTCCACTTGTCATGGAATGCATTTTGTGCCAAAATTATCTGGCATGAGAAACTTCTTAATACTAGTCACAAAGGGAAAGAAAACCGGGTATGTACTCACCCATGTCCAAAACGAAGTGTCACAGAATATTAGATTTACGGCTGTGTACACACTCTGAAAGGTGAAAGGAATGAAACGTGTGAGACAAAGCTGATTTCAAAATCAAATAACAGGTGACATGAAGCACATGAGCGACTCTTACGTTGGCTCCGATTATGACCCTGGTGTAGAATTTCAGAGTCGCCTTGTTCTCCTCATGGATTTGCTTCTTGCCTTTGGTTCCAACTTTTCCTTTAGGCTACAGAGTAAAAATAAAGAACACAGAAACAGATCACTACATTTATTTGACACACATTTCCCTCTTGCACACATTGTAAGCTTTAGAGCAAAATCACCATGGGAAACCCTCGTACAATTATATTTGCTATATACGATATAAGTTTTCCTTAGAAACTCTAGGAATTCAAGATGTAGAACAATTTGAGATCAGCTTTAGATGTTTTTTAAGGAAGGATTGTCTGGATAATCGTGTTCAAGAGGCCAGACAGATGAGGGAGAGTGAGACCTACAGGTGGTGGTGGTAATGTAACCTACTGGATTCCAGCCGGAGTTAAACAACGAAGAAGAAAAAAGAAGAAAGGTAAAGTGACAGTGCATGGAAAAAACAGGTTAAGTTATCAAATGAAGGAGTGCTAAAGGAGTGCTCGACACCGGCTGTGAGACGTGGAGGAGAAGACGTGACCGTACTCTAGTGCTTCCTCTCTCACTTTAATTTAATTGTATCTGTATAGCACTTTTAACAACGGTCACTGTCACAAAGCAGTTTGACAGAATCAAAAGTGGTTCAGGGAAATGTGTATGAAATGTGAAAAAATATGAATGAAGAGACTGACTTTATACACAAGTGTGTGCTTTCACACTGTGCCGACAGTTTGGGGAAGAAACACAGTATGGATAAGATGGACAGGTGTCCATATACTTTTGGTCAGTACAAAGTACAATAACTGAGATGTCATCACCCTGCGCGCGCGCGCGCACGCACACACACACACACACACACACACACGCGCGGGCGATTTAGAGTAATGTTCCCCAGTACAGTAGCGACACCGACGTCTGTAACGCACAGCTGTGAACAGATGTTCACACACACACACACACACACACACACACACACACACACACACACACACACACACACACAGCAAGTGAAAGCAGAACTATAACGTTACCCACCGCCATTTCACTCAGTCCCGAGATCCAGGGTTCTCTTACTCTCCCTGCACAATATTCGCTCCTTTTCTGCATTTAAGACTCACAAAAACTAGTTAAATTCAATATTTTACCCCCTCAGTTCCACCATGCAGTGAATTACTTCATACAAAAGTTACACATCAGCGAAAAAGAGCCTTTCCGGCGCATGAATTCTACGTCAGCTGCAACGAAGCTAACTGACGCTGTGAAAACTTAACGCGTTTGTATTAACGCGCATGCGTAGAAGTAGACGCACGCGCAACAAAATGCAAGTGATCTCACACCAATCTCGTATAAAACCGTGACAATCTCGCGATGTGTGCACTGTCACGCGGTTAGGACCACGGGCTTACAGACACGAGTTCAAGATTTAGAGGGAAAAGTTTCGAAAATAAATATCATAACGTAATATATGGAGAAAGATTGATATTGCGAATTAGAAAATCTTTTTACAAATTGAAACAATACAAGTATAACATTTAAAAAATAAATACACAGCTGTAAATTACTGTGAAATAGGTTTAAATAGTTACATCAATCTTATAAATGGGATGCGTATACTTTTTAAAGCAGAGATCATGTTTTTTGTCGGTTTGTTTGTTTGTCAGTCTATTTGTTTGTCTGTTTGCTTATTTCTGTCTGTCTTTGTATTTCTGACTGTTTGTTTTTCCTGTCTGTTTGTTTCTGTCTGTCTGTCTGTTTGATTGTTTTTTTTGTCCCCACCCTGTCTGTCTGTCTGGTTGTTTGTTTGTTTTTGATGAGCACACTTTCTTTCTAAAACCTGAATGGCTCTAAAAAGCAAGTCTGAGAATCTGATTCATTAATAGCTCTCAGACTCGTACCTGCAGCTTGAGGAGTAGCAGCCATGAGCACTGAAACCTCTGTGATAAGAACATTACAAATTAATAACACATGGATAAGAATATTTAAGAAGAAATCCTTGTGAGTTGAATAATTGGGTAGCTTATAGAATATTATTATGAAACCATTCATCCAACATAAAGATTAATTATAAATGATATCATGTTTGTTCCAAATAAAATATTAATTAGAGGGAAATGCACTTGTGACCACACAGAACCCATAGATTTATGAAAGTTTGCAAGTTTACAGTATAAATTACAAATATCTTTGTTAAATGGTAATTATATATATATATATATATATATATATATATATATATATATATATATATATATATATATATCTTCCAATAAAAAGACAGTATGGTTTAGAATGATCTTGATGTGTTTTTGTGTTTGTTTATTGTACATTGATTAAAAATAATGGACATTGTCACAAAGCAGCTCTACAGCAATATACAAATTCTGAATATTAACTATCAATTCGAGATGGAGGAAAAACTGCCTGATTCTGTTCAGTTTTAAATGGAAAGTGTAAGAGCACAATAATTTAAAAACAATTAATTCCATCATCATTTCCTTTCCATTATCATTCATTTATTCATTATCCAGTATAGAGGGTCTCGGGGGCCTGGGGCCTATCCCAGGAGTCTTTGAGAACAAGGCAGGGTACACCAAGGACGGGGTAACTATCCATGCAGGGAACTGTTTTCATTATCTACCAGTTTAAAACAGCTTCTCATGTAGAGAGCCTTGTTTCTCCACAAACGCCATGTGGTCTGTTGACTTTGATACAATTTATTTGACCATTGGGTAACAAAATGCTCTCCTCAACAAATCCACACAGCCACACTCAGACATCCAGTGGAAAGCCTATTCATAAGACCAGATCCCATTATATCAGGAAAGAAGGACACGATATATCTATATAATATATTTTTTTATTTGAATTACTGAAATAAATCCACTTTTTGATGATATTCTAATTTATTGAGATGCACCTATAGGATATATGCAGCTATATGCTAATTGAATGATGCACAGCCCTTTCCTGCAGAAGGACAATTTTACACATCAGGCTGTGATTAAACGATGTGCGGAGCTGAAATAAATACCTTCATCTACTCCTACACCTACTCCTCCCTGACAGAGATGATTATTTTACTGAACGGCTTTCATGTTTACTTAAAGTGTTTGTTTTTAAGCCGTACAGACAGCACCTCTCACCAATCCAGTGCCTTGTCGCCCGGACAGACTGCGCATGCGCGCCGCAGATCTGGCAGGGGGCGCAGGTGGATTGGGGAAGCAGCAGCAGCAGAGCGCAGAGCGGAGAACCGCTTTCACTTCTCATGAAGGAGGAAGTGTGAGAGTCACGGGGCTGGCGTGGCGTGGCGTGGCGTGGCGTGTTCCTGAGCCGGGGGGCGCAGGCCCGTGTGCAGCTCCGCCATGGTGTTCGAGTCTCTGCTCAGCGACGTCCTGAATAGGTTTATCGGAGACTATGTGGAAAATCTGGACAAATCGCAGCTGAAGGTTGGCATCTGGGGAGGTGAGTGTGTGTTAGAGTGTTACAGCAGCCTGCTGCCTGGGAGATCTGATCACATGATGTTACAGTGTGTTTGATCTCACCGCCTCGCGCTACAACGTATCAAACATGTACAACTGACACCTGGGGATCACCGCGCGTGCAGTGTGTGTGTGTCAGTGATGTCAGCTTCTGCACCATTGTTTATGCATTAGAGTGTGTGTGTGTGTGTGTCGGTCAGTGCTGTCACTGTCCGTTTATAGTGTGTGTCTGTGCTTTTAGTATGTGTTTATCAGAGTGTTTCTGTCAGTGCTGTCAGTGTGTGTATCTGACACACACACACACACGCGTGCAAATATGCATTTTTAAGAGTTAAAGAGGCATTTCTTAACGTTTATATCATATTGCGGACATGTCTCTGTACAGCAGCAGGCGTTTGTTTTGGTGTGTTAGTCTGGTGTGTGTTTAGTGTGTGTTAGTCTGGTGTGTGTTTAGTGTGTGTTAGTCACACTGGGATCACGGGTTAGGTGATCCCTAGCAGGCACTTTAGATCATTTTACTATCAAGTGTCGTGTGATAGGGTTATGTCAAAATAAAAGTTTTATGCCGCAAATTATAACAATAAAAACAAACAGACGAGGATGGAAACAAGATTGTAGTGTAACATCTTTCAGACATTACTTCTTTAACACTGGATCAGGCGTCAGTCAGAGGAGATTGAAATACTACTCAATATTTGGTGAACACACGACTCCAAACACAGAGTAGACGGCAGACATTAGGTTGTCTCATGGGTGGGTGTTATCGTCTGACTACAGCACCTGCCTTACATCATCAGAGGTTATGAATAATACATCCTGGTTTCTCCACAGCCCCGGCAGCAGTCTGCTTGCTCAGCAAACGAAGGACTTCCATCCGAAATGTTTGGTTTACTGTGAGCTTTGTGCAATTGTCAAAGTCTACAATCATGTGACGTCTTCATGAATATAAATAAAATGTTTTATCTGGAGAAGCAAAACACGGGTAACACCCAAGAACATACTATCTGGATTATACTTTACTAAAAACATTTTAAAGACAGTCCAGATCTGGAACAAGATTATTTGGGCAGATGAAGTGAGTATTAACTTCTACAGGAATGATTAGAAGAGAAGGAAGAGAAAGGCTCATGTTGGAGTCTGTGTTATATCAGAGGCATGTGCGGCTGCCAGTGGAACTGGGTCACTGGTGTTTATTGATGATGTGACTGCTGATAGAAGTATTAGACTGAACACTGAAGTGTGGAGAGCGCTACTTTATGCTTGGATTCAGTCAAATGTTGCAAAAGTGATAGGACAGCGCTTCGCAGTACAAACAGATAACGACCAAAACATCCTGCAAAATCATCTCCAGATCTTCTTAACGAAAATAAATCATTTTAAATATAATGCCAGGCCAAAAAGAAAGTCTGGGACTAAACAGGGCTGTAGCCTTAAAACTTATCAGTGAGGCTGTTTGGGGGGGAAAGACTTAAATTTATTAGAGAGTCTAAAGAATAGGCTCTGGAGAGTTACCCTGTGAATCTGTGTAAGAAGAGGGCTGGATGAACGGGTACACCATCAGCAGTGTTATGATCTGCGGTTGCTTCTCTTGGTCCGGTTTAGGTTCAGCAACCTTGCCCAAAAAAATGAGGTCAGCTGACAACCTGAATGTACGGAATGACCAGGCGTTCCCATCAATGGATTGTTTCTTCCCTAATGGCAGGGACACATTCCAAGATGTCAGGATTCATCGAGCTCAGGTTGTGAAACAGCGGTTCAGGCAGCATGAGGCATCATTTTCACACATAATTTGGCCAACACAGAGTCCAGACCTTAACCCCATTGAGAATGTCTGGGACGTGCTAGAGGAGGTTTTACTCAGCGGTCCGACTCTCACATCAGCGATACAAGACCTTGGAGAGAAATTAGTGCAACACTGAACTGAAGTAAATGTTTCGGCTTTTCGTAAGTTCATCAAAACGATGGCACAGCTGTAATCAAAGCAAAAGGCGGAGCAATGAAATCAGAGTGTGACTGTTTTTGTCGTGTCTGGGCAGTTCATATAGTGACTGTGTAATTGGGCAAAAATGACAAACAGTGTTTGACTGTTCAAATACTTACGACTCTGTAAAAACACAGAGACTGCATTGTTCAAGAAGGAGGAACAAATGAACTTCCAGGGAGAAAAATTTTTATGCAAAAGGTTCAACTGAGCCCCAAAAACAAGAGACAAAAACAGAGTAACTGATGAACGAGTTTGAGGTGTCAAGTAAACACATACAGTCAGGTCCATAAATATTTGGACATTGTTAAAGTTCTAGTTATTTCAGTATATTGGATTCAATATTTTTATGGGGAAATAGTGGAGGAATAACAGCACTTTATATCTGATAACCAAACACCCATTTCTGTGGGAACAAAAGTAATCGGACAGTTGGCGGCTCAGCTGGTCCATGACATCCGCTGCAAGACGAGCATTACACAAGCTAGACATGTCTGCAGTCCATCACTCCAGCTTTTAGGAGAAGTATTTTCTAGTAAGATGAAATACAAGGTATGTTGTTAGCAGGGCTGCCCCGTGTGCGTGTGTGTGTCTGCGTGTGTGTGTCTGCGTGTGTTTCCAAAGTGTTCTATTTTTGTGTAGTTATTTTTTTTTTTACTATTTGTAGCTATAAAAACAATGAATCTGAACATCAGTGCATAAATATATTTAAGATCTGAGAAAATATTATGTCACACTTTTATTAATTGGAAGGAAACAGGTTTTGGACTTTTTACTCTCTGCAGAGGAAAAGGCTTGAGGTTTTAAACATGTCATACTCACATTATTCACACTGTTGTTCTTAACTGACAAATAAGTTTAGTTCTATTAAAGCCTTTGGTCGACGTTCTGCCTCGGGGTTTTTCTTTAGAAAAAACTTTGCAAATACCACAAAGTTTTGCAAATTTGACGTCTGTTAAAAAGACTTGGTAATACTCCCAGCCTCGAGACGGTGTGTTGATGTGCCTGTCGACTGTGGTTGTGTTTTGTGTCATCATAATAAGATGGGTTTATGTGATCGGCCTGCTGAGAGACACCTGAGCTGTTAAACTGCAGAGAATGGCGTCTGATCGATCAGAGCTCGCCTAGCTGATTGACGTGGTCAGTCTAAACCTCTAAATCCCCCCTGATTAAGACCCGTGTTGTGTTGCAGTGTGTGTCGGATTGCTGTCCCGTTAGATCGGATGCATTTCTCAAGCAGAATGTTTCCCTGGACGCCTGGGTTCATTCTGCTGCTCCATCGTGAGTTCCGTCATTAGTAAAGATTTCTTAGAACGTTCCAGAAGCAGCCGTGCAAGCCAAAGCCATGACCCCGCCTCCACCGTGCTCGAGCTCACATCTCCTTCCTCGTGAGCAGATCCTTTCTTTGTCCTTTCCTTCACTTTAGTCGAGGTTTATCTCAGTTACAGAAAGTTTTTCTTTGTGAATTCCACTCTGGCTTTCTGATTCGTACTGTTTGCATCTCGTGATACAGCCTCAATATTTCTGTTCTCAAAGTATTCGTCAGTGGCTTGTGAGAGCTTCACCCCAGCCCTGTGGAGGACGTCTGTGATGTCACTGACTGATGGTTTTGGGTTTTTCTCCACAGCGCTCACAGTGTTTCTCCCTCCAGCTGTTGTTTCTTTCCTGTGCTGGTGGTGACCTGTTCCAGGTCCGGTTCATCGTGCACCCGTCGTGTCTCCCAAAACCAAAAAAAGCATGTTGTCTTTGCTGTTTCGTCACTTTTACAGGACACTGAATACAGGCTGGTTTGCAGTGAACTGTGAGGACTATATTAGTTTGAATGTTTATCTCTGGGAATAGGTATTTGCTTACCTTCATAGTGCCTTGGAGATACGATATAAACCAAACGAGCAAATAAACAGTGGGTGTAATACACAATAATTATCTACTAATAATAATACATAGCGCATGGCTCAGTGTTTTAGTGTTTGTGTGATTTTGATGATGTAAGTACACCATATGGACAAAAGTACTGTATTTATCCAAACCTGAGATGAACTTGTATACTTGTACTACATAAACTTAAACATTATGGAGTCCGTCCCCCTCTTGCAACAGCTTCCACTCTTCTTTGAAGGCCATAAGATGTAGGAGTGTTTCTGTGGGAATCCGTGCCCATTCATTCTGTAGAGTGTTTATGAGGTCAGGCACTGATGTTGGACGAGGTGGTCTGGCTCACAATCTCCATTCCAGTTCATCCCAAAGGTGGGGTTGAGGTCAGGGCTCTGTGTCAGGGCCGGTCGAGTTCTTCCACACTGAACTCATCAAACCATGTCTTTATAGTCCTTGATTTGTGCTGGGGCTCAGTCATGTTGGAATAGAAAAGGGTCTTCCCCAAACTGTGGACACAAAGATTGAATGCATGGCATTGCTTTAACAAGTATAAATAACAACAAAGATATCGTTTGGCATCATCTCTTGGGATGTAATAAAGTGCAACCATAGTTTCTCATCTGCATTGTGTTCGATTCATTGTGTTCCTGGGTTCGATTCCAACCCCAATGTCCAAACCCAAAACCCCAGCCACTGGATGCAGTGCCGGT
Source organism: Clarias fuscus (assembly GCA_030347435.1). Taxonomy (NCBI): domain Eukaryota; kingdom Metazoa; phylum Chordata; class Actinopteri; order Siluriformes; family Clariidae; genus Clarias; species Clarias fuscus. Next base: position 27,787,333 of record CM059219.1, read on the forward strand.
CCCAAGCCCAGATAAAATGGTCAGGTTGCCTTAGGAAGAACATCCGGCATAAAACCTGAGCCAATTTGTTGTGCGGATCGGACGGTCCGCTGTGGCGACTCCTCGACCGGAGCAGCCGTAAGACCAACAACAAGTTCATCATGCAATTCATGTGGTTTGTTGTATTTGAGATGGGAGAATTTTGCTGCGTCCCAGATTGAGTGTTAGTGTGAGTCCAGGCTGTCTGTCCACATGGCTGATTGATTCAGACAGCTTTTCACACTACAGCCTATCCACTGCACCCCCGCATATTCACTAATACACCATGTTCTAGCACCTGTATCTGAGCTCAGACATAATTAAGCTATGACTCAATATGAGCTTCAGCCAAACGCTAGCTATTGTTTCATACAAACCACACCCATAAAGTCTACATTTTAGATTCAGTAGGTGTTAAGGCTTTGGCAGTCTCATCCACAGAACACTCTCAACGCTTTTACCCTGACACAGTAGAAAATATCTTCAGGAATGGAACATTTGAGGAACATGAGAAAGAGTTCAAGTTATTGATTTGGCCTCCAAATTGCCCAGACCTCAGTCCGATCGAGGATCTGTGGGACGTGCTGGACAGACAGGTCCCGCCTCATAACATGGAGGACTTAGGGAAGGAATCTGCTGCGAAAGTCTAGGTGCCAGATACCCAAGCACACCTTCAGACGCCTGGTGGAGGCCAGGTCTCAACGGCCCAACGGTTTCTTATCTTCAGTCTATTTAGATTAAGCAGAAGCTGTTGTATTTATCAAACACTGCAGTCTATTGTGGAAATGAGCTCAGCTTTTTGACTTGTTTCCTGGACCTCCTGTTTCAAAAGAAAGTATTTCAAACATGCAGAATAAAATCAGGCTTTAATACAATTTCATTCACACTGAAATGTCAGGCTCCTTAATAATGTCCATGGATAATGATTACTCCAAATGCCTGTCTTTATAGGTGATGTGGTTCTGGAAAACCTGAGAGTGAAGGAGAACACTTTGGTAAGCAGAATTTCATCTTTTTCAATTTTAACACTTCATATCATTGTACTGTAAATAGTTCAGTTAGTTTAAGCACTGAAGATGTTGATAAATCACTATAGCTGCTAAATCAGTTTAGTTGCCTTACAGATCTTACTCATGTTATTTGACCCTTTCTAAAACCCGATCTCCTCTCATTCCCTGTGCTTATAATAAAGTCTCATAGTATTAGCTGTAAATACTTTCACGCTGCATCACTTCTTTCCATTTGATCTTCTTGCCTCTGTATGCAAGCCGGACCCACATAGATCTCAAAGATAGCTTTTGCAGCTTGTGGTTAGGGTTGCGTTTTTATTTTGTCCTGTCTTCTGCCTTCTGCATTTATTTACAGGCAGAAATGTTCTTTTAAACACTTGAAGTGCAGTGTCTGTGCGAAGTCACTTTCACACACACCTCACAATTTGAGAGGATCATAAATAATGGAACAAATGTTTGACAAGCAGTTGCATGGCCATGTGGTGTGTTCCCCTGTTACTGCATGATTAATCTAGCGGGTTAAAGAGCTGGATGAGGTTCTGAGTGATACATTTGCATTTGGTAGAAAGAACTGTCTCTACAAACGTTTTACTTGTTATTTGCACAAAATTCTTTTCTTTCTGCTATTTACAAGGAATGTTTACTGTTTCTCCTCCCACTCCCTCAACTCATTACCTCATCACCACATAGTATTGAAATGTGTCACGCTGTCGTGTTGTCACTCTGTCGCTCTTGTTTGCACGGACTTGGATAGTTTTCTGTTAATTTAAAAATGTCAATCTGTCTTGTCTCAGCTAGTCAGCTAATTGGGTTTCTTAGTTAGTTAGTTTTGTTAATTTATGGTCATGGAGGAACGCTGTTCCGTTTCACTGTGTACTGAGCTGCATATGGTTGAAATGACAATGAAAGACTACTTAACTTAACTTAACTTGACTTGACTTGAAGGAGGCCGTCATTAGGCTAAAATAAATTTTCATTTAAAATGACCCCATCAGAGAGAGAGAGAGAGAGAGCAAAAACATTGGGAGTGGAGAATACAAAATTCTTACAAAAATGAATTAGCTGGCAAATTCAGCAATAACAAATGGCCTGGATGCCCACGGAAGACGAGTAAAGTAACAGAATTATGTCCGTGGTGAAGACGAGAACCCTTTCACAACATCTAGCCAAGTCAAGAACACTCGCGAGTCATTGTCAAGGTCTCCAATCAAGAGACGGCTTGTTAACGCCCTGGTCTCGGTCGGGCCGTAACAGGAATGAAAAAAAGAAAAAAAAAGAAAAAGGGAGTTAGACCAAAAGTGCGTTTGCTTAGTGTTTATTTACAAAAGGTGAACAAGCAAATCCCCAAAAGGTGTCTGTGAGCTTCAGAAGCCGACAAGGCCAAAACAATAAACAAAATGCACTCTAACTAATACCAAAGTGAAACAACTAACCTGCACCAAAACTAAAGAAAAAGAAATACAAAATTCTTCCCTTACTCCCTTGCTAACCACAAACCAAGAGAAAATAGGGCGTAAACAAAATGGTGTCGACTCCCTACTAAGCAACTAATTACAAAACTATATTCAAAACGTATCTACAACCGGGCAACCAAAACCAGACATGGGCAGACACAAAAACGTAGTCGGAAACGTAGCACGAGGTCATACACAATATCATTTTACAAATGATCAACAGAAAAACAGTAAGCAAAGACATGGTCTGTAACACTGTGGTCTGAAGGCCTTAAGTAGGCCTCTGGGTCTCTTGGATACCCAATCATCCGGCAGGAGGCGGGACCAACAAAGGACAGGCAGGGCAGCAACCAATAGATTGCAGGCACACTGAAGAGGGTGGGACCTGCAACAACAAGGGAAGTCACACCCCCATCCCTGCACCAGCAGAGACATACAAAGCATAGCCAGACACAAAAATACAAATAAACTCAATATCGTAACACGGCTTTATAAAGTAAATACAGACGCTTCACAACAAGCTCTGCTCAGATTCAGCCAAAACAGTGCAGAAAACATACAGTGAAAGCCACCCAAGAGTTTCTCAAAGCAAAGGAATGGGATCATTCTTACTGGCCAAACCGGGTCCATGATCTCATCCCAGTCGAGCATGTGTTTCACTTACTGAAGACAAGACTGACGGCCCAGAAACAAGCAGCAGCTGCAGGCAGTAAAGGGAGGAAACTCAGCATTCGGTCATGTCCATGGGGTCCAGACTTTTTTGTTCCAGTATTCGTTGACTGCAAAGGATTATCGTGCAGTTATTAAAGGCTCTTGGTTGGTTGGAGCCCTCTGATGTGTCAAACAATGGCTTTAATTCCTGAATGGTTGATGCCACTTTTTAGTCAAACCCTTGAATTAAAGCTGAAAAGTCTTGTGAAAGTGTATAAATCGTATCTTTCTTCCAAAATTTATGAACCTGGCTCTATGAAGAGGTCATGTGATATGAGCCTTGACTAATGCTGTAAAGATTACCAAACGTTACATTTATATACAAACTCATGTTTTAGTGCATTATCGTACCTACAGTGTTACGGGTGACTCATCAATAGCATGTCGTATAAGTGTATTGGTGAAGTATTGGTTATGTTCTAACGGTCAAAACATTGTCTTTTTCAGAGTGAACTGGATGTACCATTTAAAGTGAAGGCTGGGCAAATTGGTAACAACTGGTTTTCATTTAAAAATACAGTTTTATGCCTTTTATTGTCTCACAACATTAGATTTATAACCAAACCTAATTCTCTTTTATATTTTATTATTTTAGTAACATGAAAAGGAGTTTAAAATTTTACTTTGTGCATATTTTTTATGTGTATTTCATTTACATACACACGATCATGTACAGTATTTTAATACACTTTAAATTGGTGCTGACACTTCATCACTGATAGACATACAGTAATAATATAAAGTCTTTGTTTTAGATACTAGAGTATACATGCTGCTGATTAGCTTAATCTCATCCTGATAATTTAAGAGAAATCTAACATTTAATTTTAGAAAATTCATTCTTGGTTTAAAAAAAATGTTTAAAAAATCTTGGACACATTTCTTGCCATCTCTAGAAATCATTATGAGCAACAAAATTCTCATTTAAATTTCACTGTAAGTTCACAGGAGTCTCTCCCTGATGCCGTGATTTACTGGAATGTAAATATTAATTGATACAGAGGACAAATTCCATTAGTTATTTATTAACATTGGGAAAGTTACATCTCAGAATGTCTGTTTGGACTGTTAGGGCAATAAATAAGTGGAACACAACAAAAGCAGACGATGAGGATCGTGTGTAGTGAGAAACCCTTCCTTTAAGGATTGATTTTAGGAGTAAATAGCATTTGAAGGTCATCATGTCTCTGTTAGTCACTGATAATCCGGTGTAGTATTGGGGCGCTGTTACAGAGGAAAACTTTTTCTTTCATGCAACCACAAATAATAAGCAACACAGTGCAGTGTTAGTTGGGACGAGTTTTATAGGACAGATAGGACTGAAATAAAACTTTCTGGCAGCAAATGATATTGCAAAAATAAAATAATAAAAGCACCACAATCAGATTATAAGACGAGATAGAAAGACTAAGCACACCCTCGACTACATACGTAGGCGTTTCTGATGAAATATGCCTTTAGTTTGACTTGAGCTTGAATGTGGAGGTGGCATGGCGGCTGAGGTGTTGCATTGCGGTCGAAGAGGTGCCACGTTCGGGCCAGTTGGCACTGTTGGACCTTGAGCAAGGTCGTTCACACCCTCAGATACAGTCAGCCGTAGAGCTGGCAGCCCGACCCTGGAAATAACTGCCACAGAAACGGCGATGTATATCTGACGCCTGATGTACCGGGTGGCAGGTAGAAGGAACCATCCATTCTGTAATGTACCTGTAACCAGTGAAGTGGTGCTTCTCAAAAGACACATTCTGAACCAGCTGCAGGCGATAGAGAGAGGACTGGTTAATGCCAAAGTAAAGGGCATTACAGTAGTCCAGTCTGGAATCTAGTGAATGTGTGAATGTGTTTTTCCATGTCTCTCATCCAGACAGGAGGCTCCACTTTTGCTAGTAGGCGGAGTTTATTTAGAGAATGAAATGCAGGTTGCTATCGAATGTTACCCCCTAAATTCCTTTAATTCCTTTAAAATCTTTGAATTCCTTTGGTGTCAGACCCCCAGGGTTAAAAATAGTCTGTTCCTGCAAACAAAATAATGTGCATTCACACTGAATTTCATCACAGCATAAATATTACTCAACAGCGTTTAATGTGAGTTAATGTCAGTTAAGCAGCTGGTCAGGGTCTGGCACAAACTGGGTGACGCTGGTTTTAGAGGTAAAAGTACAGTACTAACATCAGCTCCTGATCTGAACTCCATGGAAAACCTGCGTGTTGGAGAATCTGGAGAGATCTGGTGTTGAGAGGAAAATCAGAATCGCAAGAATCACAATTATTACATGATAATTACGATTATCATGTTTTTTTTATGAGATTAAGCTAATCAGGCTAAAGATCAGGCGTTTTTTATAACCATTAAAAAAAAAATCCATTTGGTCCGGCGGATGCGTGAGCGTTTCGATCAGACGGCAGTTAAACCTGCTTCTGTAATTTGGTGTGTAAGTGGCAGGTGTGTTTTTGTACATGTGTTAAAGGACCCTTTTATTATGTTAACTACAGTGTCACTGAATCTTTCTAGGCAAACTAACTCTGAAAATCCCCTGGAAGAATCTGTACAGTGAAGCCGTGGTTGCCACCTTGGATGGTCTGTATCTTCTAGTAGTTCCTGAAGCAAGTGAGTTCCAGCGGTGAAGTATGTACAGTATATAATATGTGCTGCCTCGCCTACATGAAAAGCTTTGTGTTCATAATTAAACCTCCACAGAACAGTAAAAATACTCTCATGAACTCATCTTTTCCCAAGTTTGTGCTGACACGAGGTTTAAACTCCAGATAACACGCGGATAACTACTGTCAGGCAGCACCGCGGTACTGAGATACACACAGTGGGCGCGGTCACTAAGGGCAGGAATACTCTGAGCATTACTGAACACCTGGCTGAATGTCCATGGTCTATGTATAGAGGTGTGGGTGTGTTTGGGAACAGGAGTACAAGATTACCAGTCCAGCGACCGAGAACAAGTGAGTGAGGGGGAGGGGCAGGAATCGGAGTCACTGGTGGAAATGGTTTTTACGTAGGGGAGAATTACAAGCAACAAGAGAATCCTTAATCATCTCAACGGCACTAAATTTACTCATGGGGTAGTAAAAACCTCCAGAGTCAGCACGGTGGCTTAGCGGTTAGCGTTTAGCCTTACACCTCCAGGGTCCGGGTTCGATTCCCGCCTCAGGTCTTTGTGTGCATGTTCTCCCTGTCCTTGGTGGGTTTCCTCCGGGTCCTCCAGGTTCCTCCCAGCGTCCAAAGACATGCAGATTAGTCTAACTGGCGTTCAAAACTTGTCCATTGTGTGTGTATGAGTGTGTGTATGAGTGTGTGTATGAGTGTGTGTATGAGTGTGTGTATGAGTGTGTGTATGAGTGTGTATGAGTGTGTATGAGTGTGTATGAGTGTGTATGTGTGTGTATGTGTGTGTATGTGTGTGTGTATGAGTGTGTGTGTATGTGTGTGTATGTGTGTGTGTATGAGTGTGTGTGTATGTGTGTGTGTGTGTGTGTGTGTGTGTGTGTGTGTATGAGTGTGTGTATGAGTGTGTGCATGAGTGTGTGTGCATGAGTGTGTGTGCATGAGTGCATGAGTGTGTGTGTGTGCGTGCGTGTGTGTGAATGTGTGTGTGTGTGTGTGTGTGTGTATGCATGAGTGTGTGTGTGTGTGTGTGTGTGTGTGTGTGTGCATGAGTGTGCATGTGTGTGTGTGTGTGTGTGTGTGTGCATGAGTGTGTGTACATGAGTGTGTGTATGCATGAGTGTGTGTGTGTGTGTGTGTGTGTGTGTGCATGAGTGTGCATGTGTGTGTGTGTGTGCATGAGTGTGTGTGTGTGCATGAGTGTGTGTGTGTGCATGAGTGTGTGTATGAGTGCCATGAAATGGATTGGTCTCCTGGGATAGGCTCCACCCCCCACGACCCTGAATACATGAGGCGGTATAGACGAGATAAAAGCTTCCAGATTAGGACTGTTACTGTATTACAGGTTTGTCTGATATTGTGAATCTAATCGATCTTACACAGTTCTGCATGTTGAATATTATTAAGCAGTGTACTGTATGACCAAATTTGGGCACATGTGGATTTTACTGCCATACACTCCATGCTGTAAGGAAGAGAACCTCATGTTTGGTCGACTTTATTTCCCAGTTAAAACGTAGCCTGATGCTTTATTACGTACCGGTGTGTTCGGGTTCTTCCTCACTTTGCCCTTGTCCACGGTGTAACCAAAATCATGATGTTAGAATCTCCGCCTCAGTCCTCATTGCCTCTCTTCACTCTGTAACAAAAGCTTGTCTACTTTTGCAGCACTAGTAGTAAGTTGTGTGTGTCGTGTTTTATGCGAATCGCTTGATGACTTCCTGTGTTTTAAAGCGATCAAGTACGATGCGGCTAAAGAAGAGCGCCATCACCAGGAGGCCAAACGGAGGGAGCTTCAGCGCATCGAGGACGCCTTGCTGCTGGTGGCACGCAGAGGTAACTACCTGGTCACATGACTAGCACGCAGACGTCCGGCCCTTTAACCTGCTGGATGTTTCAAACGTCCTGACGTGAGATGCAGCAGATGGTTCAGTAACTCCAGCACTATTAGTACAAACTGTTTAGTACTGCTGATCTCATACCTGCCTTAATCTCATACCTCCCTTAATGTGTTTCCCTCCTCTCTTTAATTCTACCGTGTGTGTGTGTGTGTGTGTGTGTGTGTGTGTGTGTGTGCGCGTGTGTGTTTATTTGCTTCATGCTTTGCGTGGCTGGATGCAGACTCTCAGGTGGGAGAGTTTGTGTTTAATCTGGAGAGTTATGTGTATAAGGACACGCGTGGTACGTACAGAACCACATTCTAATGGCTGTTTACTTTACACAGAGTAGATGCTTATTCTATGTGTGTGTGTGTGTGTGTGTGTGTGTGTGTGTGTGTATGAGAGAGATAAGTATTACATTCTCTTAACTCAATACAATGAAAATTCAGGTTTGTTTCTTCTTTTTTTTTGTGCTTCTTTTTAGTGCATGTGCGTGTGTGTGTGCGTGCGTGTGTGTGTGTGTCAGTGCTCATTGTGCAGTCTTCATTGTGTGTGTGTGTGTTCTCTCTCTGTCTGTTGTGATGGTATGACCTTTTTCCTGCTCTGTGGTATTGACTGTTCTCTCTTTCTCAATGCTGCGTTCTGTAAGACAAAGGACGCAAACATAAAAATCACAAAAAACACTTACGGATGTATAAAAAGCACGAGCAGAAGCCAGGTAGGTGGCTGTGGATCGGTGCTGGTGACCTCACCCTCCCTGTCACACAGTTATACTGATTACTTCCAGTTACCCGTGACATGTTTGCATAACTGCTAGAGGTTAGAATTATATTTCAAGTGTTATTTATTCTAAGCGCATGTAAATTCCTGTTGTAGAGAAACCTCTGGATGAGAAGAAGGACACATTTGGTGAGAAACTGGTCACACAAATAATCAAAAACCTTCAGGTCAAGATCAGCAGCATTCACGTCAGATACGAGGACGATGTGAGTGTGCAGGCGGTGAATCTGCTCCATACACTGTTTGTGTTATTGTACAGATCATGTGATTGTTTACTGACTCTACATTAATCTCATGGCATCCTATATGAATCAGGTTTCAGACCCTCAGAGGCCTCTGTCCGTGGGTGTGACCCTGTCTGAGCTCAGCTTACAGGTCATATCTCACACACACACACACACACACGCACACACACACACACGCACACACACACACACACAGACATGCACACACACACATATTCATGCGTATTTTTAACATGAATTGATTTCTCGTGATGTGATTCCCACAGACAGCAGATGAGAACTGGAGGACGTGTATTTTAAACGAAGCTGTCAAAATAATCTACAAGGTAAACTCGTATCCTCTGTCTGAACGAAGCTCTCTCTTTAATTCATTTTAACCACTGTGCATGATTTTTTCCACAGTATGTTAAGTGCGTGCGTGTGTGTGTGTGTGTGTGTGTGTGTGTGTGTGTGTGTGTGTGTGTTTTCAGCTCGGCCGTTTGGAGTGTCTGTGTGTCTACTGGAACGTTAACAGTCCTATCTTCTACAGAGACCCGTGGGAGAAGATAGTGGTGATAATATATTTGTGATTTCTATGTTACTGAGTTTGACTCCTCTGTTACTGTCCGTCTCCTCCTTCTGTCTGAGCTGAAACTAGTTTCTCGTAGTGTTTAGTCAGGAGTTCTGCTTCAGCTCAAGGATTATTCACTCGATAAGTTACTTGTTTTGACAGAATGCTTCTTTTACCGTTACAGCGGGTGACTTCAGTTACAGGCAGGATAGTGAAGCGAAGGACACGAGATTAAAAGTGCATTAAAGCAAGATTAGTCAAGATTTGCTGATTAGGTTTAAGATAGATGTGTTTTTTTTTGCCAAAGGCACGCACTTCCTATAAGACACATGCACTGCTGCTCATGCTGTGTAGTGTAACACACAGAGGAAAGAGTGCTCCTACTCTCTTCTGCATCCATCAGCTGACAGAGTAGTGATGTGGTGATTGACAGGGAGTAACGTGCCGTCCCTCACACACAGCCAGAGCAGGCAGCGGCTCCATCCATCAGCTCTCAGACTCAGGTGGCTGAATTTATGTCTGAAAGTGTGAATGTGTTTCTGTTGCTCCCTCATCAGCCCTCCATCATATTACTATTACACAGTGAAGCAGTCTGATTTCCCAAACCTCATTATTTATATGATGAAGATGGATATACAGTTGGCCAGTTTATCTCTACAGCGTAAGCATCAGACATCCTGCTGATTTATGATAAATAATTACACTTCACTCATCCAGAGAAATGGATTGTTTAAACATTATCTCCTTTCACTATGAGGTGATCTAGAAAAGTTTATAGACTCGAAACGTTTTGTATCACGCAAACAGATGGCAGCACAAAGCTACACGTACAGTCTCGAATCTCAAAACTTTTTACCCCCTTGTATAACACTATGAACATGAAGTGAAGTAAAACTGGCTAATCTTAAGTTATCCATACTCAACAACCCGTCTTTCTTTGTAATGAGAATTTTCAGCTAACGTTGCTAACGTCTCGTTGTTGGCTAACTCCCATACAGCTAACAATGCTAGCTATCTAACTAAAAAGCTAAAAAAAAAAAAAAAAAAGAGTCGATACTTCTTTTCTGCAGGAGTGCTTTCCCCGTCCTGGTCTTTATTAAAAGCTCTGTTGTGTTCAAACATGAGGCTGTTTGCTAGTTACATTACCATCACGCACAGGTGTTAGCTAGCATGACGTACACGCCTGTGAAGGTGATTTATCTGAAGCTCATGCTGCCGTACCTGTGTTTTTAGATTATAAAATGTATTTACTTGATGTGTTACGTTAGTACACGGGCATTAACTGTTCATCTTTCACGCAGATTGGGATTAAATCCCTGTCCAGGAGCAGTGCTGCTAATTCCCTGTCTTTCTGACGTTAATAAGCACACTGGCCTTTAGTGTTGATTTGTAGGGTTAATATTCTAATCCTATTAAGTTATTATTTTAAGGAGTATAATATGCTGTTATGTTTTATTTGATAGAAGTGTATTTAATTCTGGTGTCATTTCTGCTTGTTGATATTTTGCAGGAGAAACTTAAAGCAGGAATCAGCAGCAAAGATGAAGAACTAAAAGGCTACCAGTACAGTACGTATTTATTAAAATCTGTATGAAAGCTAATAGTATAGAATTTGTTGTTGGTTGGTGTTATAAACCTCTTATGCTGGAAAAAACAAATGTCTGTAAATGATCATTTATACACACGTGCACAAAATTGTTGTTACCCTTCGGTCAATGAAAGAATTATTTAAAAAAATGAACTCATGGAACAGGCCTGGACAAAAATGATGGTACCCCTAACTTAATAGTTTGTTGCACAACCTTTTGAGGCAATCACTGCAATCAAACGATTCCTGTAACCGTCAGTGAGACTTCTGCACCTCTCTGCAGGTATTTTGGCCCACTCCTCATGAGCAAGCTGCTCCAGTTGTTTCCGGTTTGAAGGGCGCCTTTTCCAGACAGCATGTTTCAGCTCCTTCCAAAGATGCTCAATAGGATTGAGGTCAGGGCTCATAGAAGGCCACTTTAGAATAGTCCAATGTTTTCCTCTTAGCCATTCTTGGGTGTTTTTAGCTGTGCGTTTTGGGTCATTGTCCTGTTGCAAGACCCATGACCTGCGACTGAGACCCAGCTTTCTGACACTGCCCAGCACATTTCTCTCTAGAATCCCTTGATAGTCTTGAGATTTCATTGTACCCTGCACAGATTCAAGACACCCTGTGCCAGATGCAGCAAAGCAGCCCCAGAACATAACAGAGCCTCCTCCATGTTTCACAGTAGGGACAGTGTTCTTTTCTTGATATGCTTCATTTTTTCGTCTGTGAACATAGAGCTGATGTGCCTTGGCAAAAAGTTCCATTTTTGTCTCATCTGTCTATAGGACATTCTCCCAGAAGCTTTGTGGCTTGTCAACATGTAGTTTGGCATATTCCAGTCTGGCTTTTTTATGATTTGTGTTCAACAATGGTGTCCTCCTTGGTCATCTCCCATGTAGTCCACTTTGGCTCAAACAACGACGGATGGTGCGATCTGACACTGATGTTCCTTGAGCATGAAGAGCATCCTTGAAGAGCATCCTTGAGCATCCGTCTCTTTGATTTGTCATCAATTTTCCTCCTGCGGCCACGTCCAGGGAGGTTGGCTACAGTCCCATGGATCTTAAATTTCTGAATAATATGTGCAACTGTAGTCACAGGAACATCTAGCTGCTTGGAAATGGTCTTATAGCCTTTACCTTTAACATGCTTGTCTATAATTTTCTTTAGAATCCCCCGAGACAACTCTTTCCTTCGCTTCCTCTGGTCCATGTTGAGTGTGGTACATACCATGTCACCAAACAACACAGTGACTACCTGGAACCCTATATAAAGGCCCACTGACTGATTACAAGATTGTAGACACCTGTGATGCTAATTAGTGGACACCCTTTGGTCACATTATTTTCAGTATTTTCTAGAGGTACCATCAAGTTTATTTTTGTAAATAATTCTGTTGAAGCATGGTTGAAAAGCAATGTCTGACTTTCATTGGTTAACATTCATAGAATTTTTTTAAATTATTACTTTTGTCAGATTAAAGTTATTTATGTGACCATTGTGAGTTTTTCTTTCATTGACCGAAGGGTACCAACAATTTTGTCCACGTGTGTACATGGCTGAATACACGGTACAGACAACGTACAGTGGAACCTCCGATTGCGAGTAACCTGGATTGCGAATGTTCCGCAAGATGAGCAAAATGTTTTTATTCATTTTGACTTGAGAAACGAGCGAGCCTTGATTTATGAGTGCCAAGTATCATCAGGTATCCAGTGGCACGCATACGCTTCTTGTTTTGATGCCGAGCGTCACATGATCACAGCTGAGCCAATGGTTATTCTTTCTCTTGTTCCCTGTGGAATTGTGGGTAATTGTTTCCCTTGCGAGGTCTTAGCACGTGTGTTGCTCGTATAGTCAGCATCCGTGAATGCGTGTACTGTTTACTATAACACTGTCAAGTCAAGTCAAGTCAATTTTATTTATATAGCGCTTTTAACAATTGACATTGTCGCAAAGCAGCTTCATACAATAAAAGAAGTAAGTTTGTATGCAATGTGTATGAATCAAAATGATAAGATTGTCTCTGATGAGCAAGCCGAGGGCGACGGTGGCAAGGAAAAACTCCCTGAGATGGAATAGGAAGAAACCTTGAGAGGAACCAGACTCAACAGGGAACCCATCCTCTAACGGATAGCAGGGATTAATCAGCATAATAATGTGTACTGGAGTTCAGTATAACAGGAGATGTGTTTAAAATTAACATTAAAAGAAGTCCAGTTTGTTCCTGGAGGCTCAGGTAGACTGTAGGAGATTCCAGTCCTGAGCTATCGAACAACTGAAGTCACAGGTCCCCAGAGCATCAATCGATGACAGGACAGTCTTCATGGAAACCATCCCCAGCCACCATACGAATCCAGGCAGACCACACGGGGCACTGTGACTGTATGCACGGCTTTTATTTTGTTTTGTATGTGTGAGGTTGAGTTTCTCACTCATCCACACACACACAAACACACACCAGTTCACTGATAGAGACTCTCACTCGACCAAGCGCGCATGCGCACACACGCTAGTTTGCAGACAAGTACAATACACTACTGAGAGTCACACCTCGCCAAAAAGAGCTTTTAGAGGACCTATGATCAATCAACAGGGCGTGGCCAGCTTGCAGTCATAGATGGGAAGATGAATTCCCTAGTGTATCAAAAAATTCTTCAGGATAATATGAGAATGTCTGTATGTCAGCTGAAACTCTGTAAAAGTTGGGTGATGCAACAACACAATGACCCAAAACACCAGAGCAAAAGGTTTCACACACGTTTTCTTGTCACTGTGAGTTTTAATCATAAACTGGTATTACAGTATTTTAACTTATTATTTTTTTGCTTTACAGTTTTCAAGCCCATTTTTGCTTCTGCCAAGGTCTGCATTAACCCAAATGCAGATGTTGAACTGAAATCACCCAAAGCCAAGTTGCACCTGGAGGTGCAGAACATCGCTATTGAGTTTTGCAAGCCACAGGTATTGGTCTATATCCGGTGCTTTAACACAGCTACATCGATCAGCCATAACATTACAACACGGAACTGTGTCCAGTATTGTGTAGATTGTGCCCCACCGGGGCAGCTCTGACCCCTCAGCCCATGACTCCACATGACCACAAGTTGTGAGGTGGAGACTCTGCGGATTGGATTTGCTTGTCAGTGCATCCCATGGGGATCGAACAGATTGGGACCTGGGGAGATTGGAACCTGGGGTTGTCAGGGCTCCTTGCTTGCTAGGCCTTGTGTGTGTGTGTGTGTGTGTGTGTGTGTGTGTGTGTGTGTGTGTGTGTGTGTGTGTGTGTGTGTGTGTGCTCATGCGTGTGCGCGAGCGTGTGTGTGTGTGGTGCATTGGGTGTTCTTGCGCCTTTCTGTCATGGCCAGCATTGACCTTTTCGACAAGCTGGACTGAAATGGCTTTTCTGTGGAATCAGCTCTGTCAGTCTGGTCTTTGGTCCCTGTGAGCATGGGTGAGCCTTGGGTGCCCGTGATCTTCTCACCATATACTGTGATTGTCTGGTGTATAGTTGGTGATCAGTGTTAATGCAGTGATCAGTGTTGGGTGGTGTTAATGTTGTGGCTAATCTATGTGGCTAATCTATGTATAGATTATTAAAAATAATCTGTTATTTTTTTTTACATAAAAATAAACATTTAACAAATAAACATACCAGTATATAATTATGGACCATAATTTTACATTTTACACTGGATAATATCTGTGTAATGTGGAGTAAAACGAGGACAATCCTTTCTTGTAGTATCTGTCTATAGTGGAGCTGCTGGAGTCAATAGACTGCATGGTGAAAAATACTCCCTACAGGAAGTTCAGACCCGACGTCCCTGTACACAAACATGCCAGGCAGTGGTGAGTACTAAACACTCAGGATGCTGACGGCTAATAAGTGACCTAGTGTTTATTCAGTGAAATAAACAGCATTATTAGAATTACATTAGTTTGAAAGATTGTGTACTGTTGTTGCTGGTCAGGTGGATGTACGGCATCAACAGCGTGCTGGAGGTGCACATCAGGCGCTTTAACCAGATGTGGAGCTGGACTCATATCAGAGGGCACAGACAGAGACTTAAGGCCTACAAGATGGCATACAAAACTAAACTGACTCCTGGAAAGCTCAAGGAAGACCCAGAAAAACAGATCCTGGTACTAAAAACATCTGCCTAACATCTGTCCTATTAAATAGATGTACAGTATGTCTTATTACACTGACTTATTTACACTTTAGGAACTGGAGAAGGTTTTAGATGTTTTCAATATTACGTTGGCCAGACAGCAAGCACAAATGGAGGTACGATGGAAATATTACATGCAGTATTCCTGTAATTGTGTGTTTTTGACTGTTCTGAGCTCTCACACTTGATATTCTGTGCCTTTGCTCGACTCTCTCAGGTGGTTCGGTCCGGGCAGAAGCTTACTGCCGCCAAAAAAGCAAAGCAAAACCATGGAGGAGGGGGATTCTTCAGCGGCTTCTTTGGAAAAAAAGAAAGAAAAAAGAAAGACCAAGAAGAGGAGGACAAAGAGACAGAAAGTGCGTGCTTTAGTTTAGACTTTATTCTGATATTGCTGGTGAATATCAGTTTTCTACTAACTGGTAATGGTCTAGTGTGTATAATCTAAAATGTTAAGAAATCTGTGTGTGTGTGTGTGTGTGTGTATACATTTCTGCATTTGTTTCTCTAAAAAGGTATTGATGCTGTCATGACTCCTGAAGAGAAGACCAAGTTATACACAGCCATTGGCTACAGTGAGAATTCTCCCAACCTGGCCTTACCCAAAAACGTGTGTATCAGACATCTGCACATCTTTACTTCACTTAGCTTTCCACTGACGCAAACAAGTTTTAAACGCCTCCTGGATGTACGCGTGACTTAGACGTACGCCATGCGGCTCAGGTCGTTGTCTCGAGGCAACTTTCTTGAAAAATTTCAGTTCTTAAGGTGAAGATTTCATAAGGCGAGGTGTTCGTATGCCGAGGGACCGCTGTAGCTCAGTCCAGTTCAGATTGATACTTATAAGTGATTTAACAGTAGACTAAGATCATCTAAAAGCTTTACAGGGATCTGGGTGTTTCTCAGCTCCAGTCTAGAAAGATATACTGGGCTGAGATGATGAATAGAAATAGAAGAGTAAACTAGTGAAAGCTAATAAACCCTGTCGAAAAGCAGCAGCCGACTTATTATGAGCTAGTTAACCAGGTAAATTCATAAACGCAGCCTCGGGATGTGTATTAACGTTCCCAGATGGAACCGTTCCTGATCATGGAACCATTCAGTGTGTCTGATTATACACAAATCCCACAAACTAAACATCATATTTTATTATTATTATTATTATTATTGAGTCTGTGTTTCTGATCAAAGCAGCTGTTTGTTGAAGTGACTGCCAGATGTGGAGTTCTTCATCCAGTTCAGGTCAATGCTAACAACCTGAGCGATCGCAAAGCACAGAGTTAACATGTGGAGGCACAGAACTGCGTTTTAGCTGGCTTCATACTTAACAAATGTTTACTGGGTTTACTGGGTTTACGATACACTCCAGTGTCTGTGGGTTAAACATCTGTGAGCTGTAAGTCACGTTTGTTCAGGATGTACACGTTTACTGCAGTAGATGTTAATAATTTTGAAAGGCTTTTTGATTTGGTATTCACTTAGCTTGCATTGTGTGTGTGTGTGTGTGTGTGTGAAGTACGTAGCAGTGATCGTTAACTTCAAGCTCCTACAGACGTCAGTTACGGTGCGAGAGGAAGCGAACGTTCCAGAGATTCTTAAAGTGCAGATGATTGGCCTGAGCACCACCATCTCCCAGCGCCCCGGAGCTCAGGCTCTAAAGTGAGCTCTCCTCCCTCACACTGCTCAGAGACTCGTCAGGAAAATCTTTTATTTACAGTGATGTGCTGTAGCTCAGGTTACTCTCAGTCAGCACGTACAGTAGCTATGCTATACACATCAAATGCTGTGTGTGTGTGTGTGTGTGTGTGTGTGTGTGTGTGTTTGTGTGTGTGTGTGTTCAGAGTGGAGACCAGTCTTGAACACTGGTACGTGACCGGGCTGCAGCAGCAAGGCGTTACACCGTCTCTCATAGCATCGGTGAGAAACGAGGACTCGTGCCTGCTGAGTGTGCTGTTTGAGCTGAACCCAGAGAACACTGCAGTGGATCAGCTGCTCCACGTCCACTCTCAGCCTGTGGAGCTCATCTATGATGCAGTGAGCAAATCACACACACGTTCACTTTTTACAGCGGATGGTTTTGGTTTCATTTACATTTAGGTATTTGGTGGGCGATCGTTTCCAGAGCAGCTTACTGAAGTCATTTGTAGTTTCTGTCATTGGATGGATCCTCACACTGAGTTACCAGGTCACAATCTAAGAACCATCAGTCAAACACTGTTGGGAAGGTTTGTTAAGAGCCTTGCTCAAGGGCCCAACAGGGGAAACTTGGTAGTGGTGGGGTTTGAACCTTAGACCTTCTAGTCCAAGGCCTTCATCCATGCACACAGACCCCGAGGCTGGAATCGAACCCGGGAACATGGAGGTGCGAGGCGACGACACAGTGCTGCCGGATACAATCTGATCAAATAATTTTAACTGGGAGTTCAGCAATCTTTCAGCAGCAGTGTTAGCATTGTTGTAGGTTGCCTCCCAAATAGTTTCCGGACTATGTGGAGTATTACAGTATTACAGACGCTGTAGTCTTCACACGCTCGAGAGAGTGTCAGGCCAGAAGTCCTGTATCAGGCAAGATCAAAGTGATCTGCTAGAGTTTGAGTATAAAACCAGCCGCCTTTATCCAGAGTCCAGGACAGCAGATTGATACAACACGGGACTGAGTGTAGAAAGACTCTGAAGGTGTAAGATCTTGTGCTACCGAAAAAAAAAAAAGCCACACACAATAAGGTTATTTTTTGTTTTGTGTCTTGGACTGCTTTTAGATTTAGTTCTAGGTTTTAGGTTTAGTTCAGTACACTTACACGTGACATTGTTTCGACACCCTCTTTGTAAATGTGCCAATAGTCTCAGAGGTGGATGTGTTACATGTATACAAACTAAAATATGCTTTTATTTGATATTTTTTGCTAGCTGACGATTAACAGCTTAGTAGAGTTCTTTAAGACGGCCAAGGGTGTGGACCTGGAAGTGATCACCTCAGCCACACTTAGCAAACTGGAGGAGATAAAGGAGAAGACGGCTAGTGGTGCGTGTTCCCTCCTCTCCTGACACATCTTCATTCCGCAGAAAACTCAAGTAGAAAACTAGAATAGAAATCAAGCATGCGCTTCACCCGGCAGTCACGCCCCTGATTACATCGGTTCGTCTCCTTGTCATGTGCTGTTGTAGGTTTGTCTCACATTATCGAGACACGGAAGGTTCTGGATCTGAAGATCGACCTGAAGCCCTCCTACCTGCTGCTGCCCAGGTCGGGTTTCTACCACAGCAAAGCCGACCTCATCATCGTAGACTTCGGTAACCTGCAAGTGAGTGTGGAATACAAGCGTGCACTCTGCTGTAAAGCGTCTGCTCTTTAATGCGGTGTGTTTATGCATGTACGTTGGTGTGTGTATCCTAGCTGAACAGCATCTACCAGAGCAGTCCTGATCAGGCCTCCGCTAGCTTTTCATCCCTAGAAGAGATCATGGACAGAGCGTATGAGAGATTCTCACTGGAATTACGCAGTGTGCAGGTCCTCTACAGTAAATCAGGTACATTAGTGCAGCCGTACAGCAGCGATCTGATCTGTGGAGTGAGCAACTGATGGAGCAATAACAATTAAGACAAAAGTGAAAATAATGGCGAGAATGCAGCGAGGTGAAAAGATGACGGACGTTGCTCGTTATTTTAACATGAATTGTTCCACCGTTTGCACGATTCTGCAGAACAAGGGCAGGATGGTGCAACATGTTGGTTTTATACTGTGTGTAGTGATTGTGTTCGTATCCCAGTGACTAGACAGTGTTGGAATGGAACTCGTTCATATGTTAGTGTGATCAGTTTAAACTGAACAATATAATGTAAAGGTGAAATAGTGACGCCTGCAATTATTGTTAAATTGAATTTCATCAACTGAAGTTTAGATTAGCGTCTCTTTTAACTGTACGTTTTTAACTCGTGTGTTTTTGTAGATTCATTGTGTAGACTCAGGTGTGTGTAGATTATTATTCTTTTCAACACTAACTAGACTTTTGTGAATTCCAAATGTCCACCTCCGGTTTCCTCCCACATTCCAAAGACAGTTTAGGTTAACTGGAGTTCCCGAATTGCCCGTAGTGTGTGTGTGTCTGTGTGTCTGTGTGTCTGTGTGTCTGTGTGTCTGTGTGTCTGTGTCTGTGTCTGTGTGTCTGTGTGTCTGTGTCTGTGTGTCTGTGTCTGTGTGTGTTTGTGTGTCTGTGTGTCTGTGTGTGTGTGTCTGTGTGTGTGTGTCTGTGTGTGTGTGTGTGTGTGTGTGTGTCTGTCTGTGTGTGTGTGTGTGTCTGTGTGTGTGTGTGTGTCTGTGTGTGTATATGTGTGTCTGTGTGTGTGTGTGTGTGTCTGTGTGTGTGTGTCTGTGTGTGTGTGTCTGTGTGTGTGTGTCTGTGTATATGTGTGTGTGTCTGTGTGTGTGTGCGCGTGCGTGCGTGCGTGCGTTCGTTCGTTCGTATAAATTCACCCATTCAGTGTTCTGTGTCGAGAAAACAGCACTTTACAAACAGTTCCCAGCTTGTTTTCATTGGGGACGTCACTCCTCTGCTGTTCTCTTTTAGGTCAGTCGTCTAATTTAGGGATAGACGATAAACAAAGTAAGATAATAAATGATAAATAAAGTGATAAATAAACTTCAGAATGTTCTGCATTTCTCACTGTCATCCTTTCTAATATATTTCGTCTGTTCTGCATTACTGAAGAGTGTGTGTGTTCTGCTTCACTCAGGTGAAGAGTGGAAAAGTGCTCGTATGCAGGGTTCATCAGATCAGCACATTCTGCAGCCCATGGACTTCACTCTGGAGCTGGCCAAGTGTATGGTGGAGAAAGACACACGCATGCCTAGGTTTATTCTCACATTTAAACACACAAACACACACTTTTGCTGTTATCTTCGTTTCTCTCTAATACAGACATGTGCTGTTTTGTAGGTTTAAGGTCACCGGAGAGCTGCCCTTACTGCATGTGAAGATTTCAGATGGGATGATACTAGGGGTTGTAGAGCTGCTTGACAGTGTTCCCTTACCCTATGTTTCCTCCACACCGCCCTCCAGTCCTACCGAGAAGGTCACAGGACACACACACACACACACACACACACACACACACACACACACACACACACACACACACACACACACACATTTTTAAGCAGGTGATAAAATGTCTTGGGTGTATATTCAGAAATAAAAACCTTAAGGACGTCCTCTAACTGGCACTGACACTCACACTGGAAGGTCGGGACCCACCTGCTCCTGAGGAGCATCACATTGAGGACAATCACATTCTGCACATTCACAGGAGAGGACAATCACATTCTGAACACAGTCTGCCTTTTTTTATAGAAGTTGAATCATTTTGTTTGAGAAGCAGTTTGCAGGCGCATGTTTTCTGCTTTCGGCTCCGTAACCGCTAGGTGTCTAAACGCAGTGCCGCTAGACTTTACGTATGTCTGTAGACTCCCTGTGCTTTCAGGAAGAGCGGCTGGTTTAACCACTACAGAGGTTTGGAACAACTTGCTTTTGGCCCCGTAAGAACAAATCATTTCGGGTTTCTAAAACAGAAAGCAACTTAAATCAATTAACTGTGTTTTTTAAGAGAACAAGAAACTCAAATATCAGTTCCTTTTCACTATGATAGTCACCGTATCCAATCATAAATTACACGTTTAATAAGGACTTACTCATTTTCTTACCCCCATAAATAATGAAATAAACTGACATAATTCCTCCCGTCCTCATTTGAGTGATTAGAAACATAAAGATTGCATTTAACGTTTGGATGAAAATCCTTTGCAGACAGATTCTTTCCTCTCCAGCCTGAGAACAGATAAATGATCTGGCCAGTAAAAACATCCCATTCATCTGTCCTGAGGAACTCTTGAGTAGCTTTCATTCTATGTTTCTATCTGTCTGCAGTATAAAGTATATCAGCTTGGCAGCGTTTGTCTGAGAGGGTATAGGCCTGTACACTTCACGATTCACTTCACCCGTAGAGACAGTTCTTTGGACCTCATGTTGAGAGTTTGAGTGAACAACTACCAAATGCACATGTAACACTCGTGGAAAACAGGAAACTGACCACACCCGGCCATGCAGCTGCTTGCCAACCATTTGTTCCATTATTTATGAGCCATCGGGGGGGGGGTGAAAATGGCTGTAATTCCTGTATAGTTAATGCCACATTTTGTCAAACCCCTTGAATTAAAGCTGAAAGTGTTGACTTGATCACAGCTCACATTCAGTATAGTTTGGGTTTTTTCAAGTCTTGTTGTACATCAAAATTCAGGCGCTATAAGTACATTACAGGAGACCTTGGTTATTATATCCTGCTCCATACAGACTGTGACGTTTGTCACCCAGAATGCGAATACAATGTACTGCAGGTAATCTGAGACGAATTCCACAAGCTTCCTCCTTCTAATGCATTCCAACGTTCAGGTGAGACGCGCGAAGCCTCTGCGGCCCCACTGAGCTAATCACAGTCGCTATCCTTCAGAGTTGCAGTGTATTTAGTACAAATGTAACTCTCTTACTTTCCCCAGAACTAATCATATGGCTTTTCTTCATGATGAAGTTTTTGAGCTGCAAAATGTTGCGTAGAAGGGATAATATATAACAACATTCTGTTTTTAAAACACTCTCTGGTGTTTGTTTGTGCAGGTCAGGTCTCTATCATTAGCAGATACGAGGCCACGGGTGCAGAGTGTTGATCCGTCAGCGCTACCGTATCCCATCATATCAGGTGAGACACCAACTCTCAGTTCACTCTGATTACTGCAGGAAAGTCACGCCTTAAACCAGCAGCATCAACATCTATCAACTGGAGTGAAAGCTGTGTGTGTGTGTGTATGTGTGTGTGTGTTCAGATTCTGATGAGGACAGTGCTGAAAGGCATGAGGATGCCCAGAGATTAGTCTCGGAAGACCTGACGGATCTCTATTTCACATTCGAAATTAAATCAGTAAAGTTTTTATTATTTTATATTTTGTCTTATTTCTCAAAACATAAAACTTTTTTAAATTTAAAACAAAATGATGTGATACTTTTTCTTACTTCGGATCTTTTATGAATAAGCCTGTATGCTCTGTGCGTGTGTGTGTGCGCGTGCGTGCGTGTGTAGGTGCTGTTGGAGCTCACGCAGCAGGATGCTCGGGCAGGTGCGCTCCTGGCTTTAAACGTGTCTCAGTTGGGTTGTGAGGGCAAGATGAGGACGTACGACCTCACAGTCAAATCCTACCTGCACAAAATCTGTCTTGATTACTGTGGGATTAGAGGTAGAGTATCAGTGTACACACACACACACACACACACACACACACACACTCATATATTATCTGCCATGGTATATATGACTCTCCTGAATGGCACCGTACGACTTACTGTTTTAACAAAATTCATGATCAATGCGTAATTCAAGAATCTCTACTGAGGTGGATCCGTCTGGACGTCTGAGTGAAACACGTTTAGAATAAGTGGAACAGTCTTGTGTTTTGATAATATGCCTGGAAAACATGATTTTCACATGCAAGTGAGAATTTGTTGTTCTAAAACCTCATATTGTACGCACTGTTGAAATCAACATGTTTCCGAACCAGCGCCGGTGATCCCGGGTCCTTATCTCATTTGCATGTAACAATAGAATCATAAGCAAAAAAACATTTTTATTAGATACAAAATCTGAGAATTTCCATATTTATATCAAACTCACACCCAGTGACTGTGACGCCGCCTCGAAACAAAGAGGATGCTGAATATGAATTTGTTACAAAATGCAGAGTAGAACAGCACGATGCAATGAGTAAAAAGGCCTGAACTTGGCTATAATAATTGGCTAATCTCCGCTAGTAAATGCTTATTTTTTATGGGTAAAGCTAATGTTGAGATGACCAGACGCTAAACCAGGAAATCTCACTACAGAGCCGCTGTGTCGGACGCCAATTAGCACCTTAATAACAACTGCATCATATTACACTGTATTATTCAGACTTTGTCCCTTTAATGTGCACTGTGTGTGTTTGTGTGTGTGTGTGTGTGTGTGTGTGTGTGTGTATGTGCGCATGTGTGTTTCAGATGCTCAGAATGAGCCCCTGCATCTGATTACTTCATCAGACAAACATGGATCTGATCTGCTGAAAATTGAGTACATTAAAGTAAGTGATGTGTCGTAAGTGATGTGTCGCTGGTGTGTGTAAGGTGTGTGTAAGGTGTGTCCTCACTGTGTGTGTGTGTGTCCCTGCAGGCCGACATGAACGGACCCAGTTTCCAAACCGTCTTTGGCAGCACAGAGCAGGTGCTGAAGGTAAACAGTTTTAAGCAGCATTTTATGGGTAAATTATTAAAATGTTGTTTAATATTCCAGTGTGTTTCCACCATGATACACAGACACCAACACACTCATGTTTAGTCATACACTTCTACTATTACTGCTTACATATTAATATCAATTATGGTGCCAGAAATCTACCAGGTAGAAGTTTGTTTTTATATCAGCGTCTGCAATCACTATTTACTTATTTGAATTTGGCATATAATTTATAAATCTTAACTTAAATAATCTCAATTTGCACTTAAATATTCACATTAATTTAAGTACCTGCTATTGAGGAGTTTGTAGAAATATTTTGGTTGAGGATCGTGCGCCTTGTTTACACTTATACCCCTATCACTCCTATGCGGTTCGACTCGCGGTGAGATGCGGTGTTAGCCGACGCGATTGCCCGCCGATGTTCTGCTGACGTTCCGTGAAGTTCTGCAAGCATCCGCAGGACCGCCAAAAAAATGAAACATGTTACTCTACAGAGTCAATCAACACGAGTGCACAACTAAATTAAACATGTTTCATTTTTCGCACGGAAAGATGGAAACGTAATCACAACGCCAAAACTCGCGGTGAATCATGCTGAACCGTAGTTATGGCCACCGCGCAAAACCGCGTAGGTGAGATAGGGCTTTAAGTTGACACTCCGTGTTTAAAGTAGATTATTTCATTCAGCACACAACTGTTCATAACCTTCATAACTGTTCATAACCTCAACATTTTTATTTGAGGTCATTACACTGTACTGTCAGTTGTGGTATTGTACACGCCCTCACCTCAGACTGCTGCGGATGTGTTTAGTCTAACGGGCCGGGTTTTATCTCACAGTTGCGCTGCACATCACTGCTTTGTATCAGCACCACAGTCTCAGAACATACAGTATGAGACAAACTGGTGTAAAACGTCCTGCAGGAAGAATAAACATAGTGAGATAGTGAGACATGCCGTGTCGCGTGTTAATGAGGGTTTGCGCGCCTTATACAGTAGATGCATTACAGGTTTCTGTATCTTCCACATGACACTCTGTTGTGCAATCGTGTTGATTGACTCTGTTGATTGACGTGTATAGCCATGCCCACCTCGCAGGCAAAAGCGATGGCTGCTGTGACGTAATCTGGCCCAAAACTGCTCATCACTTCACCTCTACTCAACATTCTGATTTTATTTATGGTGCAGATTCAACTTCAGGCGAATACAGAAGGACTGGTTAAGTTTGATCAAATTCTGTCGAGCCAGTTTTGTGTGATGTTGTGACAAATTCAGCTGGACAGACATACAGATATACAGACAGAAATTTTCGTTAATATATCACTAAAAGAGTGAGGTCTGACCAATGTACAGACAAAATCTCTCTTTTATTTCTACAGATAATTATTGGATTTAAGACGGCCTGATGTGTGCTACATGTTAGAGATTATTTCTGGCTTCCTTGCAGGTGGAGTTTTCCTCACTGGACTTCCTTCTCCATACAAAAGCCCTGTTGTCCACCATTAACTACCTGAATAAAGCGATGCCCGAGTTCTCAGCTTCTAAAGAGAGAGACGTCAAGAGACCAGTCAGCAGGGCCGCAACTGAGAAGACAGGTACACACACACGCACACACACACACGCACACACACACACACACACACACGCACACACACACACGCACACACACACGCACGCACGCACGCACGCACACACAAGAACCCATAAACACTCGCTCGTGCATCGCTTTATCTGCTTCCCTTTGGGTCACATGACCTTTTCCCATCACTCCAAACTCCAGCCTTTATTCTGAGCCATTTTCCTGATGAGTCTCACTAACAAGTGGCTTTTTTATGGACAAACAGCTGTTTAGTCCCAATCCTGTGAGTTCTCATCACATTGTGTGTGTGTGTGTGTGTGTGTGTGTGTGTGTGTGTGTGTGTGTGTGTGTGTGGAAATTCTCTTACTTTCACTATTACTTTCACAACACAGCTCTGATTTTCTACTGCCATTATTTACAATAAAAGTAAAAGTCGTCTCCCATCACGCTGATTATTTTTTCTGATATTTTATTTCAGTCAAGTTGACGGTTCAGCTTTTCCCTTCCTGGTGTTTATAATGTTTCTTCCAGTTCTTAACCCAATTCCAGTAGTTTCAGCAGTCCCTCTCGTAGTGTTCTTTGCTGGACAGGGTTTTGAGCCTTCTGAAACTCAGTAGCATCTTTTTCACACCCACAGGATACACTACTCACTGCATGTGTTAGGGTTAAAATAATTGTAAGCAGCTGGAACACATTACTCTCTGGACTAATTATCAATTGGAGGTTTTTAATGATTTGCTGAGTTTCAGTGCTGAGTTTTTGTGTCATTTCTATAGCCATGTTCCAGTTTGTTAAATGCAAGCGTTCCATTACTCAAATGATTGGGTTGATTTTGGAAGCCAAATATGTCGCAGTGCTGTGCATTCATCCGCTCCTCATCCTCAGTTATATTATATATATTATATATATTATATATATTATATATAGTTATATATACAATGTTATTATCCTTCAGGTACCCTTACTGAGTTTCATTACCTCAGTCCTGCACCTTTCACTGGCTATAACTCATTACACGTCTCAATTTTCTGTTCATTTCATTCTCTTTATATATTTATATATACATTTTTAACTCTATTAATATTACAGTATTATAAAAGTGTATATATAATATTATTTTACTATATCTAACTGTATCTTAGTTATTTTGTTGTCGTCTGGTCTTCATGGCAGACGTGGACTAACATTGTAAAGTGAGAGATTTGGCTCATGGTCAGACAGGTTCCATACGCTTGTAATGAGATATTTCTGGCTAAACTGCTGAAAGAGGAGCACATTTATGATTAACAGAGCTGCCCGTCCTTTCTCAGTGTCTCCAGGCTCGAAGGACTCGGGTGTGGTGAGCTTTAAGCTGTTCGCCATGCTGGGTTCCTTTGGCGTGACCATCTGTGATGACCGAAGCAGCATTGCAGAAATCCAGATCCAAGGTACATGTCCGCTTTTGGTTCACCTTGCACAGGTTCAAAACCGCTGAAACCAGGGAAAATAACTGACTTGGCATTTGTTCACTTTTCTTTGCTATAGTAATGACATTATATCTTCCTAGCCAGAGTTTAGTGAGTCAATTGTAAATGAAGCAGTGTACATTTGTTCTCTCCAGGGATCGATGCCTCACTGGTGGTCCAGGCCAAAGAAACAGAGGTGTTTGCTCGTCTGCGCAATGTTTTAGTGATAGACGTGGATACGAAAACCATACATAAAGAGGTGTGTGCAGCTTCCCCCGCCGATCAGCAAGTTTACGACTTCACGTTAAACCTGATTGTGCCCATTTACTGTCTAACACTTCACTTCACAAACACTTCACTTTCTTTTTGCCCTAAATAAATGTAATGACGACGTAACAGTGTTTTTGTAAATTCTGTCACTACCAGGTGGTGTCGATTATGGGTGAGGAAGTCTTCAGCTTCAAGCTCAGTCTGTATCCGGGAGCCACAGAAGGAGCGGGTTACTCCGACACCTCAAGAGTAGACGGGAAAGTTACTCTGAGACTGGGATGCATAAAGATCCTCTACTTGCACAAGTTCCTTGTATCCCTTCTGGTGAGATGAGAAGAATTGTGTATACACACACACACACACACACACACACACACACAGAAGCATTCAAACATGTCTTTTGAATGATATTGATTACATGAAATACTGATGCGCACTGGAGCCGTCACTGGTTCTTGGCGTCGGACTGTTTGCTATTAAATATACAAAAATAATTCAAATATGAACTGAACTCAAGCATAAGTCTTACTCCATGTTAAATGTCAAAGATGGAATGTTTGCTTTATATATCAGTTTAGCACCTCTCAAATTCTCAAGTGTGACAAACGAAAAGACCACAGACCACACAAGTACGGTTCTTATCTGTACTGAACATAAAGGCAGGCTGGAATTCCTAGAAGTGTGTGTGTCCGTGCGTGCGTGCGTGCGTGTGTGTCTGTATGTGTGTTCTGACTGAGTAACTATTTGAGTTCTGAAGTACTACATTAGAACAGATCTGAAGCTGTTCAAGTTTTTAATTTCATATGAATAAACAAAGAAATTACACGAGGGGTGTTCAAGTCAAACTGGGACTTTTCAAATATTCTGAGAATAAAAACTCACTGTTGAGTTTCATGGATCAGGCATGGATCCACTCGCTGAATGTTCACAGGAACGACTGCAGTGGGCTCCGAGTCTCCTCAGCCGGGGGCGTCACTCACAGACGTCTGACCTACTTTTAAAACGTCTGCCATTCAAATATTTTACTTCGGCTAATAAAACATTAATTCACCAGAAATGGCATAAAAATCCTGACAAAAATCCCAGTTTGACTTGAACAACCTGTGTGTGTGTGTGTGTGTGTGTGTGTGTGTGTGTGTGTGTCTTCTTCATTGAATTTTCTTAATCTTTATCATTTTCAAAAATCTTCATTAATACTAAGACATCTAAACTATGAAAGAACAAACATGGAATTATGTCGTAAACAAATAATTGTTAAACAAGCCAGAATATGTTTTATATTTTAGATTGTCCAAAGTATCTACATTTAGCTTCCTCTGCCGCAGAGAATAAGTTTATTAGGATGACCAGCGTCAGACACCGCCAGTTTACATCACCTGAGGTCAGAGCTCATGTAAATGCTTCTGCAGTTCAAGACGTATTTCAACATCCACTGTTCAGATGAGACATTACCATTACTTCAGAAGAACAAACAGAAGATCTGCTTGGGCCGAGACTTTTTCATCGACACGCCATCCCATCTGTTTTACGCTTAGTGAGCGCATGATTTATGATCTAACAGGACAACGACCACAAACACACCTGTAGGTTGATGTAAGAGAAGTTTGTCTGCATCAGATGATCTGGCCTACTGACAAAAGATGGCTCGTTGAAGGAAATTCAAAATATAAATCATATTCTGGGTTACGTAACACATTTTTGTTGACTACATAATCCCATATTTGTTATGTATTCCAAATTGTCATAATTTTAATGTCTTCAGTATTAATATACAAAACTGAAAACGTAAAAATAAATACAAACAATTAACGGGTACTTTGTGTGTGTGTGTGTGTGTGTGTGTGTGTGTGTGTGTGTAAGGAAGGATAGAGAGAAAAGATAGTCAAAGAATCTAAAGTTAAAGAAAGCATTTTCCCTTTCGTTGTTTTTCCTCCTCCTTGTTTGTCTCTGAACGTGTTTTTTTGTTTTCAGGACTCTTTTAGCTATCAGTGCCCCTCTGCTGATGAGGTACAGACTTGGGCATGGAGCATTTAAAAGCCATTTCAGCTTTGCAGCTTCACTATTAATGCACCTCACACATTTCCGCACAATAACATTATACACTGGAGTGTTACTGTGTGTGTAGAATATTTCTACCAGGTTTACACTACATGCTGTTAATTAACTAATAAATAATGAATGTTGTATGTTGATCTTAATCACTTAGTTGTGGTTGGGACTGTATTAATATTTGAAAGCCATTAATCTATTTTAGGACCCTCTGGATTTGCATGCTCGTGTATATTTCTCTTTTTTATTCAGTGGATGCAAAATCTAAAAGTGTAATTTCATAGCACAAAGAATGCTTTATGCCCCTGAGCATTCTCTACATGCTTGGCAGATATAGCAGACATGCACAGATAAAACTGTCTGTTTCTGTACCATGCTCTCATACCGTCGCCTTCACTAAATAAATCTAGTCTCATCTTAGACAGCTGTTCTAATCATCCTCTTAGATTTTGCCTCTCGGTTGTGAGCGCGGTTCTCAGAGCGCTGATACAGCATGACATTCCCCTACTAATGTGACCATTTCATTACGATCCTCGACCTTTTCACAGACCACCTCTAAAAGCCACAGCATCTGCTCCATCTGTAAAATCACTC
The DNA here is from genome assembly GCA_030347435.1 of Clarias fuscus. Lineage (NCBI taxonomy): Eukaryota > Metazoa > Chordata > Actinopteri > Siluriformes > Clariidae > Clarias > Clarias fuscus. Next base: position 27,816,593 of record CM059219.1, read on the forward strand.
GATATCTGTCTGTTGTGTTCCACAGACATTTGTAGATAACTTCCAGGAAGCCAAGAAGGCTATAAGCATTGCCACGGCGCAGGCAGCGGAGAAAGCAGCGGCCAGTGTGAAGGACTTCGCTCTGAAGAGTTTCAGACTGTCGATGGACATCAAACTGAAAGCCCCACTCATCATCATCCCTCAGTCGTCCACGTCTCACAACGCGTTCATGGTGGATCTGGGTCTCATCACAATGAGCAACACCTTCTCTCTGACCCCGGCTGAAGGGTTTCCTCTCCCAGCTGTAGTGGAGACCATGGACGTTAAGCTCACACACCTCAAATTATTAAGGTACTGTTGAGGAAATGTACTGATTCTGATGTATGTTTTAGGAAGTGAATTAGCTTAAAGGATTGGTTGTGTTTTTCAGTGGCAGGTCTTTACAGCGGTACCTCGGCTTAAGAATGTTCTCTTTAAGAACTGGAATTTTGCAAGAAATTAGCCTCGGCGCACAAAGCGTTTTAATCATACAGTCAAACCTCGAAAAAACACTCGTATATCAGGGCGAATGCCCCCCCCAAAAATAATAGAAACTCTGACGATTCGTCCCACAACCCAAAAATATTCGTATAAAAATAATTCATACAAAATATAAAGTAAAACCATTTACCTTTGAAAAGAATCGTGACTGTAGTGATTGAGACCAGGGAGAGGAGAGGAGATGGGTAAAAACTAGCGGTTTGTATAGTACATCTTTAGGCATTTTGCAGCCTGTCACAGTAAAATATCGTTCCCCCCCCTTTTTTTGTAGCTAATACATACCTCAAATAAATTAAATCAAATTATTGTAATGAATGTGTTTTGAATTAAGTGGGGAAAAATATAGAATCACTAAATGTTAAACAATAATAAAAATAATCACAATTAGTAATTTGTTGTTCCTCCTTGGCTTGGATTCTTAGAGGTTTGGACTTTACTAATGAAAAACAAAATTCTTCATCAATCTGATGCTTCAACTTTCTGAAATAGCATCTGGCAGATTAGCTTAGCAGGACCGAACCTCGCCATGCACCAGACTATTTGCTGATCGTCGCAATGAGTGGCTCTTCCTTTCCTCTTTGATGTGTGCCAGGATGCATCATCATCATCATCATCATCACCCAACCTGTTTTCTAAGCTCGTTTTCTCCTCTTCAGGTGTTCGTGTTTCCGCCTGTTTGAAGGCATATTGCTTTGAGTTTTATATCTTGACTCTTCGTCATCTTTTGTTGTTATTTTGTTCATACTTGCACCCAGTTTTAGCCCCAGCTCCCCAGGAAACAGCTCTGTGTTGTATTTCCTTCTTTTATCATTATTTCCATTGTTCCATTGATAGCTTTCTCACTGAAGCCATATTTCCTTTCAATTAGCCCAAAAGTCCAACAGCTCGTTAAGGTCATTAGTCTTGTTTAAGTCGTGTAGACGTGTACCGGTATTTGTTTTAGTCAGACACATCACAGGCTGATTCCTTTTGTTTTAACATTGACTTTGCGTTATCTCTAAATGTGTTTTAAATTGATATTGTTTTACCGTGTTAATCCTGTGTTTTGCAACAACAGTGTTTGTACTCATAGATCTGTTCTTTGTGTCCTTTTCTCTTGGATGTCCATGTCCACATGTAAAGTAACTTGCATTGATGGCTTGCTCTGAGCTAGGATCTAAAGCCTGTTCTCACTTACTGTAGGTACCTGCTTCTGCATGCAGCTCATGTCTGTTTGTTGCTGCAGCATGTTGGTTTGAAACGTTACAGACACTTAACAACCACATTTGGATCTTGAGATTGCCTCCATCTGGTTCATCCGGTTTGCGTACAGACTAAACTAGCGTCTAATCACCTCCGCTTCTCACTGTTTGTGTAAAAGGTGTATAAATTAGTCCATAAAACTATAGGCTTATGGCAAACATACAATACGTACACATAAATGTGTGTTATTGCTATGTGCAGTAGGTACGCACCTAATAAAGTTAGATGTTAACAGTCCTACAGAAAGATCAATGTTGTGCCATCCATAATTATGGGGAGCTTTCATGAAAATGAGCAAAAGCAAAAATATGATATAAAAAGAACTACACTGCAGTAATAAACACTGTATACCTAGTTGTATTTAGCTTGATTTTCTAAATCAGAATAGTTTTAATTAGTGTGGTTTGTCCACAGCACACCGGTTTCAACATACGGTTGCTCTGAAGTATTTGTAATAATAACACAGACATCTGTGGAAGGGTTTGGGGCCGTTCATTCACTCAGGAGGTTTTCATTCTCTTTCATATGTATTGGTCTGTGAATATCCCCAAGTCTCTAATAATCAGCAGTAAAATTTCTGCCAGTTATGATGGTGTTATTGGATTCTGAAATTGTGTAGGTGGACAGTGTTTGCAGTATCGCTCTTATATAATCTCTCAGGAGGCCCAGTGAGCCACAGCATCTCTTTCCCATTGGATGTGCCAGTACATATTTAAAGGTGCTTGTTGAAGCATCTCAGCTGGCTCCTCTTAATGAAGAGCAGCAGTGGCTGAAAACTCTCATTATAATTCTCTCACTGTCTAGTGGGACGTCACCCAGCAGCCTCTTTGTGGAGTCGGGCCTTGCAGTGAAGGGACTTTTACATTTTGCCTGACAATATCGGAGAATGTACAGTAGGAAAAAAGAAGAGTCAGACAAAGAGTGATCCTGTACACGTCCTTCAACAGAAAAAAGGGAAAGTGTACAATGTCCAGGTCACACTGCTGGAGCCAGTCCTGTGGTGTTGACCACAAGTGTCCACTTGACTGGCCACTGCCTGAAATAGTGAGATGCAGACATATTGTGTGCTCATCACCTGAGTGAAGGTGAAGGGTGGGGTCAGGTCTGGTGCCTCAGGTGATGGACAGTAGACATGTAAGAATTCAGGAGTGCACTGAAACGTTACATGTGTAGCCTCGTATTTCTACTTCATCTAAACAGGCCTTATTTAACGGCAACAGCAGAGCTCATGTTTATATTAAAGAAATGAGAGTTTTTGCTCATTTTATGAGGGTGCCAATAGTTCTGGAGGGCAGTGTTCTGTAGATCATTTGAGCTATCAGCGTGTCATTTGAGCAAACCTGCACAGTTCACTTGGCACAACTGAGTACTTGAACAAAATACCTACTTGCAAGTTTGCCCTGTGCATCGTTCCAGTCGAGAGCACCAGCCTGTTCATATGGTGCAAAACCTCGTGATTCCGTTTTTTTTTTTTTTTAATCTAAATAAATTTCCCAGCCATTTATCTCATTCATAGGGAACTTGTCTTTGATTGTTGCCATCTGTCTGATTTGATATTAATTTCCATAACTTGCATATAAATGAAACTTTGCATCAACAAATAGTTTGAATGAATGGGATTAAGGACAGTCTCACGGTCAGGCTACACTGTTTCATTACTGTTTGGTTTACAGAACCGTTCTAAGGCAAGAAGGCCCGCAGTCACTCACGGAGATTCTACAGCCAGTTAACCTGGAGCTGTTGGTTAAACGCAATCTGGCTGCGTCCTGGTTCACTAAGATCCCTGGAGTAGAGGTGAAAGGATTGCTAAAATCCATGAATGTAAGTTTGTACCATTCCAGCTTTCCATCATGTTGGTGTTGTCATAAACGTTACTGCTGATTGAAAAAGTTAGCTTGCAGTTGGACAACAGAACACACCTAATAGTGGGAAATATTTTCCTTTTGTTGTTGTTGGTTTAATAGATCACTATTGGTTGTGAAGACCTTTGTGTTCTGATGAGGGTTCTAGCAGAAAACACTGCAGAAGGTAACAGAATAACATCGTCTGGCACACGGCAGCCCACAGCTGAAGGTAAAATACACGTCCTGTTCTGCCAGCATCATCACCACCACCTCCCTCCTCCTGCACAGATCTCGCAGATATTCTCTCCATGTGTTTACTCTGTAGATAAACCCGAAACTCCTGGAGAAATTAAACAGACCCAAAGCCACCTGGTCATGAGCAGTGGAACCACCAGTGAAAATGTAGTCAATGTTCTTCTCAAGTTTGAAATCATGGAGGTACAGCAAAAGATCTAACCCGAGACCACGTGTTTTTTTTATCTGTTGGCTGGAAGTGTTTTTCATACAATGTTGATGCACAATCGTTTTTTCTGCAGGTTCTGCTGACTGTCAATAAACCGAAGAATGGTGTCGAGTGTCCGTTTTTGGTCTTACATGCAGCCGAGCTTGGAATCGACACCAAAGTTCACAAATTTGACATGCTGGCTACCACATACATCAAGACCATTTCAGTGAAGTGTCCAGACATTCCAGGTTTGTGGAACACTTTAGATTTAATATAGTGAATTCTTTTCAGTATTGCAGTGTTTCTCACACATCCATCCATCCATCCATCCATCTTAGGTGTCTGTGCATCCATGAGTGCGTGTTTGTGTGCATGTGTGTGTTACTGGTGCAACTCAATAATTTATTTTATGAACTCTGCCACTGTACCTCCAAAACACTTGGGGAATAAAAGTGAAGGAGGATCATTAAAAATAAGTGACCCTAACATTGTATAAAGTTGTTGTATGTTTGGTTTTGGAATGATAAAATGATGTTGGAATAATGTTAAATGAATTATCCCAATGTAGAAAATCCCTCAAAACACTGGAATGTCGATCTTTATTTGTGGTGTAACGCCACTTAACGTTAATTCAGGCAACATCCAAACTGCAGAATGTCTGGTTTTTAAAGATATCTGACATTAGGCAGAGAATAGCTGTACATCCTGTACCTGGCTATACAGTGCGCTGCAGATGCTCTCCTTGCCCAGCCTGTCAGTTTAGGTGGACGTCCATGTCTTGGTAGGTTTGCAGTTATGCCGCACACTTTCCATTTTCAGGTGATGGATTGAACAAAGACCTAACCTTTAAACTTCTCCACGACTTTATCTCTGACCTGTCTGGTGTGTTCCTTGGACTTCCTGATGCTGTTTCTTCATTAATGTTCTCTAACAAACCTCTGAGGACCTCACAGAACAGCTGCATTTATACTGAGACTAAATTACACACAGCTGGACTCTATTTACTAATTAGATGGCTTCTGAAGACGATCAATTCACTGGATGTTAGTCAGGGGGATCAGAGTAAAGGGGATGAATACACCATGCCACACTTTTCAGAGTTCTGGGCTCTGGGCCGCTGATGATGATCGACTTTGGCTCTGACACTATGAGCCCCGGGTGCTAGGAATTGTTTATCGCTTAAAAATCAGACTCGCGTCCTCAGGAACACGTGATCCTACCCTGCTGTCTGAAGTCTTCTGTAGGTATTCCAGTTTCAGGAAAAAAAGATGTTCATGAATGTTCAAAGCACCTGATTCAGTGTTTTTAATTAGAATTAGAAATGAAGTGCACGGCTGTTGGTTGTTCTTAACCTCTGTCTATCTGTAAATGTTTTTATTGTTGTAAATTATTTAAAGATCATATCAGCTTTATTTTTTCCAGACAAATTTAAATCATTTCAGGAATAAACAGTAAAAGTGTCTCTGTTTTTGACCTTGTCTAGATTTCCATGATGAGCCAATCTGTATCCTCAGCTCTTCAGCAAAACAGGGAGCTGACCTCCTCAAAGTGGAGTATTTTAAGGTATGGAGTTTATTTCCCCTCGGTGTTGCTTCATATTGCTCTCTTGTTCTTCCAGTTTCAAACCTAGATTTTACCCAAGAGTGTCCAGATTAGCATGAATCATTAATAAATAAATGTAAACAGTATGGCAGTTCTTATCTGTTATAGGATTGCGGCAGAATAGCAGGAGCTCCTTAAAAAAAATTTTTTTTTTTATGTAAACCCACTTTTTAAAAACCCATATGCTTTCAGATAATCATAATATATGCAAAATAGCTTCTACACCAGTATTATATATTTAACTGACATTATTTTTGTGTTTTTAGAATAATTGGGTCCTCATTTGAATATTAATCCATTATAACATGTTTATGATGGAATGTGTTTGGAATGTTTGTCCATTTTAACCATGCGGTTTGTCCTACAGGCGAGCCGTGATGGGCCTCATTTTTCGACCATTTTCGAGAACACAGAGCAGAAGATGAATGTACGTATGCATTGTTTAAATAATGAAATCATTGTATTAGTTATTATAGTTATTTAAACATGTGTGTGTGTGTGTGTGTGTGTGTGTGTAGATTATGTTCTCCTCTCTGGATCTAACTCTGCATACTGAGGCTCTTCTGTCTATAATGGACCTCTTGTCTACTGTCCTGTCCTGCAGCAGCTTGTCCTCACCTGAGAAAGAGATCAAGATTAACGAAGAAACAAAATCTACCCGAGCCAGATCAAGTATAAACACATGGACTAGCACAACGATACACACTTCCATTACTGCACTCATTTCAGGAACTTAATTTAATGTTCTTGGCTCTGAAACACTCGGTCTAGACCTGACCTTAACTTCAGCAGTTTATGGGAAAAAAATATGATACCTAGTACTGTTTTTAACCACAAACGCAGTTTACTGAGATATTTATAGCATTTTTGCATATTTGTTGTCATGCTCTGATAATGAGCAGAGTTTTTTTTTATTATTGTGAATTATCTGTCAATGAAGGATATACATTTAAAAATGTTTTTAAAAACGTGTCAGTTTATAGCTTTAATAGTTTGTCCCTGTTGATGGACCCAGAGGCAGCAGTGTCAGGTAGCTACAGTGGGTTCCTCTAACCCTTGAGAGGAACCAGACTCAGAAGTGAACTCACCCTCATTTGGGTGATACCAGATAGAGCAACCATAAATAGATCTTCTAGAACTGTGTGCTACAAACTCTGGGGTGCAGGTGAAATATGCTCTAGTTATCATGAAGCTCCAGGTTGTTGAGGCTGCCATCAGTTCAGTGGTCAAGGTCACATCAAGGTCACGTGTCTAAAACCTTTTAAAGAGTTTCCATTCTGTTTGGAATGTACTTGAAGAGTATTTATAGTAGTAACCAGAAGGACTAAATTTGGGACGGTGGCATCACTATTGAAGCCGCTAGCGTTGAGTTCTCATAGGTTACAGAGGTAACGCTCATCAACACAACACTGACTCTGTCTATTTTGCAACCTCAATTACACTAAAAGTGTCACTTACTGAGGTCTTCTTCATGAAAACTTACCCACTCACTCATCGTTCTGTGTACCTATCTCAGGAGACTTAGGGCATGAGGCGTGGTACAGCCTGGGCAGGGTGGCAATCCATCGCAGGGCACACACACACACACACACACACACACACACACACACACTCATTCATACACTACAGGCAGTTTGGGAATGACTAATTAGGCTTTGGTTAGACTATTCTGCATGTCTTTGGACTGTGGGAGGAAACTGGAGAACCCAGAGGAAACCAACCAAGCACAGGGAGAACATGCAAACTCCATGCACACAGAGATGGGAATTGAACCCAGACCCTGTGCTAACCACTACACCACCGTGCCACCCCCAAATTCTCAATGATATAAAATGAATTTAAAGGAAGGATGAGAACTTGCTTATATTTATTATTTGTAAAGAATGTTTGAGAAAACATAAGAGTATTGGATACTGTATATAGTTTTAGAGAAGATTGAATCTTTGTATTTTTTGCGTATTCTCTTGAAGGGCGCCAGTATTTATGGAGTTGACTGATTACATATTACCGTTTACATACATGACACAGGATCTTTATTCCTCCTTCATCTGCAGTGAGGTCCCATTATGCAGGAGACATCATCGATCTGAAAATCCTGGTGCAGCTCGGGGCCTTCAACGTTCTCCTGTGTGACCCGCGCTGCAGCATTGCTGACATGAAGATTCGGGGTCAGGTTCATATAATGTTGGACCACATATTCTTTATTCTTTTTTATAGTTGCATCTATTTCACCCAAGAATCAGATAATATTTGAAACTTGGATGAGCGTCTGATTTACTGCTTAACCAACTTATCATGTGCTGTGAAGGGTGTGCCGCTAAAGAGTCATTAAATCTCTCTCGAACACCCTTCCAGATCTACACGGGTCTCTCTTAATGAAGGAAAGTGAAACGCACATGTCTGCTAGGCTGCTTGATTTTGTTGTCCTAAATGGAGACCCAGAAGCAGTGCACAAAAAGGCAAGTGCTCATGTCTAATTAGACACAGTGTACAGTGCGTAAAAATCCCTCTGTAAAAATCCAATGTTATTGAGCAGTTTTGTCACCATGCGTTCGTCTCTACTAGGTTGTCTGTATTGTGGATGATGAAGTGTTCAGCTTTAATATGAGTCTGACCCCTAAAGCCACAGAAGGAGAGGGATACACAGACACCTCAAAGGTGGACGGGAAGGTCAAGCTCAATGTGGGCTGCGTTCAAGTAGTTTATCTGCAAAAGTTCATCATGATGTTGTTGGTAAGTTTATTAACATTATTGCACTGATTTCTAAGAATCGTTGTTATTAAGGAATTGTAATTGATCATATATTTTGTCATCATTAGAATGGTTGGCGAATAAAGTTTTAAAAGGCAGATAGAAATTTTTAGAAATGAGTTCTATACATTTTTTTTTTTCCTGAATGTGCCCCCTCTAGAAATTCAGTAATAGCTTTCAGGTGGCCAAGGAGGCTGTAAGCGTGGCCACGGCGCAGGCAGCGGAGAAAGCAGTCTCCAGCGTGAGGGACTTCGCTCAGAAGAGTTTCAGAATCTCCATGGACATTAGACTCAAGGCTCCACTCATCATCATCCCTCAGTCGTCCATGTCTCAGAATGCTGTGGAGGTCGACCTGGGTCTCATCACAGTGAAGAACAGCTTCTCCCTGCTCCCAGTAGAGAATTGTCCACTCCCTGCTGTCGTAGATAACATTGACTTGGAGCTGACCCAGCTTAAGCTTTCCAGGTAAAAACTGGTTTAAACGTCTCACGCTTATTTCCTGCTCCATCACTGTCAGCACATTTGTCTCTGTTTGCTGTAGTTTTGTAACATGGTAAAGTTAATATAATAATTTTAGAATCATCATGGAGAAAGATGTAACTCAGCAGAGTTCTGAGATCCTTCAGCCAGTGAACCTGGTCCTGTCAGTCAGACGTAACCTGGCTGCGACCTGGTACCATAAGATGGCTGCTCTTGAGGTGGATGGAGATCTGAAGCCCATGGAAGTGAGTCTTCATTTAACTCCTGTGAATATCTGCTAGACGAATTCAAACATGATATTTGAATGAACACATGAAGGGCTATTTTACGATGATTGCATTTGGCTTATTACATTTAAAGGTGACAGTTGTGTTGATGTTCAATATGGGACTAAGACAAGGACTACAGCACATCTGCTAAAAGTCAGTGCTAAAAGATCTTTCTGTATTGTGTTGCAGGTCGCTTTGAGTCAGGATGATCTTGTTCTCTTACTGAAGATTCTGAAGGAAAACATTGGAGAAGCCAGCAGCAGTCAGCCCTCCATCGGCTCAGACATGGATCTAGAAATAAAGCAGACAAATGTGCCGAACAAATCTTTCTCGCACAATGGTAACTGATACACAGCTCCTTATTATTCTTAACTTTTGTAATGGCCTTTTAATGTTCTTCCATTTCTAGGCTGATTCCATGTCTGTGTGTGTGTGTGTGTGTGTGTGTGTGTGTGTGTGTGTGTGTGTGTGTGTGTGTGTGTGTGTGTGTGTGTGTGTGTGTGTGTGTGTGTGTGTGTGTGTGTGTGTGTGTGTGTGTGTGTGTGTGTGTGTGTGTGTGTGTGTGTGGCGTAGTCTCTGAGAAAGTTGTGGAAAGAGATCCAACAGAGAGCAAAGCAGCAGGCGATGACCTGGTGGAGACTGTAAAGTTCAGGTTTAATGTCGACTCTCTTGGTCTGGTACTGTACAACGATGATCCCACACAGGTGTGTGTTCATACATAAGTGAAATCTAAATGTTGAGTAAAAGCAATGTTTTGAACAGTTATGTGTGGGATTTAATCATCTACTTTACAATAAGCTCCTAATGCGCTACTGTCTCAATGTAAACAAACATCTGCATCAATAGATATTAATGAGAAAAGATAAAGTGAATATTTTGACTGGGATTAGTTCATATTCTCACTTTGGCTGAAATAACAGCGCTGAAGTGGTATAAGTGAATTTTAACACGCTGGAGTCGTTTTAAGACAAAACTTCATCTTTATCTGATCTACTTTTTCCATTTCTCATCTGTGATTCTCTCTCCGATTACCGAACAGGGAGTGTGTTTGTCTGAACACCAAAGAAGTACAACTTAGTGTAAACAAGGCGTCAGATACTCGACCTTACAGAATGTGATTTCTGTCTATTAATAAGTGAGACAGAGAGTTCTGCTGTACAGAGAGACACACAGACATGGACATGGACTTCAACCTGAAATAATATTATTATTATTATTTTTATTATTATTATTATTATTATTATTATTATCACTGATTACATTAAAGATCAGCAGATTATTATTAGATTTAACTCTTCACCTGTCAGTGAAGGAGACTTAAGCTAATGAGACTTAAGTTCATAGTAATCACAACTTATATGAATGTATTTATAATATCATGATCTCTCTCTCTCTCTCTAGCCTGGTGTGCATCAGGAGAGTCTGTGTATAGGAGCGTTTATGCTACATAAGATAACTGCTTTTGGTAAGTTGCTCAGTGACAGCAGTCTGGAGGTTTCCAGCGTTCTCACCACCTGCACTCTGGATGACAGAAGGAGCAGCCTGGAGCGAGTCACATCCAGGTGACACAGATCTACTTATATACAACTGACGTGACTGTTAACGTAACGACTCACATTCTGTGCTGTGTTTTCCAAGATGGCTTTACTGACTCATATTTATTCAAATTATTAGTCATATCCAAATGAAGAAAAAAAAAGTTTTTCTATTTTTGTTAGATCTTGACTGTTCTGTTCTCTTGTGTTATCTTGTGTTCTGTTCTCTTCTGTGTGCTGGCCTTCATACGCCTTTGATGCTCAGAATGCTGGGAAAGCGTGACGACAGCTCAGATGCCATGATCGACGTGACATACTTACAGAACAGGGAGGAATGCTCTGTGGTAGCCGTGTTCCAGAAGCTGTATCTCTGTGCCAGCATGGAGTTCCTCATGGCTGTGGCTGACTTCTTCATCCAGGCTCTGTCCAAGTCCCAGGTCACAGTGTCAGACAAACCAAGACCACTCCCGGTCAAACAGATCTCGGAGCAGAAGGGCCAGGGAGACCTGAATGCAGGTACAGGAAGTGCACAGGATCATTTAGTGAACGCTATTTCCTTTATTGCGTTTACTGTTTGTATTTTGTGTTTTAATAAGACCTGAGAATGAAGTTGACCGAGAGAACTTTTAGTGAGTTTTTTCTAGTGCCTATAAGAAATCGATTTAATATTTAGTATGATTAGTAAACGTTATATTATTTCAGAAACGTTGTTGTATTTTGGCTTTAGTGGTCACGGCCCAGAGGACCAAGCTTCATGCCGTTGTGATCGATCCAGAGGTGGTGTTTGTGGCGAATCTGATGAAGGCAGATGCTCCTGCACTAGTGGCTTCTTTCCAGTGTGATTTCAGTCTCCACTCTGAGGGGGCAGATCAGGTCATGAAAGCCAACCTTAAGGATCTTAAAATCCTGGCCTGCCCATTCATAAGGAATAAGGAGAGCAAGGCCGTAACCACTGTAAATATTCCACTTATCGCTTTACTGTTCACTATTGACGGATTTATTAATAGCTGTCGAATTAGATTTGGGATTGTGTTTATTTTAATAGCTTGTGTTTTTTCACCAGGTGCTAAGGCCGTGTTCCGTTGTCCTTGAAACCCGGGTTTTAGGCAGTGGTTCACTCACTGGCTCCGTCACTGTGGATGAAGTCATTGTAAAAGTGAGTCTGTTCAAACCGACTTGATGAGTTCGTCTGGTGTGGAATTGCTGTGAAATTTTTAACGCATTTTTCCTCTTCGTGCAGATCTCACCGATCATCCTCAACACCGTCCTGACCATCACTGCAGCCATGACCCCTAAGCCCAAAGAGGAGGCGCTCGATCACAAGCCTTTTGAGCTGAACACACTCTGGTCTGTGAGAGACGTCTACTCCTGTAACTTCTGGTTTCTGGACGTTGAGACGGCGGCTGAGGTGACGGAGAAATTCCAGGATATAAACAGCAGCAAACAAGTGCAGAGTTTTAGAGCTGATGTGAAGGTGGTGCAGGTGACTCTGGAGTCCGGCCTGGGCCACCACACCGTCCCCCTGCTGCTGGCCGAGTCCTCGCTGTCAGCCTCTGCAGAAAACTGGTCGTCTTTGCTCGGCGTGTCTGCAGATATGACACTAGAGGTGAGACTGCCTAATACTCTTCCTAAATGATTTCAGATGGTTGAAGAACACTGATCGATCACGGCCCGACCCATGAAAAGTTTAGCTTCTTTATCTTAATGTGTTGTGAGCAGTAATTGTGTTACTGTCAGGTATTGACCTCATACCTCATGCTGATTTACTTTTTTCCCACAATAGAGGATAACTGTGAGAGTTCATCAGCAGAGTATGCATTGCTCTGCTGATGAACGTTACGTTCAATGCATTCAATTTAACTGCGTGGAGTTTATCACAGTGGCAGTGCTAAATAATATTCTCAGCCATGTCCCTGATTGGTTAACACGATGTTTGTTTTTTCCCCTTATTTTGATTGTACCACTGAAGTTGCGGTGCTCCATACCGTACTGTACGCTGGATTTACATGCGATGTGCAGTAAGAACCTCTAACCGATATATGAGCAGATGTATAACAGGAATCTGGAGGAGCACTACCACTGATGATGTAGAGAAAGATTATTAAACACATCAATTACAGTTATCATCTGTCTGGCTATAAGAAAAAAAAACATTTTGCAATGTGTATGTAGGATCGGACTATGAATATAATGCATGCTTGTGAATGAAATATATTTATTTCATTCACAATAAAATATATTTATTTCATTCACAAGCAAGCATTATATTCATAGTCCGATCCTACATACACATTGCAAAATGTTTTTTTTTCTTATAGCCAGACAGATGATAACTGTAATTGATGTGTTTAATAATCTTTCTCTACATCATCAGTGGTAGTGCTCCTCCAGATTCCTGTTATACATCTGCTCATATATCGGTATGATATACTTAGAGAGAAAAGGGGCGGGGCATCAATCTGGTGTGCTACAGTAGCACTACAACTATGAATATAATGCATGCTTGTGAATGAAATATATTTATTTCATTCACAATAAAATATATTTATTTCATTCACAAGCAAGCATTATATTCATAGTTGTAGTGCTACTGTAGCACACCAGATTGATGCCCCGCCCCTTTTCTCTCTAAGTTAGGATAAAGAATATCTGTATATTCTGGCTGTAATTCACATACATTAGAGAGCACCAGCAAAGCATCAAGAGCTGTGAAAAGATTTCGCTTCATGGAAATGGTACATTTTTCCAGTGTGCCTGCTTGTAAATCTGAGTATCGGAGCAAAGTAGGAGGAGCAAACACCATAGTATTTAATGCACAAAGAAGCTGACATGTTTCTTGATGTACACTACCAGTCAAAAGCCAAAAGACACACCCTCTCCTTCCGTATTTTTCTTTATTTGTATTATTTTCAACATTCAACTTTAATACTTAATGCTATGAAAAAACACATATGGAATTATATAGTAAACAAAAAAGTTAAACAACCAAGAATATGTTTTATATTTTAGATCCCAAATTTTAGGATTTTAGGTCCAATGATTCGCGAGGTCGTCACCTGGAAGGGTTTTCAGTCCACAGGTCAAAAACACTCAAATGTTTGAAGTAAAGAGAAAGGACTCTCATTATGTTAAGAAATGATGTTCAGTCAATCTGAAAAATCTCAAGTAAGTGCAGCCACCAAAAACATCAAACAGTATGAAGAAGCTGGCTCTCACAGGGATCGTCTCAGGAACAGGAGAACAAGAGCTACCTCTGCTGCAGAGGATAAGTTTATTAAAATGACCATCCTCTGAATTATGGCAAATAAACCATTACTCCAGATGAACATCAAGCCCAATAGACTTGCTTGGGCCAAAAACACAAAGAATGCACCTTAGATCAGTGGAAACCTGAGATTGAGATGTTTGCTTCTTACCAAATGCTGCTTTTTGGTATAAAAATGATTTGTATTGTATCATGTATTCTTTTTTGCAATACTCTCTTCCTGTTACAAACGGAGTTCTTTTTATATCCCTTTGTTGTTTCAGGTGAATTATTTTAATGAGGCTCATGCTGTTTGGGAGCCGCTCATAGAGAGAGTCAATAGCGGCAGACGCAGATGGAACCTTGGGATCGAGGTTTTCTCTATTTAATTGTTTAATGATTTGTGCTATTGTGCATGTTGGTATAGTAGTACTGTATATATTTATTTGCTTTTTAGGTTTATCTGTTGTTGTTCTACAGTGTAATATTGTTGTTTCCTGTTTATTTTCACAGGTAAAGAATAACCCTGTTTGGGATAAGAGCCCTGCTCCTGGTGATGACTTCGTATCGCTGCCCGAATCGTGCACGTCCATTAATATCTCTTCCAAAGACACCATGAACATCACCCTGTCCAAATGTTGCCTGAATGTCTTTCAGAAGCTCAGCCAGGTTTACAATCAGTTCATCTAAAATGAGCAAGATAAAATATTACATAGTAAATGTTTGGTTGGATTTTTACACATTGGTTTATGCTGTTTGGACGTCAGGCTTTCTCAGAGGGCGCCGTCTCCACCTTCGATCACTCTCTGAAAGAGAAAGCTCCATTTACCATCCAGAATTCCCTTGGCGTTCCACTGATCATCCATCATAGCGGTAATCTGCGCTTGGCGGACCCGTCAGCACAGAGGGAAGAGCCTGAAGTAGGAGTGGGGGAATCTTTGGAGTATTCTATCTTTAAATTTGCATCAAGAGCTAACCTGTCCACACTGCAGAGACAGGAGAGCTGCTTCTTCAACCTGAGCATAGGTACTGTATCATCGTCCCCATCATCATATCCTGTAGTACTTTGAAGTATTGCTTAGGAAACTGTTTTCTCTGTTTTATAGTTAAACTAGTCATTGACGGGAACAGAGTTTGTAGAAATAGTTACAAGGTTAAAGCTAAAAAATCTAATAATGGTGAAAGGTTGTGGGAAAAAGAGCTATATTTGCACAAAAAGGCGTCAGAAACTATGACGTAATCCGTCACATAACTGCTCATAACTTCACTTTTACTCAACATTTTAATTTCACTTTTGGTGCAGGTTAAACTGAAGCCAGATATCTAAGTACTGCAAAGGTTTCAGTAAATTCTCTCCAGACAGTTTTGAGTGATTCTGTGACAAAATCTGGCTGGACAGACATACAGACATTCAGACAGACAGACGCTGGGTCAGACGCTGGTTTTGGTTCCTCCAATGTATGAAATGTAAAGATATCACTGAAAGAGTGAGTGCTGACCCAATGTACAGACAAAACCTTTCTTTACAGTAGATATGCAAAAGTTCATGAAACGTTTGTATTGAATAGCAAAAATGTAAGATAAATCAAATAAAAGTGTGAGATGAAAAGGTCATTATTGAGCCAATAGAACTGCGCTGTACAATTTTCTGTGAATTAAAGTAGCTTTAGATTTAGATAGCTTTAGGTGACGGTGACCTCGTCCACACCCTCCAGTCAACAGCTGTTTTTATACCTGGAGGAACGCTCAGTTTTCAGTAAGACATTAAACGCTACACATTTGCTACATGGGACCTGCCACCCCCTCGTGTCAGAATATACCTTTCCTCAGGACTGATATCACTTCTGCGTCTCAACTTCAAAACTGGCGGAAAATCTCTGCAGTGCATAAAGAAAAATTCTCAAACTGAAACTTGCTGTTATTACTTCACTTCTCTAAGGATAATTTGGTAAGGTCACAGACGTGCTGAACCTATAGTTTCTCCATAGCATTTATGATTAACTGGTGCTGTAGTTATTCACAGGGCTGGAATGTTTGTCCTGCACGTCTTACCAATATCTCCGCACCCTCAGTCGGAAACCGTTCCATGCAAACATGACCTCCAGTCTAAACCAGCATGGACTGGTTTAGACTGGTTGAACAAAATATTTGCAACATAAAAACTACTTTAATGTTACTTTTTTGTTATTAGTAAAAGAAAGTTAAATAAAATAGAAGCGTGTGTGACTTTTTTGGCGAGATGTATGTATGTTGTGCCTTGGGTTAGTGTGCCATCCACGGTCCTGCCTCGTGCCCCTTGTGCCCAGTGTTTGCAGGGTTGGCACTGGATCCACTGTGATCGTAACCATGATGCAGTAGACACTGAAGAGGAATGAATGATATTTTCAATAATTTTGCTGTGTAAAATAATAGTAATAATTTAATTATCACTATGAAAAGTTTTTAAAAAGTAGCCTGCTATGATGATTTTATTTTTATTATTTGATATATATTTGACTTTTATATTTATAAAATGATTATCCACATGATTATTTAGAATGAGAGCGTAACTGATGTGCTATTGTTTTTATAATTGGGGCAAGAGATGGTTCAGAAGTAAATGTTTTTTGTCATGATGTATTTTATTTACAGAACCCAAAGGTTACAGTGCGATCTCTAACATTCCTGTGGATAAACTGGGCCGGAGGCTCTATAACGTAAAGAATTCCAAGGTTCAGGAGTGCGTGTCTGTACTTCTGCAGATCAGTGCATCAGAAGGCAACAAGGTCATCACTGTGCGATCCCCACTACAGGTGAAACCGTCTCACATGCAATGCTAATACAGAACATAGCCCAGATTTTTTTATATAGGTCCTACTCCTCAAAGTCTAGTGAGTCTTCTAGTGAGCACCAATAAATACGGTCTCACCAGGGAGATCCACTAAAGCTCTTAGTATTTTATCCTATCAGCAGGTTCTATTTTAGAAAGTAAGACATTCAAGGACAAGAATGATCAAATCCGTTCTCGACTTTAAATGATGTTCTGATTGTAAATGTTGATTGTGTGTTTTTGTTTATCTTTTATAGATTATGAATAATTTCTCAGTGCCATTTGCCATTTTGAAGTACTCCTCTGATCTAGGAGGGCTGGTGAATGTTGGCGTTGCAGAACAAGAGAAAGAGTTTCATGTCACGCTGGACTCTTACAGGTATACAGGGATACTGGCTTGTGTAGAGATGTTTGTCCCCGACTCTGCACCAAATTTAGAGATTCAACAATTCAATACCCAGAATCAGTACTGGGCAACAAAAACATAGAAAACAAAAAATGATAATAAGGTTTGTTCTTGTAGTCATTCGGGATCAAAAGATGAATATATCGGATGATGGAGCAGTATTTCATCATAAATTCCCCGATACTTATTTGAATTCTTATTATATATTTGTGATTTAAAAATACTGAAACAAGTGAATGAATGTGAATAACTAGAAATTTTAACACGTTACTATTTTTTTTTATCTCTTAATAATAAAAAGAAAATTGGGATAAAACTCGAGCTACCTTCAAGGGGAACTGTTTTTACAAGAATCCATTAAATATAAGCTGTGGGAGAGGTGGCTCAGGTGGTTCAGGGTGTAGATTGCTGATTTTCTGATCTGAGGGTTCGAGTCCCGCCGTCAGTGGGTTGCCACACCCCTCACTACACAGCCACTGCATGCAGTGCCGGTCACATTCGACAGATTTTACGTTAACATTTGTTAATAGCTTGAGAGATCATAAAATCTGTTTCTTCTATAAATCACAGACTACGACTATGATTAACTAGATTTAAATAGTGCTGACACAACCACATGGAACAGGTCGGCCAAGGAAAATGGGAGCAGCTGATGAGAGAAATATTTGATGTGATAGCTGTTATCAGCTGCTCTCAGGAGTGAGGAAACACTTAAAAACAACAGTAACGGGTGGCGCAGTGGTAGCAAGCTTACCCTATCATCTGGCGATCGCGGGTCCGATTCCCAGATGATGCCGTAGCCTCCCGCAGCTGGGGGCCTGGAGAGAGCTGATTGGCCGAGCTCTCTCAGCGGAGTGGGATGGGAGGGTCACAGCTCTGCAGCTAATCATGTGTGTGCATATAAAATAATTACCTGTATTATTCCTCTGGGTACGCCGGTTTCCTCACACACACCAATAACATGTTCATTTAAGATAACGTATAATTATAAAGACTAATTAAATCAAATGATGTAATCTGTTATAGATGCCAATTGTTCTTGATGCCGATTGGACCTCTGGAGGGCCAGTATTGTGAGTCGACTACATACATTGCGTGGAAGGAACAGGTTCACTTGAGTTCAGAGGTGCGCGGCACACTGCAGTGTCCAGCAAAGGACAGCAGCTTGCGACCCATTGTCATCAACACCTTGGCAGTGCCAGACAAACTATGCCACATTGATAGCCAGAGTGAGGAAGAATGGGACCCTGCCTATATTATCCACCTGCACCCAGCTGTTACTCTTCGTAACCTGCTTCCATACTCCATCCGCTTCCTAATGGAGGTACATTAACAGCACAACATATTTAATTAACACTATCTTACATTATTTTAAGGCATCCACAGCCACAAACACCTGTTTATAAATGATCACAATGTGTTAATTTAGAAAATATTAACTGAGCTACAGTAAACTACTTCTGTAGTCATTTCTCCTCCGTGTCTGTCGCAGGGTTCAGCTGATTTTGAGGAGCTTCCAGAAGGCAGCACAGCTGATCTGTTGAATGCGAGTGTCACGGGTGAAATCATGGAGTTAGTGCTAGTGAAGTATCAGGGTCGCTACTGGAACACCCATGTGAAGATCACCCAGGACATGCCAGAGTTATTCCCTGTCTGCTTCACGAGCGATACCAGCGAGAACCTCACGGTCGATGTGTATGTCCACGTGAACCACACAGCTGGACGGCTCATCATGTCCATCTTCAGCCCTTATTGGATCATAAACAAGACAGCCCGTGTGCTGCAGTACCGGGCAGACGACATCTGTGTCAAACACCCTTCTGATTTCCGAGACGTTATTCTGTTCTCCTTTAAGAAGAAAAACATTTTCAGCAAGAACAAAGTGAGTGTAAAAAGTATATATATATATATATATATATATATATATGTGTATATATATATATATATATATATATATATCTTTAGATTGTGATCATACAGGAAATACTGGTTGAGCTTAACTTTTAACTTTACTGAAAAAGAACATCAATTCAATATTGATTTACAATTCTCAACATGATTCTTGTATTAATGGTTTTAGTGATGCCCTCTGCCCCAGCATCCTGAAAGCTGTTTGAATATTCCAGTCATGTTAGTTGATTTAAATAATTTAGTTATATAAATATGTGGCTTACCGTATGTGGCTCAGACGGCTAAGGGTCTTGGGTGTTGATCTGAGGGTCCGGGTTTGAGCCCCCCCACTCCTCACTACCCAGTGCACCCAGTGCACGCAGGGCCGGTCCCAAGCCCGGTTATAAAAATTGGAGGGTGTGTAAGGAAGGCCATCCGGTGTAAAATCTGTGCCGCATTGTGTTAGAATGGGCTGGTTTGCTGTGGCGACCCCTTGACGCGAGCAGCAGAAAGAAGATTTTATTTAGAATTTGAAGTTTGTGTTCAAAATGTGTGTTGTGAAATGTGTTCAAAAGATAATTTCACAGTTTGGTTCACATTTTGTCACCCAGCTGCAGCTGTGCGTGTCGACGAGCTCCTGGTCAGACGGCTTCTCTCTGGATACGGTGGGCAGTTACGGGTGTGTCCGTTGCCAAGATAAAAACAAGGACTTCTTGGTAAGAATTTGGGGCTAGAAGTGTAAAAATGTGTGTGTGTGTGTGTGTGTGTGTGTGTGTGTGTGTGTGTGTGTGTGTGTGTGTGTTTGGGCTCAACCTTTTCTTTTGTTTTTTTAGGTGGAAATCAGCATACAGTTAAGCAGCTTTAACCTGACACGGATTGTGACCGTCAGTCCTTTCTACACTTTGGTGAATAAATCCTCCTTTGAGCTAGAAGTCGGGGAAGTGCAGAACGACAGTAATGTCACCAACAAGTGGCACTACATCTCCTCCACAGAGGTGAGGAAAGATTTTAAGCCTCCACAGCATGAAGTGTTTCTGCCTGCTTGTCGGCTCAGCATGTGTATGTGTGGACTTTCTGCAGTGTTTGCCTCTGTGGCCAGAGTCCAGTACAGAGAAGCTGTGTGTACGAGCAGTGGGATCTGAATTGGCCTCCAAGTCCTTCTTCTTTAACAAACAGGACAATGGAACTCTGCTTTGCATGGAGCAGGTAAGCAATCTCAACAAATTCCTTCCTGAAGATGAAACAGAGTAAACAAACAGAATGTAGAAAGCAAAACAAAACAATAAGGCTGTTTCAATGCTGCTAAAAATAATGTCCAGAATTTGTGCTACGTGAACTGCAAGTACGACCTTGTGTGTTGTTCAGGGTTAATAGATGTGAGGCTACGGAGAAACTGAATGCAAAACAAATGATAATATAGTTGCAAGCAACGATGACGGGCCCAAGCACCCTGTGCCATTCCCACCCCGGGCGCACCGCACAACATGTCATTCGAGTGTGTTAAGACCTCGAAAAAGCCATCGCCACTCGGTTGAACACCACATCACACACTATACAGGGCTAATGTCTGTGTGACGTGTAGATGTGTCAGTCTGTGTGTGACGAGTAAATGTGCTTGTGTCTGTGCTTGTTTGTGTGTATGGTTTGATGTTCCTGAATGTGATGTCACTGAATGTGATGTCACAGAATGTGATGTCACAGAAGTCACTGAATATAATGTCACTCAATATAATGCCACACAGAAAGTTATTAATCATTTTTCGGGATACGTTTAAGACATTATCACGGCTGACCCGTTTGAGATATCGAAAATCTCCCCGCAAGTTTTGACCTCAATGTCTTTAGATCTCTTTGGCCCAGTTTGGTAGCGATTGTATAATTTCCCTAGGAGGAGTATATCAAAATCCATCGGGTGCGTTTTTGCGAACGACCCAAAATAACCGGCCTCCTGTTGAGTTTAGCCCAGGACATGCAGCTCGATGAGCTCTAAATGTGTGTGTGTGTGTGTGTGTGTGTGTGTGTGTGTGTGTGTGTGTGTGTGCGTGCGTCGTGAGAGAGGAGTGTGTGTGTGTGTGTGTGTGCGTGTGGTGTGTGTGTGTGCATCGTGAGAGGTGTGTGTGTGTGTGTGTGTGTGTGTGTGTGTGTGTGTGTGTGTGCGTCGTGAGAGAGGGGTGTGTGTATTTGTTGAGTGCATTTGTGTGTGTGTGTGTGTGTGTGTGTGTGTGTGTGCGTCGTGAGAGAGGGGTTTGTGTGTGTGTGTGCGTGCGCACATTAGTGTGTAAGGGTTAGTGTGTGTGAGAGTGAGGGAGAGAGGTGTGTGACGTGTAGATGTGTCAGTCTGTGTGTGACGAGTAAATGTGCTTGTGTTTGTGCTTGTTTGTGTGTATGGTTTGAGTCTGTGTGTATTAACAGTAGTGATGTGTGTGTGTTAGTGTTTGAGATGTGTTTGTGTGTTAAAACAGGGCTCTAAATATTTGTTGAGTGCATTAGTGTGTGTGTGTGTGTGTGTGTGTGTGTGTGTGTGCGTCGTGAGAGAGGGGTTTGTGTGTGTGTGTGTGTGTGTGTGTGTGTGTGTGTGTGTGTGTGTGTGTGTGATGTCACAGAAGTCACTGAATATAATGTCACTCAATATAATGCCACACAGAAAGTTATTAATCATTTTTCGGCATACGTTTAAGACCTTATCTCGGCTGACCCGTTTGATGTATCAAAAATCCCTCCGCAATTTTGCATCCTCAATGTCTTTAGATCTCTTTGGCCCAGTTTGGTAGCGATTGTATAATTTCCCTAGGAGGAGTATATCAAAATCCATCGGGTGCGTTTTTGCGAACGACCCAAAATAACCAGCCTCCTGTTCAGTTGAGCCCAGGACATGCAGCGCGAAAGTTGTTCGGCTCGATGAGCTCTAAATGGGTACAGAGTTTCGTGTGCCTACGTGAAAGTGTGTATGAGCTAGGCAGCAAAATATCGTGTGGGGGCCCCTTTGGGCCCGGGCCACGAGACTCTCAGGCATCCTGATGGCAGCAGATTCCAACATGTCTGCCAAGTTTCAAGAGTTTTTGACCATGTTAAGACCCCCGAAAAGTCCACAAGGGTGGGAAAAAAATAAATAATGACCTTAACTAAAAATATGACCTTAACTGAGGCAAGTGTGTCCTGCAGGTCTTTAGATGTTGTTCTGGGTTCTTTTATGAGCTTCTGGGTGAGTCATCGTTGTGCTCTTGGAGTACTTTTAATAGACTGGGCCACTCCTGGGAAGGCTCACCACTGTTCCAAGTTTTCTCCATTTGTGTATAATGGCTCTCACCGTGGTTTGCTTTAGACGCCTCTTTACAAAATTCCAGACTGATGCGTGTCAATTACTTAGTTTCTCGTCTGTTCTTAAATCGCAGTATGATGTTTTTCACGCTAAAAGATCTAAAAAAGCGTTGTCACTTTATCAGACATGTTAAAGCATGCTGCTTTGATAATTAATTCAAGACCTGTTGAATCAGGACATCAAGCTTGGGTGTGGCAAATGAAATTTAACTCGGCTTTCTAAAAAATAATCACAATTAATCTTAATCACAATTATCTTATGTGTAATATAAAAATTTGTTTGATCTTAAACAAAAACGTTTGACAAACATGCAAAAAAGAAAGAAAAATAGCAAACTTTTTCACAGCACTGTAAATATCAAACATAGAGCCATACACATTTAGTTTGTTGCTTTTTTTATTTGTTTTTACTTGTACTGACTGTAGAAATCTTTATACCGACCTAAACCCAGAAACTAAAAGGCCAGTTTTTTTCCCTGCAGTATGGAGGCATCATAGTGGACGTGAACAGCTCTGATCATTCCACTGTCATCAGCTTCACTGACTACTATGATGGAGCAGCTCCTGCTCTGCTGGTGAACCATACTCCCTGGGTTACCATCACATTCAGACAGAGGTTAGCACCCCTCTCTGCGTCTATTACAGCTTAATGGAAACACAAAATAAATGAAACTATTCTAATGCCTTTACATTACATTACATTACATACATACATACATTTGCATTCTCACAGAGTTTTTGTATTTTGGCTGCTACATGTGTGATGCCTTGTTTTTGATCCAGTGGCTGTGAGGGATCCTGTGAGCTGAAACCAGGTGAGGTTCAGCTCTTTGTGTGGGACAACCCTGCAGGGGTGCGCAAGCTGTGCTGGACCAGTCAGGGCCACAGCGGAGAACTAAACCTGGTCAAGGTACAATAAGTTTAAAATACTCCAGGCAATATATATACAGTAAGACTGACATATGCATGATATATAATCTGTTTTTTTTTTTGTAATTTAATTTAAAAAGTGAAAACTCGTATATAAAACAGATTTATTACATAAATTAATGTAATAAATATATAAATATTTCATTATTTGATTATTTCAGCTTGTAGCTCATGAAAATAAAAATCCAAATGATTTGAATATTTTATTTCATGTTTGAGGAAATTACTATTCATACAGCTCCAGTGTGTATATAGAGTCAAGCCTGAAATTATTCATACCCCAGGCAAATTCTGACTTAAAGTTAATTTCATTTTTATTTTATTTTTTTTTTAATTTTTTTTAGTAAATGTAATTTTATGAAAGTTTGACCGGAAATGACACAGGATTCTCCCAAAAGATAACAAGACGATGGTACAAGAGGCATACAAGTGGCATGTCCAAAATTATTCATACCCTGGCCTTGGGCACCAGTGAACATTTCAGCACGACAATGACCCAAAACACACAGCAAAAGTGGTGAAGAAATGGTTAGCAGACAAAAACATTAACGTTTTGAGTCCTGACTTAAATCCAATTGAGAATCTGTGGAGGGAGCTAAAGATCAGGGTGATGGCAAAAAATCATCGCTCATTGCTAAAGATGAAGGGGCAAAAGTACCAGTGGAGACGTGCAAAAAGCTGCTCAGCAATTATAGGAAGCGTTTGATTGTTGTAATAGCCAATAAAGGCTTTTCTATTGATTATTGAGAAGGGTATGAATAATTTTGGATATGCCACTTTTTTAATGTAAACAAAAGATGAGTAATAATTTTTTCCACAATGATGCCTCATGTACATTGTCTTATTGTCTTCTGTGAGACGCCTGTGTCATTTCTAATCAAGAAAAAACTTGCTGGTTGAATAAAAGTAACTTTAAGGCAGAATTTGCCAGGGGTGTGAATAATTTTGAGTTGACTGTATATACATAGACATATATATATATATATATATATATATATATATATATATATATATATATATATATATATATATATATATATATCTTGAAGACTGCTGACTTGACAGTTTTCCAAATGTTGATCATCGACCTCCCTCCACTGAAGGTCATCAGTGAGAGGTCTGGCTGTTCACATAACATGCATCAAAATATATTTATGAAAGTTGATTTGAAGGAAAAACTGTGGTAGAAAAAGTAGCACAAGCGACATCGTCAGACAAAGCAGATTCAAGAACTTGAGAGAGCTTCACAATGAGTGAGTGACAAAGTGAGTCTGCAGTCAGTGCATCTAAGAGCCATCTCGCACAGACGCCTTCAGGAAACGGACTACAGCTGTTGCATTACGAGCATCAAGCCACTCCTGAACCAGAGACACCATCGGAAGCGTCTTACCTGGGCTAAGGAGAAAATGATCTGGACTGCTGCTTACTTCTTTTTGCATTTCATTTCGAAATCAGTGACCCAGAGTCTAGAGATGAGTGATTTTCCATTGTGATATTACAGTTGGTAATGATTTGGGGTGCCATGCCATCTGCTGGCATTGGTCCTCTATGTTTTATCAAGTCCAAAGTCACTGCAGGTGTCTACCAGGAGATGTTGGGGCACTTTGGGGCACTTTTAAGGCTTTATGAGATGACTTCCTTTACTTTTCTTACAGGACTTAGCACCTGAGCTGTAAGGCATAGCCATCCAAATTAAATGATCAAATTTGAAAAAAGACGTGAAATATTTCTAGAATGCACTGATCTGCCAAATCATTAGCACATTAGCACTGATGATCAGTTATACACCATTATACCACAGGGACCAAAACGCCAGCCTGTCTGCTCTGATTCCACAGAAAAGCCAATGAAACATAAACTTTTCCACATTATTGTAATTGTAGGTGAAATAAATTGTATATTAACAAGTATAAACTTTATTCCTTATTGTAAACTGTATCAAGGAATTCAGTAACAACAATTTCATGTGAGCATTATACTCATGTTATTGTTTTTGTTGCAATCTGTAGGACGAGTGTGGACAGTTTGAATATGACGGTCTGGCTCAGGTCCATTGGGTCTCATTCCTTGATGGCCGACAGCGCATCTTGCTTTTTACTGAAGACGTGGCTGTGGTGACCAAAGCTTGCCAGGCTGAAGAGTTAGAGCAATTCCAACAAGAAGTCAGCATCTCTATACAGAACCTGGGCTTGTCCCTCATCAACAATGACAATAGACGTGAAATAGCATACATGGGCATTACCAGGTGAGAAAATATAGTTTTGAGTATAATCCACATTAATCTAGTAAGGGATCATGCCAGATTTAGGAGCAGTTTGCAGTAATGTAGCACTTGGAACATATCACATTAATGAAACTACAAATCTTCTGTGTCATGGGATATTTGTCCTCATAGTGACTTGTATATCACAATATTGTATACTCTATATTAGTTTATTTACATTCTGTTTAGTTCGGGTGTTGTTTGGGAAATGAAACCGAAGAACCGCTGGAAGTCCTTTAACCATAAGAACATCGGTCTTTTGGAGAAGGCCTACCAGAATCACATCAGTGGCAAGGCAGAACCAGGCTGGGTGAAACTCGAAACAGGGCTTGAGGTGAGAAATTAGACCTGCCCCTATAAACCTTCTGTAGGTATGATGACAGGGTTTCATTTGTTTATGTATACCTGTTTCAGGTGGACTTTTCAAAGATGCCCATGTTAATGAGGCACCCCTACTCCTGTGCCATCCGGAGGAACTTTCTGGCTGGTATCCATGTGGAGCTGAAGCAGTCGCCCCACCAGCGGAGCCTCCGGGCCCAGCTTCACTGGCTGCAGGTCATTGTACAGCATAAGATTTGCATAATAAATAGATCTTTTAATTAAAATTAAACAGCATACAGCATCAAGCAGAGAGATGCCCCACTCAACATGCTCAACTGAAACACGTTTTGAATTAATTACTGCGTTGTCACATTCATTCAACAGAAAACACTCAACTAGGCAACCAGCACTGATATCAAAATGGACCAAAAAATATATTTCAGTCTTTGTGTGATCTTATTTCTTGCGGGTGGGCGGGCGGGCAGGCGAGCTTCTACACAAAGACATACAGGCTGAAGTTGACATACATACACACACTCCAACTGTTTTCTTCTGATGGAACAAATTTACCTGTTTGTTGCAGGTGGATAACCAACTAACTGGAGCCATCTTCCCAATAGTATTTCATCCTGTACCCCCGCCCAAGTCTATTGTTCTGGACTCAGGTACAATTCTCTAGCTGTTTGTACACACTGGTTAAGGAATGTATTTGTATATAATTAAGAATATCAGCAGGGACTAACTACGTGCTTTTTCAGAGCCAAAGCCCTTTATAGATGTCAGCATCATTACAAGATTTAATGAACACAGTCAAGTCATGCAGTTTAAGTAAGTGCCTGTCCACATGAGTGTCATGTAGCAGAAGAAACAAAGTTAGAGTTTTTTTTTTTTTTTTTTTTTTTTTTAATGAAATAAGGACAAGATGTTTTGTGCATGTGTGTTAAGGTACTTCATGGTACTAGTGCAGGAGATGGCTCTAAAGATGGATCAGGGATTTTTGGGGGAGATCCTTGCTTTTTTCACTCCCACCACCAACATCCAGGCTGACAAGCAGAAGGTCAGAATGTAGAATATTATACTTGATACTTGGAGAGGGTGGATATGTGTTTACTTACTGTGTTTTTCTTTAATCCATATTTCTTAAGTGCCACTTAAAGTTCTATAGGGGGTCAGCAGGTTTGGAGATTATGTTGGCTCTTAATTGGCATTGGAGAACTGTGCACTTAACACTAACTACCTACTTTTTACTTGCCTTCTGTAACCTGCTAACCTACAAGTTTGTTTCACTATGTCCAGGAGCCCCTGGATCTCCTCTTGAAAAACAATTTAAAGGGGGTGAAGGCAATCGAGGCATGTGGTGTCTCATGGCTGGTTAGGAGAGAAGGAGAAAGTCAAGGAGAAAGTCCCAGTTGACATTAGAAGGGGTTGGTTAAACTGTGGAGTGAGCCTGTGGGTCTGGAGGTGATAAACTGAAGTACATGTATGCAGTTGTTTCCCATGGTCTGTGAAAATGCCTTTGGACAGACCTACACATCTGCAGAGGAACACTAACTGCTGGGCACGCTCCAGGAGGGGAATTGCCTCGGGGTATCTGCTTGCATAGCCCACTAACACCAGGATGGTTTCATGACCGCAAGCCGACTCGTGGAGTGGACATGGCCGGGTCCATGTGTGTATGCTCAGGGTCTTCCAGTAATCAGAAGCAGAATGAGCAGGGGAGAGAGGGTTTTCTGGGCAGTGTAAACTGGCACTGAGAGCATTGCTGACTGCTGACTTTGGAATCCATGTCTGACCAGTGGAATCGGTAATGCATCTTCTTTTATCATGGATCATTTATTATAGTTGTCAGTCTTCTGCCAGATGGTCGAGAATCATGCAGCACCAGCCATGTGATTTCCCTACTCACTATACTGTTAGTCTTGGTTCTAAAACAGTGAGGGGCCTGAAACTCTCTGTTAATTAGGTGCCTGAAAAGAGTGGATTCCCAGTGAGAGTTTAGACCTCTGTGTTACTGCATTATCGTGTGTCTGAGTCTCCTGGTATGTGAAGCAAAGCATGCTGACGAGTTCCAGATAGATGGTCAAGGGTAGAAAGTATAAAAGATGAAAAAAAAAAGTCCTAAAGAATACTAATGAGAACACTGCAGACTTTAAGGTCTAGTTCTAAAAATATTATAGAACATTTAGATAGATATAAAAAGCAGAGTGACCATGCCAATGAGAGTGACCCTGCCAATGAGAGTGACCATGCCAATGAGAGTGACCATGCCAATGAGAGTGACCCTGCCAATGAGAGTGACCATGCTAAGGAAATTTCCGGTGTCCCTCTGGCTGGGGTTATTGTGGGATTCTTTGAAAGTGACAGACCTACAAATTCCAGGAAGTTGTTTTAGGGCGTGCATGAAGAGTATCTTGTTTTTGTTTGTTTTTTTATTTCTTAATATCATTAGTCAAGTGTAATATTTAAGTATTACACACATCTCAGTGCAGCAGTTTGGTGATGTCGGGGCTTGCAGCTATTGCAAAGAACGGATGCATTTTCTCACCCTAGGTGTGTGGTAGGTGCTGTATCACAAGCAGTTTAACACATGAAAATGTCAGGAAATTAAACATCATTTTATATTCATATTTTGATCTCAAACCCAAATGTTTACTGCAAGAGAGAGAGAGAAACAGAGAGAGAGAGAACCTTGCTGTTCCCATTCTCTTTTTATTGATCTAAAGCTCCTTTCCACAATTGTCATTGTAAAAAGCACTATATAAATAAAATAAAAACTGAATTGTACTGAAATAGGAGGGAACAGAGTGTGTAAGGTTTTCATAGACCTTGTCCTGATTGACAGAATGTTGACAGTCACTGTTTCACTCTGCAGAGTAAACTGATTGAGAAAGATCTGGATTCACTGCAAGCACAGCTGATGGAGAGCTCCATTACAGACACCTCAGGCCTCAGCTTCTTTGAACACTTCCACATATCTCCCATTAAAGTAAGAAAGTGTGTGGATGTGTGTGTCTGTACGCGTGTGCACACCATATGGAGAAAAAGTATTTGTCCAAACCTGTTAATTATTAAATTCAGCTGTTTCAATCAGATCCCGTATTCCCAGTGAAGGACAGTCTTAATGCTTCAGCATACCGA
Source organism: Clarias fuscus (assembly GCA_030347435.1). Classification (NCBI taxonomy): domain Eukaryota; kingdom Metazoa; phylum Chordata; class Actinopteri; order Siluriformes; family Clariidae; genus Clarias; species Clarias fuscus. The sequence continues at coordinate 27,845,599 of CM059219.1, forward strand.
GACATCTTGGACAATGCTGTGTTTTCAACTTTATGGCGACAGTTTGGGGTTAGGCAGTTAGGCCCTTTTCTATTCCAACATGACTGAGCCCCAGTGCACAAAGCAAGGACTATAAAGACATAGTTCAGTGTGGAAGAACTCGAGTGGACCAAACACAGAGCCCTGACCTCAACACCATCGAGCACCTTTGGGATGAACTGGAGCAGAGATTGTGAGCCAGGCCTTCTCATCCAACATAAGTGAGAAATTGACCTCATAAATGCTCTACAGAATGAACGGGCACGAATTCCCGCAAAAAACCTCCAGAATGTAAGCTGTTATAACTGCTAAAGGGCGGCCGACTCCATATTAAAGTATATATATTTGGATACAATGTCACTGCAGGTTTGGCCAAATACTTTTGTCCATATAGTGTATATAATTTTTCCATTGTTTATTTTTATCAATTTACAAAATTCAAAGTGAGTGATCAGGAGAGCGTAGTGAATTCTGTAGAAATCTGTAGTGTCCGTAACCATGTCAAATTCTTGTTGAAATATCGTAACAATTTTGCATTTTAGAATAATACCCTTTTTCTGGTATATGTTTTTTCATGTGAAATATAAATCGACCAAGTTTCATCTGAACGACAGTTAAGATAATTGAAATATATGAATTTTAAAATGTTATGACCCCTACTTAAAAGGGCATGAAATTGTACTTAGCAAATGTGTTTCTTTTTATCTGATAAAAATATAAATGTGTATGAAATCACATACACATCACATTTTTTTAAATGCATATTTACTAAAAATGAAGCCTGAATAGGGAGATAAGAAGCATTAAGTATCATGAAATCCTCTCTGAAAATGTACTTTTTCACCTAGATGAGACTCTTTTTAGCACAGATACCATGTTTTGGTTTCTGTTTGTATTCAGTTTATACAGCATTGTGTTTAATGCTAATTCTGCTCTGTGTGTAAATCCCAGGAATTTTTTATGTAATAGCTCACCTGGCTCCCACATTTCTGATGATTGATGTGAACATTAACTGTAATTTGCTGTATATTGATGAATGAGCAGGTGTAGAAGTGTTCTGAATACCACCATATGAGTATATACAGTACATAAGTGTGTGTGTGTGTGTGTGTGTGTGTGTGTGTGTGTGTGTGTGTGTGTGTGTGTGTGTGTAGTTGCATTTGAGTCTGTCTATGGGCTCCAGTGGAGATCAGTCTGAGGAGGGGAACATGCTGGCCCTGCAGTCCGTCAACCTTCTTCTTAAAAGCATTGGAGCAACACTCACTGATGTGGATGACATCATCTTTAAGTAAGTGTCATTAGTAATCACTAATGAATTTGCTGAAGTAATGTAATGATATTTATAAAGTATTAGTACTTTACTACTACTACAGAAGGAGTCAAAAGGTTAACCTAAATGTTTTTTTCTAGACTTGCTTTCTTTGAAATTAAGTATCAGTTCTACCGGAGGGAGAATCTGATGTGGGCTGTAATTAAACATTATACAGAGCAGGTCAGGAGCTCTTACACACTCGCACTCTAGAACTTCTAACTTACTGTAAACTTACTGTACATGCACATCTACTTTGTTGACATCAGATACTTGTTTCCTTTGCAGTTCCTGAAGCAGATGTATGTGCTGGTCTTGGGGTTGGATGTGTTGGGAAATCCTTTTGGACTGATAAGAGGTCTCTCTGAAGGAATGGAGGCCTTCTTCTATGAGCCCTTCCAGGTATTACATTTATTAATCCAGCCATAATAAACGTCCAACAGAAAGAGTTAAACAAGCAATCATTCCCAGTGTTCTCTAGGCAAGTCTACATCTAGATCTACATCTACATCTAGGCATTTGGCAGACGCCCTTATCCAGAGCGACTTACATTTTTTTATCTTATTATACATCTGAACAGTTGGGGTTAAGGGCCTTGCTCAAGGGCCCAACAGGGACAACTTGGTGGAAGTGGGACTTGAACCTGGGACCTTCCGAACCGTAGTCCAATGCCTTAACCGCTGAGCTACCCCCGGCCCATAAGTCCATAAGTAATTGGACAGTGGCCCAGTTTTGTGACCATAATTATGCCTTAACCCATACATTTAAAATGAAGCAGTTAAATGGTGATGGGGACTCTCAGCTTCAATTCAAAAAGTTTAACAGAATGCTGTGTTAAGGCATTTTGGCAATTAATTTTAAAGTCCCTCTATTTTTACAGGTTTAAAGGTAATTGGACAACTGACTGATAAACAGATCCATGTCCTGTTTCCTTATGTTATTTCACATCGTCATGCACAAGGCTACATATATGGTTTCGACATTTTCGGGGGTTGAGCTCGTAGATGGTCTTCCTGATCTCTCATTGTGGTCCACTGATGTTCTTCCGCTCCCTGAAGCATGCATGCCACTCAAAACGTCTCAAACACCTAATCGCAGCATCGCCATAAACATGCAGAATCAAGTCAAACATCTATGTGACAGAATTGCCCAGTTTCACACGCAATTTCACATACACTCTTGATCTAACTGTCCATGATGAAATAGCAGACGTGGTAACGCACATGATCAGAATAGCGCCAGCTGTACAGCTGCTGATGTACACAGGACGATGTCTTTTGACTTATGGAGGTCAATGCTCCCTGTGTAGCCCGCCACGCTGACTTATGAAGACTGCGTGTGCAGCTTTGTGCTGCCATCTGGTGGCGTGTTACAAAAGTAATCTTGGAACTATTTGATACCACCTTGTACCTCTGCCTATTGTCTTTAGGTGAAAAAAACAACTTTAAATAGCTGAAGAGACAGTAAAAAAGAATGAGGGAAAATTCTGCCATTGCATAACATTCCTTTTGAAATGTGTGACTAAGGACAATTTTGTGTAGTCTTAATGAGATGTCTGTGCTTTGGTCAAAATACCTTAAGGATCAATCACCACGGCCTCCTTCTCACCCTGTCTAAATAGCCCTTTTCAGAACAGCAGGATTTTGTGCCAACTTTAATGCAAATGAGACACTTCTCACGCTGCTTTCCTCCTATACACAAGCATTGCCAAAGTGAGAATGACACACACACACACACACACTATTAAAACTTTTGAGTGTGAATAACATGATTGCTGTCCAGCCATACACTGTTTGAACCAGAGTGAGTCCAGAGTCAGCTCCTAAAGAGTTTAAACCAAGGATTCAACAGAAGGTTTCCGTATGGTTAGTGATTAGCTTTATTTACTTCATGCTTCTTTTTGAATAAAACAGTCAGAAACAAAGTGCTTGGAACAAACCAGCAAGTGTTTGCTAAAGCTTTAGTTTACTTTTAGGTTTAGGTTTAGACCTGCACACACAACTGAGCAGCTCTCATGCCTACCTCTATCCTTCCTCGTGGCTCTGGTGCTCAAAATCTGATATTATCAACCTTCTGTTCTGTTCTGTTCGGCCATCCCATGGAGGGGAAATACTCATGTAGAGGCTGGGTTATGCAAATGAGGGTCTTACCTAGAAACAGGCTCAACATCTGACACATGACACATGGCAGATGAGGCTACCTACTAAAAATGGTTAAGTTGTTTAATTCCACAGGTTGTGCACTCGTAGGCACTCCAGATTTTTTCTATGGTTTTGTTTTGTTTTTCAATTAGGGTGCTGTTCAAGGTCCTGAGGAGTTTGCAGAGGGCTTCGTCATTGGTGTGCGCAGTTTCCTGGGCCATACTGTAGGTAAGGATTACTGATGCTCTTCAACAATGCTCTCTCTCTCTCTCTTTCTCTCTCTCTCTCTCTCTCTCTCTCATGCATCATGTCATTGTATTCTAACTTTCTGTTCTGAAGGTGGCGCTGCAGGGATGGTGTCCCGTATTACAGGTTCGGTTGGAAAAGGCCTGGCTGCTATCAGTATGGATAAAGAATACCAACAGAAACGCCGGGAGGAGATGAACAGACCCTCCAAAGACTTCGGATCAAGTTTGGCAAAGGGAGGCAAAGGCCTTCTGAAGGTATTAAAACTCACCGAACACAGTGTACTTTAAAAGCTTGGCCTAATATCAAAAGTAAAATTAGATTTATTGACCATTTATTTTAATTAATTAATCATTTTAATTAATATTAGAGACGTGTCTCAGTTTTAAACATACAAGATCAAAATTAATGGTCATACAAGTCTCTAATGTTAGTCAAAAAGATTCCTTTACTGGTGATGCGAATGAGATGCCATTGGTTAAGTTTCTTCTTTGGTATGAATGTACATTTAAATAAAACCTTTTTTTTTTACAGGGAGTGGTTGGAGGTGTGACAGGAATAGTTACCAAACCTGTGGAAGGTATGATCTTAATCTAAACTATATTTATTGCAGTTTACCTAGTTGTAAGGTCTAACCTGACTTTACATTCAGTGAGATTTTATTAGACCTTCCCCTAGACAGCAGTGAATTGCAACAAGGTGGTTACATGAGAGGTGGAAGCTTTCACCCAGAAGGATTTTTTATTTGACCATGTGCTTAGCTGCAAATTTTAGTGAAGTTTGTGTGGAGCAGGAACATTCTTCTTGTAGTATCCATGGCGATGTAAAAACATGCTGGTGCTCCAGCAGTCTCCAGTGACATCACGTGGTGGTTCCTGGGGAGTTCCTGATCATCTGAAGTGATTTCCTCTAGGCTGAGGGTGACAGTTTGGGTCTTCATCCAAACCTTGGCAAAGTGCTTAATCCCAATACACTTACTTACTTACAATAGTTTAAACTGATCTTGCAATCTGCAAGACTTTACAGATGGCTCTGAGAGACATTCCTGCTGTGTGTAAATCTACAGGTTTCTTTCTCAGATCTGCACTGAGCTCCTTGGACTTTCCCATTGTCAATGTCCGTGTGTTAGTCAATCCAATGAGTGCAGTCAAGTCATCTGTCATCATTATGACATCATCATCCTCAGTGACAGGAAGCTGAGAGACTTGGGCTTGGCAAATGAAAATACATTTTAAAATCTTCAGCAACACTAACTATCTTAGATTAATCTGGGTTTTTGCATGTGTAATTTTGAACCTGTGTTGGTACTAAAAAACCCTAAATATATTAAATATGTTGTGTATGTTTTTCTGCCCAAGAAAAAGACCAGCTCAAAGAAACAATTGCAAGATCTTCAGAATGTTCATGATGAATGTATGTAAACTTTCGATGCAACTGCTGCTAAATGTTAAACTGTCATGGGAATGTGCTTGTGTATTCAGGGGTGAAGAAAGAGGGAGCTGCTGGCTTCTTTAAGGGCATTGGAAAGGGCCTGGTGGGAGTGGTAACTAGACCCACAGGGGGCATTGTGGACATGGCCAGTAGCGCTTTCCAGGGCATTCAGAGGTAAGATCTTAAAGCATGAGCTAAATATATTCACATACCACACATCTCTATAATCTGTAATAAGTATTTGAGGGTAACAAGTAATGTTTTACCGGTTGTAGAGATGCTTTAGTCATCATAATGTTTTTTTGTTTTTAACTCATTCATATCGTGTTTCCTGATTCGGATGAGTTGTGTGTGTGCATGTGCAGAAGCAGCAGCAGCAGTGTTTACATGGAAACCTGTGTATGCACGTCTGGAAGTGACAAACACTGGATAATGTAGCATGTCAGAGCCAGTGATTGCTTTTGTGATTAATATTGCTGAAAGAGTTTTTCGTTCATATTCTTTCAAACCCTTAGTGTTTTGCATTACTGTTTTAATAAATATATAGGGGTCACGATGGTGCAGTATAGTGCGACGTGTCTTTGTTTTTGCAGATCCTAGGCAACAGGATGAATTGAATTTATATAATGCTGGTTGTAATAGAAAATAGTCAGAACACAGAGTTCATCACTATTATGGTGGCAAAACCCGGGAGGGGGGGGGGGGGGGGGTTGTCTGATGTTGAGACCCACTACGATTAGCAGATTTTTATTTTTACACAAAAACACATGGACAAGATGTAAACCAGAAGGGGTACTAACTTTTGAACATGACTGTATGCAGGACGTGCTGTCTGGCTAATCATTCTTTTCCATTTCCTCCATACACTGTGACAAACATCAAGTCTGATGCTTTTCTTTAACCCCGTGTTCCCTTTCAGCTGCATGACTTCCCTAGTGGACATTATCAGTATTACAATAAACATAATATGGTAAAATGCTAATTGATGTACATGTTCCTAATAGTGTCATATAAAACTTTATTGCGATGATGTGTAGAGCTGATCTTTCATGCAGGTCAGTCAAGTGGCAGTAAGCAGGGCAAAAAAAACAAATACAGACAGGTGAAGACAGACTGGATTTTTTTTTTTTGGTGGTGCAGAAGTGATTGGTTTAAGACATAAAACTGCTGATCCCTGGGAATTTTACACTGCCTACCTTCATCAGTTAAATATTTCTGCCTATGGAGTTGTTGCTCACTGGAGGTGTTGTTGTTGTTGTTGTTGTTGTTTGCTCTGCTGTAAAGGGTCTTCAGAGCTTCACTAATTCATTAAGAAATGTTCATGCTTTTAATTAGAGACTGGGCATATCAGATTAAGTTTTACTTGTATTTTATAGTATTGTAGGATTGTAGTAACATATGTAGTAACTTACTTCCATCAAGTAAGTAATAATAGAACAGTAACTAATGAACATTATGATGCCAGGGCGGCGGAGTCAACCGAAGAAGTAACAAAGCTGCGACCTGTCCGCCTCATCCAAGAAGACGGCATCATTCGGCCCTACAACCAGCATGAGTCCGAGGGCTTTGATCTTTTTCAGGTAACAACAGTCATATAATCTGATACTAAACACACTAGTGACACACTGAGTATATAGTCCACTCAATAAACTGTTTGAACAGGATATCCACTTTATTTATAGAGAAATGCAGACTGTAGTGTTTTGTCCCACTTTTCTATTAGTTTCCTTTCTTTTATTTAATTTTGACTAGTTCTATTACTTTGCTGAGCTGATTCTTCCTCTGAATTTTGACCTTTTCTTTCCCCTTTCTTTCATTTCCTACATGCAGCCTGAGGAGAAGTAATGGGTTTGGGGCAACAAAGCATTTTGTATAGAGCGATTGATATAAAGGTTGTTGAATTATAGCACACATGCTAATAAAGCTTCAGCACTTTGACCTCTCATTTTAATGAAACTGTTAATAATTGTGTGTGATGATATAGAAATGTTTCTCACTGCCTAGCCTCTGTTCTGTTCCTGTTTAATAGTGTCACCCGTGTTTAGTTGGTTGTTATACAATTGTTTACTTTTCTGCACAGTTTCTATATTTGCCAAAACAAAAACATTATACATGAGGTATTATAATGTTTTTGTTTTGGCAAATATAGAAACTGTGCAGAAAAGTAAACAATTTTTTGTGGTGTGTCATTTTAAAGAGTTGCTAGCATTGTTAATATATGCAAGTGCATTTTATTTTGCCATTAAAACAGGAAAATTTTAATGAACTCCGCTGTAAGTTATTAATAGAAGGTGTTCGTGTCTCCTTAGTATTTATGTATGTACGGAATAGATGGTCTCTTTTCATTTCTTTTGGACAAAGTAAAATGCTAAGACAAAACAGTACATTATAATTAGTAACTAAAGAGTCTAGTATTTTACATAGTATGTATTTTTGTTAAAAGAAAAGGTGTTCATTTTATTTTTTTATTGCTTAAGCTGGTACTATTGCATTATTATTTATATATGTCAGCATCACCCATATAATCAGTATAATGCAGGACCAAATTAATATATAATGCGTATTCCTACATAGCTGTACTTTATAATAGCCTATAAATGACATAATGTGAGAAATCTGATTGCCTTTACTGTGTTTGTGTTTTGCTTTATGGTGTAATGTCTAAGTGTCTTTAATAACTTGTGATGTTCATCTGTGAGTGATTTATCATAAATCCTGAATCTGGAATAAATTTGCCTATGATTGTGGTCAGAATGTTTTGGTGAATATTAAAAGATGATTTCTTTACCAATTTTATTTGGTTCCTATGATTTAATGCATTATTATATGTTAGCATCTGTTGGACTGTTTTTTTTTTTTTTTCCTCTCAGAGATCAGAGATTAAACAACTCGATGGCGAGTTCTTTAGAGAGCACTATGAGTATCCTGGACACAAGAAAACCAACATTATTATTACTAATAGGTATTTTATTCTTTCAAACACACACATGACATAAATAGTAAAAAAATCATCTGATAAATTCCATGATATAAGAGCTACTTAAATAATTTAATGCTAATTAAATGTGTTCTGTGCTGTGTTCTACATGAAAATCTGATGAATTTGTATTCATAGAAAATAACATTTATTTAAAATAATGATGTCATGAAATGGTGTAGTGTGTGTGTGTGTGTGTGTGTGTGTGTGTGAGAGAGAGAGAGACAAGCACTGAGCAGGTATTTCACGGGGTACAGAAAACTTTTAGAAAAGGTTTAATTTCATTTCACAGTAACAAAGTAATTGTATTTCTGTATTTTGTTTGTATGTGTGTGCTGTCCTAATACAGGAGGGTGCTGTCTGTCAAAGAGATTGACTTGATTGGGCATTTTAACAAAGAATGGGAGTGTCAGTTTGAACATTTCCTGATGCCCCCTTATGTTGAAGGAGCAGATGTGATGATTTACTACAAGGTGCAAAATGAGGAAATCTATCACAATACATCTCTTGATCAACAATCGTATCAAATAGACAATTATTCAGTACATTAGTAGAAATAAGAAATTGGTTCATATTTGCGTTGTGTTTTTGTCTGTTTAGGAACAGAACAAACTGAAGATCATGATGGACTCACAGGCGCCTGTGAGAGTGCTACACTTCAAGGAAGCAGACATGGCAGAAGTAAAACTCATTCCGTTGCATTGAATTGTCATTTTCAGAGTGACCACAGTAAAATGCTGGCGCTTTTGGAACGCGCAATAAGCAATATTAATAAACAATATTATGTAACATACAAATATTATGTCATATACTAGCTAAAATAGCCTTGTTATTATATTAATTAGTCATATTTAATTACAACAAATGGGACATCTTACCACAGTAGCTGATTCACAGGTTTTTGTTTTCCGTTGAAGTCTGATGATATTTATAAAGCCACATTGAGGTCTTTCAAAATTTCTCTGTGTTCTGATTCCACAGAAATTGTGCAGTGCCATCCAGAATGCCCAAGTGGCACGTAAGCAGCATCAGATGGTCAGAAAGAAATCTCAGCGTTTCATCAATGCAAGCAAAACACAAGCTAAACCCTGATAACACACAGTCCAGTTGTGTGGTGAAGTGCTATCGCTCCCCAACATCATCCTATACAGTGGACTGGACTGCTGTTCAGTTTGCATTAAACATATAGCAGGTCTATGCAGAGACCTACACAATATTTTTATTTTTTCCTGTTGTCTTTGCTTCTGTTATTTGCATTTTATTTTTGTATACATAGGGACTTATGGCATTTTTTAATAATGAACCCTAACGTTAAGAAAAGAAATGAATCCACAGTTATCATGTATTGTATTTCTGATTCGTTGTTTATCTGCTGAATTTTTGCACTTTTGTGAGAAACAGAAGAAGGTTTTTGTTTCTAGTTGACTCTGTGTGAAGGTTGTTCTGAGCAAACACATAAATCAAACACACCAAAGACTAATTAAAAACTTGATGCCATAATTACTGGGGTTGTATTATTTACTAGTATTAAATGTTGTAAATGAGTTTGTAAATCTGTTTAAGATGGTCTTTGTAAAGATTTTACACAAACATTCACATTCTTCCTTGTGAATGTTTTCCATAAGTGACCATAGCAGGTAGATTTATCTTTCTAAGATCATATTGATTTAAAAAGATAATAGTCAAATAGTCTTGTACATATGTAAAGAATATGGCCAGCACATTCCAATCCTTTCTATCTGTGCTGAGCTTATTGACTCAAACAGCTGTAACTTATAATCCAGTTGCACTTCTGAACATGAAGCTGTTTTCATAACAAGACACTAAACTCATCTTCAGAGTCTGGGGTCTGGTCATGAAGTTAAATTCAGATCATTGTTTCTCAGTAATGTTTAAACTCCACTTCTTTGCATCTGTCAGGTCCTGTGTGGTCAGGAATGTGGATTGCAAGAAATATTCCTTTGTTTTTTTTGTCACGTTACTCGTACATATATTACTACTATACAAAAGTACTGCAGTCCTAATTTGTAAATTTAGAATTTTAAAAAGTAAAGATTTCATGCTGCAGAAAACTCATACATTTAGGAATATTGGTTTTTTTAACTCTTTTTAACTCTTTGGGCCTCTGTTTTACTGGTGCAGTGGAACTGGAACTGGCTGCTCGTGTTCTCAAAACTAAGTGAAGAGTGAAATTATTTTTCTTTATGTTTCCGTCAAATGCTTTAAAATGCTATTTATCCCCTCCTATTTAAATGTTTTTAATCTGCATAAAATCATATGCAAAAGAACATTTTTGCAATGTCTTTAAATGTTGATGTCAAAAGAGAGTCTGGACTAGCTCTGGACTTTTTAAGCTAAGATACTGTAGGAGCTCTCTGAGCCAATTCTAAGAAGCTTTGTGACTAGGGGCCCTGGAACATATTGTACACAACATCACAAAACCTGAACACTAGTGCCCCCTCTGGGATCTGTTAGGAACTGATGCAAACACTCTGGCTGCTTGTGTTTGCTGATTCCACACAAAAAAGTCTGTCTCTTATCTGTTGTGATATAACGCGTAGCTGCGGTTGTTTTTGTTTTGTTTCCTGATGTGTCAAAAAAGGGTCTTTTGGTCCACTTTTTTAAACAATTGGCATCGTTTGTGAAACTTTCCCCCAGATTTTTTTTTTCATATTCAACACTGTTCATCTGTATCCTGTAAACAAACTAGATAACAAAATTTCAATATTCATTTTCAAATATTTGTTAAAATACAGTAAGCATATTATCATACTAACTATTCAAAGGAGATCAGAAAACCGTTCAAGATTTTTTTTTCATAGCATCTTTTTCATAAGATTATTTTCCATTGCCTCTTTACATGTGTTTGTCTTTTTGTCAATTCACAATTTAGAGAACGAGCAAGAGTGATTAAAATAAAGAAAGAAATCAGCAGGACCACAAACTGGATCTGACTACAGTTTCAATGGACTGTAAAAATGAGTCATATTTCAGTAAAATGTTGAGCTGGAATTTAAATGAATATGCAACCAAAAACAAAACTGAACAATATGTCATGAATAATAGACAGATCTCTCTCTCTCTCTCTCTCTCTCTCTCTCTCTCTCTCTCTCTTTTTTAATTTTTTTTTTTTTATAAAAAATGAATGCAAAAGGAGCAAAAAGAATTACAAAACTAATCTGATCATTATTATTATTAGTGGTACTAGTATTCATGTTTTCTTGAGCTTTAATCAAATGAATGATGAGTGCCTTGTGCATGTGTCCTGGCCGCAAATTGGAACAAGGAAAAAAGTCTTGAGTTTTGTTGCAAACCTTTTTAATTACAAAGTTTATTGACGGTCATTCATTTTGAGTGTAATAATTTTAGGCTCAGACCACGAAAGGGAAAAAGAGAAATTATATTCTGGAAAATACGGTAATAAATTGAACGCATGTAGATTATGTTCAATTATTGCATGTACACGTAATTTTCCTGAGAAAATGAGACGCAGCGCTGCTACAGTGACAGTGGAGCGGAAGAATCCGCAGCATCTACCGCCTCGTTGTTCTTATAACTAGACGCTATAGCTGTTGCTAACCTTACATCAAGAACACTTTTATTTCTATTTATTTTTGTGAAATACGAATTTGCGGTCGTGCTAATTTCCCCTCTTATTTAATGTCATTTACCTGAGATGTATGTGAGGAGTTTCCCTCTCAGTGTGAAACAGTAAAAGTCTGAGAGGAATCTGATGAATCTGCGGCACATTTTCGTCAGATTGCGTGTCACCCTACAACGTGGCGCGCCACACACACACACACACACACTAGAAGCAGTTTGTGTGTGTGTTCTGCAGGGGGGGTTGGGTCACTGCAGGGAGAGAAACACTGAAATTAGCGGGTTTAACAGAGAAGTGGCGGAACAGGAGACCCGCGGTACCAGTACAGGATTCGAACCTCCTCTCGTCTCGGTACCGCACCGCACTGGACCCCGGGTTCTGGTTCACAAAGCGCGTGCGGTACATCAGAGGAGTAAGTTTAACCCCGAGGGAGACGGACTGTAGTGTAATACACTCCGTGTGTGATCACAGTGCTGATGGCCACGAGTGCGCTGGGGGTTGTGTGTGTGTGCGCACTGCTGTGTGTGGTGGACCTGAAGCCCACAGTGAGGAAGGACAGAATCCACCATGAAGCCGAACTGAGCCGGAAACCTCACGAGGACCAGCACGCGGACCGGCAGAGCCTGCAGTTCGACCATGAAGCGTTTTTGGGCAAAGAAGAGGCGAAGACTTTCGATCAGCTGAGCCCAGAGGAGAGCAGAGACAGGCTGAGGTGAGCAGGCCCAGCTCAAAGTTCTGAGGGAAGTCTACACAGCTACTGGACTCCTGACATCTAAATCATTCACCCTGTAGTTTGCATGAATGTCTTGCATTATGTGTTAATATATTCTTGCATAGACAATTGGTCAGCCTTAACATTGACACCATTAACCGCTTTCATTGTGCCACTGGGGTGGCTCTGGCACTCGGGGTGTGGCTAGCAGAGCCTTTAGTGCTGTAGTGTCTGGCACCGGGACTCTGATCCTTTGGGTGCCCTGGTTTACAATCCTTGAATCAGACTTGGTTGTTCGGCACGTCCCCCGTGGGGCTTCACCGGATTGGGATCTGGTGAGTTTGGAGGCCGGGTCAGTGGCTCCAGGCTCTCTGCCTGCCGGGCCCTGTACATGTCAGGCTGTAGTGCAACTGGCTGTTCTGGTTCCTTTCTATAATGGCCAGCGTAGACTTTCTCAGCAGTTTGTGCTACATTGGGTTTTCTGTGGGATCAGACCAGAAGAACCTTTGGTCTCCATGGACATGGGTGAACCTTGGGTGCCCATCATATCATCCTGATCAGTTTCCTGGTGTATGTTTTGTATGATAGTCCATACAAAGTTGACATTTGAAGCATCAGGTTCTTCTTCAGGCTGCGACTGCATTGGGCACATGCCCACCCTGTTGACGCCTTGAAGTACCTATGTGGTCTGATGAATCTCAAGTTCTGCTAATTCTGCACACAGGCCTTATCCTTAACTTATCCTCTGCAGCAGAGGGAACTCTTGGTCTTCCTTTCCGAGGACAGTCCTGATGAGACTGTTTGATGGTTTTTGTCACTGCACTAGGGCATACATTCGAAATTCTTGAGATTTTTCTTTAGAAGTATTTCTTGCCATAGTGTATTCGTACAGTAGTTGTGCTTGACAAGGCACACCTGCGAACTGAAAACCATTGCAAACTGATGAATGAGAGAGTGTGCCAAGCTGGCATCAAATCTAAAACACATTCTTGCTTGTTTAACACTTTTTTTTTTTATTTACTACATAATGCAATACATGTTCTTTCATAGTTTGGATGTCTTCAGTATTAATGTAAAAAAAAAAAAAAAAAAGAGAGAGAGGGTGTGTCTAAACGTTTGACTGGTGGTGTACAAACATTTTAATTGTTAACTCTGTGTGTGCGTGTCTGCTTGCAGTAAGATTGTGGATCGTATCGACAGTGATACTGATGGATTCATCACTGCTGATGAGCTAAAGCTTTGGATTAAACGTGTTCAAAAACGCTATGTTTACGAGAATGTTGCTAAATTATGGCGTGACTATGACCTGAACAAAGACGACGCAATTGCCTGGGACGAATATAAACAGGCTACCTATGGATATTACCTTGGTGAGTGTGTGTACACATGTGTTATAATGCTTTAAGTGTAAATGATGTGTTGTAGTGAACTCCGACAAGTGGAGTGATGCACACGGTGAAATGTCCCTGTGCACTTCATACTAACATCTGTTTTGGAATGCCGCTGGTTAGTGATGGAGAGCTCACTGTATACAGCAGTCAGTTCTCTCCACTAACTGGCATTCCAAGATGAATGTTTTACTTATCTTTATTCTGTAACATCTAAAGTTTGCTATCAGGTGCAAACAGTGGGATTTAAGATAATTACATATGATAATGTATATGTGAATGATGTAATTTCATGTAACAGTGTGCAATAGATATGAATGCACTCCATGGACAGAACAGTGACTAGCTCTGATATTTTCAAGTGCTTCTGAAGATACATGCATTTTTTTTTATAATTTGACAAAACAGATAACCACAATATGTTGTATTTATCGATTTAAGTGTGATGATAAAATTGAAGGATTTAATGATGTAAAAGATTGCTGCTAACCTGGAGAAGGATTTGTGATGATGTGTTGTAATTTTTTTAGCAAATCCAGAGGAGTTTGCGGATTCTTCTGACCAGTTCAGCTTTAAAAAGATGCTGCCACGAGATGAGCGTAGATTTAAAGCAGCTGATCTGAATGGAGACGAGCGAGCAGAGAGGGATGAGTTCACTGCTTTCCTTCATCCTGAGGAGTTCGAACACATGAGGGACATTGTTGTCCTGGTGAGTGACACACACAGGGTCCTAGGGTCATACTAACGAGAGATTAACTAATTGCAGACCAGCCATATTCTACACAAGTGCACAACACTGAGTCTACAATGTGACATGTAATACAATATACAGGTGCATCTAAATAAAGTAGAATATCATCGAAAAGTTGATTTATTTCAGTAATCCAATTAAAAACATGAAACTTGTATTATATATAGATTCATTACACCCCATTATATTTCAAGTTTCTATTTAATTACATTTTAGCTAATAAAACCAAAAATTCAGTATCTCAGAAAATTCCAGTATTACTTAAGACCAATAAAAAAATATTTAACACAGGAATGTTGGACTGCCGAGGCTCCCTTTTACTGCAGCAATGCGGCGTGGCATGGAGGTGATCCGTCTGTGGCACTGCTGAGGTGTTATGGAAACCCAGGATGTTCCGATAGCGACCTTCAGCTCTTCTATGCTGTTGGGTCTGGTGTCCCGCATCTTCCTCTTCACAATACTCAATAAATTCTCTATGGGGTTTAGGTCATGCGAGTCTAGTGGACAATCAAGCACAGGGTTCTTAAACCAGGTATTAGTACTTTTGGCAGTGTGGGCAGGTGCCAAGTCCTGCTGGAAAATGTAATCAGCATCTCCATAAAGCTGGTCAGCAGAGGGAAGCGGTGCTCATAAAACGTCCTGTTTTTTGACTGTGCTGGCCTTGGTCCTAATAAGACATGGTGGACCAGCAGATGACTTGGCTCTCCAAACCACCACTGACTGCAAACGTTACACTGGACTTCAAGCAACTTCTGGACTTCTGTGCCTCTCATCTCTTTCTCCAGACACAGGGACCTTTATTTCCAAATGAAAATGAAAATTTTACTTTCATCTGGAAAGAGGACTTTGGCCCACAGAGCAAGTTCGATCCTTTTTGTCCTTGGCCCAGGTAAGACACCTCTGATGTTGTCTCTGCTTCAAGAGTGGCTTGACACAAGGAATGCGAGTAGTCCATGTCCTCCATACGTCTGTGTGAAGCACTGACTCCAGCTGCTGTCCACTTTTGTTAAACCTCCACCAAATTTTTTAATGGTCTTTGTTTTACAATCCTCTCAAGGCTGCGGTTATCCCTGTTGCTTGTGCACCTTTTTCTACCATTCAACTTTCCATTAATGTTCTTGGATACAGCACTCTGTGAACAGACAGCCTACTGAACCAGACTGAGAGACCATAGAAAGGCTCAGGAAACCTTTATGCTCAGGTGTTTAATCAGCGATCAGAGTGTGACACCATGAGTCTCCAATATTAAACAAAATCTTAAAATTTTCTGAGAAATAAAAAAAACAGAAACAAAGTGAATCAGCAAATGTCAGAAATAGCAAATGAGTACAAAAAAAAGCCTACAAAGCCAGTACAAACAAAAAAACAATACATATAAAAAGTAAACATTAATATATTACTAATATATATTTTTAATATTAATAGTAAATATTTTCCCCACTCCTGTTCTTTATCTGGTCTTCCTCTCTACTTGCCGTCCTGTCGTCTTGTCACCGCGCTCAAGACTTTATAACACTGAAGTTATTTTTTCGCTTTGATAAAATAACTTTGGGCTGGGAGGCTTTAATCATTCTAGTCCATTACTGGTTAATTAGCTTTTTCTGAGTTTTTAAAAGTTTAGAGACAGTACCACTGGTTTAGACCACAGCAACAAAATGCCTTTCTTTGCAACAAAACCAAAACCTTTTTCCAATTGATCATGAAGTACTCAATTTAAAATGTTTTAAATTAAAAATGTAAAGATGTTTTGTATAGTGGAATGCAGCGCTTCCCAAAAAGTCTTCACATTGCTCAGGAATGAAGAAAATGTCTTTTTTGTGCCAGACATTAAGGACAGAGAACTGATCTGTTTGGCTATGTTCTGCGTGACCGTGCTGGGGTCAGCCTTCTTAAAGATCTGGATTTAAAGCAATTAGAGACATTAAAGAAATGCCACCTGATGGCTTTAAATGGGGTCTCGCATGTCCCCGTCCCCCTGAGAGAGAATATGAATATACAAAATTAAAAGAGAGCCTTTTTTTTCCCCCCTTTTAATTTTGTTTAATTCCCATGCACTAGCTATTGTAGAAAATTAAAGGGAAAAACAGACTTTTTCCTCTTGTTACTGAGTCATATTCTGCATCATCTCCACACACACTAAACAGAGACTAACTTGCAAAAGAATTGCCAATGTATTGTAACTCAATTTTGTGATTTTGAAAGTAGGTTATTTTTGGTTGCATGACATTTAAAGATCTGATTTTATTTATATAATTATAGTTTAGTGTAAAGTCTAATTGCATTTAAATGGTTCATTTAGTAGGATTTGCTCTTATTATTTATAATTTAATTTGACAGTCTAATGTCCTGATCTGTAGGAGACATTGGAGGACATAGATAAAAACGGAGATGGCTACGTGGATGAAGACGAATACATCGGTATGAAAATCATGGCTTTATATTATTTAATTATTTTTTTTAAAGGTTTTTATTTTTTTTATTTTTCATGAGCAGCTTTCTGTTTGTTTTATCACACTTTCCTTCTGCTCACAGTTTTATTACAGTAACTCTTACTTCTACTGGAAACTGTATTAATCAGTACTGTAGAGTCACGGATAACACTGTGGCTGTAAATAACATTGTGTATACAGATGTTAAAACTGTCACTGTGTCATAAGCTCAAACCCAAGTACTCAAACCTGTGAACCAGTTTGTAAACTCAGTCTATATCCTCATTAGTCTCCTGCTCATTAAATGAGTACCCAATGGCCTCTTTCATAGGGACATTTGTCAAAATGCAATATCTTTTTTATCTCTTTATTTAACCAACTTGGAAATTAAATACACAATTAAAGCAATTACAAATTTATTTTCGGTAACCACTTTTGGCCATTGGTTTATGTGCTTTGGCACCTGTCCTGGGAACACTGAATGGCAGGGATCCTACACCCTGAGTAGGATACCAGTCCATCTCAATACACAATGCATTCACATATATGTGTAGAGAAGCTAACCTGGTACGTGACCACCTGCTGGCATTATTGTGAGGCAGTTGGTTCTGAATTCTGGTGGTTCAATGTTAATCCATATATAGCTTTCTCTTTTTACTTTACCTTATTTTACCTTAATTTGCCAGGACTATTTGAGACAAGGTAATGGTTTGCCTGCAGCTGAGTAGAAAAGATGGTTTGGAAGTGACCTGACCACTGAAACAAGCTGCACACTCTGTGATCAATTTACATGCAGGGTCATGTGATGTAGTCACGAGGATTTGCGATGCAAATAATGTGTGTGGCTTACAATTTCTTTTTGTCCCGAACTCCAGCGGACATGTTCGCACATGAGGATGGTGGACCTGAACCAGACTGGGTGAGAACTGAGAGAGATCAGTTTTCTGATTTCAGAGATCTGAATAAAGATGGGAAGATGGATGTGGAGGAGATCCGTCACTGGATTCTTCCTCAGGATTATGATCACGCTCAGGCTGAGGCACGACACCTTCTGTACGAATCTGACGCCGATAAGGTAACTAGTGCAGTCTACGTGTACTCACAATCACTCAGAACAGCTTTAAAAATAAATGTTACTGAAGGGAGAAGTAGATTAATTTCAGCACAGAAGCTCATCCACACTCATTACCTCCAGTCTGGACCTCTGCAGTGCTGTTTTTTTCAGCCTCCTAGTGCAGGTTCTTAACAAGATACAGTCTGTGCAAAACTCATCCACATAAACTCATCGAATCACATCACATCCATACTCCCAAAGTTCCACCGGCTCCCTGTCTCCGTCCCTGTTGTGTATGGCGTGTTGAACAACTTTTGGTCTTAAAGTGTGGATATCGTCTTTATCTGGCCTTCTCCCATCATCACCACAGTTTTGAGTCGTCTGACGCTCGCGTACTTGCCGTCCTGTCGTCTTGTCACTGCACTGATGACAAGTTATTTTTCACTTGATTAAAGCCTCCCAGCCCAAAGTTATTTCATCATTTCAAGTCTTGTACTAGTTAATTAGTTTTTTTTTCTGAGGTTGATTAGGTGATTAAACTCGCACCAGATAACTAAGTTGTCGACCACTGTCTGGTTCTCCGAGTCACACCTGAATACATTTAACAACCACTGAATTATCAGCAACTTTTGAAGGCAGAACTCGTGTTGATAGCAGCAGAATGAGTTCAGAGGTCTACAGAAACCTTCTGATTGCTGTGCAGACAGTGTATTTTTGCTCTTTGTCATCACTGACTAAACGGTCAAAGTAAGAAACAAGTTAATCGCATCAACCTTAATCCAGTTGAGCATGCATCTGACCTCCTCAGAGACTTAATGGTGAACACCAAAAAAAAGAAAAGAAAGCTGTGATAAAAGTCTGGAAAAGCATAACAGAATTCATATTAAGTTTATTAAGATTGTTAAGTACAGATTGTTTCATTCCAGTACGTCACCAGATTTTATGCCATTATCAAATGCTGAGTGTTATTTACTTTGTCGGCTGTTCCAATACTTTTGCTTACCAAACAACCAAATTGTTTAAAAAAAAAAAAAGGTTTAAAAAAAAATTGTCAGTGAAAGGAATTCTATTTGATCTTCTGTTAGTTTAGAAGCCACCTTGGGTCTGAAATACGAAAAATAAAATTAATGAATTATATAAATACCTATAGATCCAGACTCGGGTTACCTTTTATATAAATGTCTAGTCAATTTACTAGGAAAGGGAATCACTAATCTTTTTAATCATTTAAATTGGTGTAAAATAAATGATTTTGCATATTTTTGTGCAGGATCAGATGCTGACGAAAGAGGAGATTCTGCAGAACTGGAACATGTTTGTAGGAAGTCAAGCAACAAACTATGGAGAAGATCTGACCAAAAACCACGACGAGCTCTGAACACAGTACAGTCGGGACAATGAGTGCATTTCTACCTTCACACGAATGTAGAATGTCCTGTAGATCCTATCTTGTCCACATGAGCTATGATCATGCAAATCACAAAACGTTATTAGGATGTAAAATCCCAGGACTTTCTCCAGGAGTAACTGACCGATCTACAGATTTCTCATCTACCTCAGTATTACTCTGTCCTTCTGTTTCTGAGTGAATTAGAGACTTTACCACTTTACCTTTTAAAGTAGATCTTTAAATTATCTAAAGAATGAGTCTGATCTGTAAAGTGTGTTTGGGACATGTTTATTGTGCTTTAGTGTTAATTACTGTTGAGAGAACAAATTGATACACAGTCAGTTACAAACAGGACTTTTATATCCTTTTTTAAAAAAAAAAAAAGTTTTATTCTGATCTTATTTTAAAAAGTTGTAACTTTTTTTACCTGAAAGTTTGAATTCAATACAACCAGATTTATAGTCTCATTTGCCAGATATCAGTATAAACTCAGTGCACTGGCTACTAGTGCAATATTGCTGAGCAATTATCACTGCGATTGATTTTCACAAAAATAAACCATGATTATTCTGCACTGACTGTGTGCGTGACATGTTCGGACCAGATGTTTTTCCAATTGGTTCTAAATGTTTCAAATGCAAGTTTATCATTTAACATTTAAAAATTGTCTAAAATTGTAACTGTTTAAGTTCCAATTGTCAAAGGATTTAGTCTTTAAATTAAGAGGGGGTTGCGTTCATTGATGTATGAACAATTAAACAATGTTTAATGTACGTTATGGGAATAGGCTTTGAACACTTGGATTTCTTTCCTTAGAATGGAATAGATGGAACTATCACACTGTCCAAACCTGGGTTTCAAAAATGTTCAGGCACATTCTGGGTATCTGGCTCCAGTGTTTACCTTCTGCACAAACCTTAGTAAATGGTAGCAGATTTTGGCTTTAAACCCACACTGCATTTTTTCAAGCTCTATTTATGTTTATACATGGGAATTAGTTTACAGCGCACCCGTGACTGTAGAATATCATTGAGCATGTTTTGTAAATATACTTTTTGATTAATGAAAGAATGTAAAAAAAAAACAAATCAAGACCAATAAAACAATAAGAACATTATCATTAAATCTAAATAAATTGTTTTGTATAAAGAAGAATAAGACAGATATGAGGTAGCCATAAGGACAAAGTCCGAGTCTTTAAACTTAAACTTACATTAAGAAAGACTTCTAGAAATGTTAAGTTTCCTAAAAATTACTGAAATTTTATTTGCATTAACTTTCATTATTGAGCAGGTAAATGTATTTTTTTTTTTAATATTGTTGACTCTCTAAATAAATCAGTCATATGGAATCAGATCAAATTCTCTAAATGACAGGAATTTAATATTAAATAGTACTAATTATAGATTATACCTACATTCCATTACACCACTTGTAATTCTGTTCTTGCAGGGTTTAATTTTTTAGGGCCCAAGCACTATGACATCAGCCCTATGTCGTCATAGTGTGTGAAGGGCCCTCTTGTTTTTCTAAGGATTTTCGGGGGTCTTAACATGCTCAAAAACTCATAACTTGGCAGACAGGTTGGAATCTGCTGCCATCAGGATGCCTGAAAGTTTCGTGGCCCGGGGCCTCCATGGGGCCCCCACACGAGATTTTGCAGCCTAGCTCATACACACTTTCACGTAGGCACACGAAACTCGGTACCCATTTAGAGCTCATCGAGCCGAACAACTTTCGCGCTGCATGTCCTGGGCTACACTCAACAGGAGGCCGGTTATTTTGGGTCGTTCGCAAAAACGCACCCGATGGATTTTGATACACTCCTCCTAGGGAAATTATACAATCGCTACCAAACTGGGCCAAAGAGATCTAAAGACATTGAGGATGCAAAATTGCGGAGGGATTTTCGATATCTCCAATGGGTCAGCCGTGATAATGTCTTAAACGTACGCCGAAAAATGATTAATAACTTTCTGGTGGCATTATATTGAGTGACATTATATTCAGTGACACCTTCTGTGACATCACGTTCAGGAACATCATAGTGTGAGGCTTTTCTTCCAGCACCTGCGGCCTATTGTACACACATACACATCACAAATGTTAACGCACACAAACACATCTCACACACTAACACACACATCACTAATGTTAATACACACAGACTCAAACCATACACACAAACACAAGCACATTTACTCGTCACACACAGACTGACACATCTACACGTCACACACCTCTCTCCCTCACTCTCACACACACTAACCCTTACACACTAATGCGCGCACACACACACATGCACACATACATACACCCATATTACAAATGTTTACACTCACACACAGACACCCACCTCTCACGATGCACACACCACACACACACATACACACACCCCTCTCTCACGATGCACACACACACACACACACACACACACACAAATGCACTCAATAAATATTTAGGGCCCAAACTGACATTAACCCTGTTTTAACACACAAACACATCTCACACTAACACACACATCACTAATGTTAATACACACAGACTCAAACCATACACACAAACAAGCACAAACACAAGCACATCTACACGTCACACACCTCTCTCCCTCACTCTCACACACGCTAACCCTTACTAATGCATGAATGCACACACACAAACACACATGCACACATACATACACCCATATTACAAATATTTAGGGCCCAAACTGACATTAGCCCTGTATAGTGTGTGATGTGTGCAGGTTGTGAGGTGCAACCGAGTGGCGATGGCTTTTTCGAGGTCTTAACACACTCGTTGTTCGGTGCGCCCGGGGTGGGAATGGCACAGGGTGCTTGGGCCCCTAGTTGCTTGCAACTATATATATATATATATATATATATATATATATATATATATATATATATATATTTTTTTTTTTGCTGTTGTTGTTGTTGTTTGTTTTTTTTGCCTAACTCTTATTTCATCACACAAAATGATTTGCCTACACAGACAAACAATAAGAAAGCTTTTATTACAAGAATATACTGTTATATATATGCCTGTTCCTGGTTGTAAAATAATGGTATAAAGTGAGGGAAAAATAAAAGGCAAACTAGAATTTTATTGGGAAAGCTCACTTTATAACTCATTAAGATAAACATACATACCCACATCACATGAAATCTCAAGACTACAAAAGCACGCACATTTCCCTCGTACCCGTTTTACAAAAAAGCTGTTCTGTTTTACAAAATAATTAAAAAACAAAATATATCAATATACATTTTGCTGCATAGACAACCCAATATATTGCTAAGCGTCCTACTTGGCCTTTTGCAGTTTTATGGACTTTGGATGTACACACACACACACACACACACACACACACATGAGATATTGATAAACTGGACATTATATTGGGAGGAGGCTGTCTATAGGCAGGCTGGGTCTTGGTGTCCTCAAACTGTTTAATACACTGTCTTGCATAAGTATGAGATGAGATGGAATTGACTGGGTTTATTAATCATCTATCTACAGACGTTACCTTTCAGTTTGGGGGACAGGTCCCTTTCATGGTCCATTTACAATGGTGTCATTTTCTTTCCATTGTTAAGAGTAAATTGTACTTAACAGAAACTTTAGATTTTGACATTTTTAAAATTTGATTTATATTATTCATATACCATATATCATTTGTTCAGGTATGTTCTAACATTTTTCTTTCAGATTTGATTATGTACCAATTACCATCCACTAACAACCTTCGAGGTTTCAATGAAATGGGGTTGAATATACACAGTCACAACTTTTATCATTTTATTATTTTTAAATAATATTAAGAAACTATATTCTTATTGTCACTTTATTAATATGTCCTGTTTTATGTAGACTCATGACATTACACCCTAAACTTCTTCACATTTGGGTTTTGTTATCCAACATACTGTATAATTAAATATTGGCACATGCCTGACAGACATACATAAATTCATTATATGACAGAGTAAAGGGAATGTAAAATATACCTGGTTTGCAATTAGGGCTTCATCACAATATGAAAGAGAAATTTTAATAATCAAGAATGTTAGTGATTTAGACAGCATCTGGGCTGCTAAACATCTGATGGTCTCGGTTTAAGCCCATAGGAAGCTCCTGAGTCCAGTCCAACACGAGCGGCTTGCACAAACCACAGCAGCGCATCTGGAAGAAGTTCACCAAGTTCTTCAGCACACCACGGCTTTAGAGAGAGAGAGAGAGATGAGGAAACAAAGGAAGCATTATTGAGTTATCACCATTTTAATATTTTCATTTGGCTTCATATTGCAACTGAACACCTCTTCTGATCACTTCATAGACACCGCACAATAAACAGGGAAAGGCATTGACTGGTACATTGATAAATAACCAAAATAAATAATTAAATAACCAGCGCTATATGCCATATACAGTAGGTCACTATGAAATTTGACCTGAGATTTGAAATGCCCCTATTAAAAAAAATAAAAGATACTAAATATAATATGCTTGTGTTAGAAACTTCCTCTATGAAATGAACCATCCACACTTGTTTAAAACTTCTCTCTTTAAACTTGCTCAATGTTTGTACAGGGTTTCTAACTGGTTTTCTAATAATTTACAAAAAAAAAAGTGCACTCACTGATACTGTAAATTGTGTGTTGGTTTATTACTTATTTCTTTTAAGACTTATCCTTACATTGATCCTACATGCTTGCTTTTCTATGGGCTAATGCCTTAGGAAGTTTGCAAGTTAAACCAGCTCCAAAACAGCAATAGCACTAGCCCTAAACTGGTCCACACTGGTGGAAACAAGGTATGTATGGCCAAAACCCCAAAATGTTGATTTAAAAAAATTTATTTTTTAAAACCATAACAAACAGTGACCAAAATATTCTGAAGTTTTTTATTTCCCACGACTTTTCCAGAATTTTCATGGCCCTATGGAACATGCTGCATTTTACTACATGTTGTTCCCTGTGTAACTGTGTACCCCAGAATGAACATTATTTTTACTTCTTTCCTGAAAAATTCTGGGTGCCCTGTGGTTTGAGGCCTATGGGATGAGCTTGGTAAAGGCCCATAAATCCAAATGACATTTGACTCCTTGATCTAAAATATACTCAACCTTATGCAGCGATCACCAATACCAATACCCAGAAGCCCATATTCCTATGGTGGTTGTAGGCAGCAAGAACACATTAAGTTGTTCACGGGTCAAATGACATCCACCTACATTCTGCACATTTTCTAGCACCAGAGATAGCTGCCACTTTATATAACACCACAAAATGTGCCAACAGACAGAAGTTCTTACAAACTACTTGAGAGTGCCATACAGTAAATCGCACATACTGTATGGTTGCCGTATGACCACCTTAAGACAAAAATTTAGTATGATTATCTAGGACATAGGAAGGTCCTAAGGCAACATTAAGGCAAATGTAAGAACTAGGTAAAAAAAGAAAATTTCTCCAGAATGCCTTGTTTTGTTCTTAAGTATAAAACAGCAGCCATACCAACTTCCTAAGGAGGCTGTAAGAAACTTTGATCCCCGCCACAAAGGTCAACAAACTGCAGAAGTCGGAGGAATAGGGAGATACGTACGAACGCGATGTTCGTAAGAAAATTTATGACTGTAAATTCCTCAACTGCCTAAATTAAAATCCAACTCTTCCACTCCATCATACTGGAAGTAAATACTTTTATATGAAATATTATGCACTAAATTCTATACTGTCAAGAATAGCAATCTCAGGAACCAGTCTATTGATTTTTAAGCTGATAATTGAAATTTATTATGTTATTTTGATAGGTACATTTGATCTCTCTCAAAGATTTTATGGACTGCGACCAAAGATGCCAGGTTTTAAGTTGTTACAGATACTCTTAATCATCTTCTGATCTAAAACCAAAACATACTGGGTGTAGAGCAAAAAAAAAAAAAAAAAACATTCATTCATTTAAGTACAAAGGCACACAATTTACATTGCCGCCCCGCCCCCAAACAAAATTTAAGCACCACGTAATAATTGTAGAATTGCCTTTGTAGTGTCCTTACTTGAATGGGTTCTGCCTGAGAGAGTAAGCGTGAGGAAGCTTCCTGTGCCCATGCAGCAAGCTTGTCCTTTCTGTAGTTGTCAGTCCAAGAAATGCAATCTATTAAAAACACAACAGAGAGTGGTGTAACTAGATGTGTTTCCATTAAGTCTATTAGAATTGCTTATTTTTAAAAAGAAATTCTGAGAAATCAAAAATGAAGTGCGTGTTACTGTCAACACTTGTGAGATGTCGGGCCATACCTGATAAAGTTGCTGTACAAGTGTGACTGAGGCCCAGGTTGTGTGGAACAGGGTGATGATGCAGATATACGTGATCCAGGGTGAGCAGGTAATGAGCTCAATGATCGTGTCCCAAACCCCATCTGAAACCCGGCTCATACACCTCTTCGACCAGTCTGTGTGAGCAAATACACAAAAACAGACACAAGAACAGACAGACATACAGAGATGCTTAATAAGCAGCAGTCATTATTATTATCATTATTATTATTATTATTATTATTATCATCAACAACAACAACAACAACAACGTGTCCCTGCTAATGACAGAAAGTGACTTACACATAACACTGTTATATAGCATCCATCCACATAGGAGGTTCAATGTCATAAGAAATAGAACAAAGTACTGATGATTCCTGGCACCTGAGGGCGCAAATTTTTTAAAAATATGTTAAGAGAACATGACTCTATAACTGAGAGCATATGAAAGAATGTGCAAAAGTCATATAATAGAACGCCAAGTCATCACAATTTTGGCAACTGTATTTAATCAGCAGATTAATGAGCTTTGCTCTTCATAGGCAATACACTATCAGATTCTACCTGCCATTTGGTTAATAAAATGAAACAAAAAAAAGAGTCACCTATACAGCCATTGATCCAGAGAGAGTGATGATCCTGCTTAGCAATACAGGAGTTACAGGAAAAGCAGTGATGAGCTCTCATCGGCTTCTTCATCTGTACATACACCACACACATTTACTGTACATCTCATACAATACAAACTTATTATTTCACTTTATAACTTATTAAGATAAGTGTCCACCACAGTACACTGGAGTTGGCCTTAAGTCTGCTTTTACACTAGGCACTTCCAATTCTAAATCCAAATTCACTTGACCCCAAACTCTAGTACGTCTGAGTAGTGTGAACAATCAGTAATGTACAGTCGTGGCCAAAAGTTTTGAGAATGACACGAATATTAGTTTTCACAGTTGCTGCTAAACTGCTTTTAGATCTTTGTTTCAGTTGTTTCTGTGATGTACTGAAATATAATTACAAGCACTTCATACGTTTCAAAGGCTTTAATCGACAATTACATGACATTTATGCAAAGAGTCAGTATTTGCAGTGTTGGCCCTTCTTTTTCAGGACCTCTGCAATTCGACTGGGCTGCTCTCAATCAACTTCTGGGCCAAATCCTGACTGATAGCAACCCATTCTTTCATTATCACTTCTTGAAGTTTGTCAGAATTATTGGGTTTTTGTTTGTCCACCCGCCTCTTGAAGATTGACCACAAGTTCTCAATGGGATTAAGATCTGGGGAGTTTCCAGGCCCAAAATTTCAATGTTTTGGTCCCCGGGCCACTTAGTTATCACTTTTGCCTTATGGCACGATGCTCCATCGTGCTGGAAAATGCATTGTTCTTCACCAAACTGTTGTTGGATTGTTGGAAGAAGTTGCTGTTGGAGGGTGTTTTGGTACCATTCTTTATTCATGGCTGTGTTTTTGGGCAAAATTGTGAGTGAGCCCACTCCCTTGGATGAGAAGCAACCCCACACATGAATGGTCTCAGGATGCTTTACTGTTGGCATGACACAGGACTGATGGTAGCGCTCACCTTTTCTTCTCCGGACAAGCCTTTTTCCAGATGCCCCAAACAATCAAAAAGAGGCTTCATCCGAGAATATGACTTTGCCCCAGTCCAGGCCATCTTCCAAAAGTCTTCGCCTCACTGTGCGTGCAGATGCGCTCACACCTGCCTGCTGCCATTCCTGAGCAAGCTCAGCACTGGTGGCCCTCCGATCCCGCAGCCGATTCCTCTTTAGGAGACGATCCTGACGCTTGCTGGACTTTCTTGGACGCCCTGAGGCCTTCTTAACAAGAATTGAACCTCTTTCCTTGAAGTTCTTGATGATCCTATAAATTGCTGATTTAGGTGCAATCTTAGTAGCCACAATATCCTTGCCTGTGAAGCCATTTTTATGCAACACAATGATGGCTGCACGCGTTTCTTTGCAGGTCACCATGGTTAACAATGAAAGAACAATGGTTTCAAGCATCATCCTCCTTTTAACATGTCAAGTCTATCATTCTAACCAAATCAGCCTGACATAAGGATCTCCAGCTTTGTGCTCATCAACATTCTCACCTGAGTTAAAAAGACGATTACTGAAATGATCTCAGCAGGTCCTTTAATGACAGCAATGAAATTCAGTGGAAAGGGATTAAGTTAATTTTCATGGCAAAGAAGGACTATGCAACAATCACTCTTCATAACATTCTGGAGTATATGCAAATTGCTATTATAAAAGCATAAGCAGCAACTTTTCCAATTTCCAATATTTATGTAATTCTCAAAACTTTGGGCCACGACTATACACACCGCTACAGTAGACACAGATGTAAAATCAAATGTGAAACCAAACGTAGCAAGGCACAGGGACCGCTATGTAGATTGCGACATCATCAGTGACCGCCATCTCTCCTGAACTTTGTGTATGTGCACAGCACATGCCAATCTCATCCTGCGTACTGTCTGAGTGTCATTTTTAACAGTAGGCAAAAAGAAGTGTGAATGCCAACGACTGTACTCCACTTTATTGTTCATTTGCAAAACACATTTATATGGCCACCTGCTGTACAGAAATGTACCTGGACCCGAAACAACAGTACTGATGTAAAGCTGTTCAGTGGAAGAATGTGTGTGTATGTATGAGGAGACAGAGAGAGAGAGTATCTCTCAAAATGACGCTCAAAGGACTCGTAGCCCTTCTTAAAACGTGATGAGGTGGTGTCAAAGACTTCTGGGACCAAGACTCACGAAACAGTCTGGCAGCAGTACAGAGACGTTCACTTCGAAATATTTTTGTGGAAGGCTTAGAGAATCAAAGAAGACCAGAGTCAAGGGTGCTCAGTTGCCAACTACTAAACTCAAAAGAAAAAGAAGATGGCTCCAGCTCTATTGTGTGTATAGTATGTGCTTATGTAATTGAGCTAAATGCTGATTTAATGATGAAAGCTGGATGAGACCATAGGAGAAAACGAAGGAGGCGTCAAAAGACTTAAAGTCTATTGAGAATTAAGTTTGATTGTCAAAAGTAGCCTCCTATACACTTAATTTCAAATTCAACACACACTGGTAGATTAAAACAACCATATGGTAAATGTCCTAATATTTATGAACTTGGCTTTATGCAAATTCACTTTATTATAAACATTTCTGCTAATTCATGCAATTGTCAAATGCAAATAAATCTTGCAGATACAGGTAAGAGGCAGACTCAAAGAGAAAATAGACAGAGGTAGGTATTGAAAATCAAACTTCAACAAGAGCAGACTGTTGATCGGCCTGTGTTAAACTCACCATGCATGATGTGCAGAAAATCCTGGGGTCAAGGCAGCCTGCTTCTGCCAGAACTACAATATTCTACAGGAACACAAAATAGCCAAGGAGAAAACTGCTTTAATGTACTAAGAAACCAGAAGCCAGTGGCAGGCTAACATGTCAACTTTCAAATACAGCGTGCATCATCGATGTCGATCATCGGCATCCAAACACTTTTATTCAGCTTCATAGGGTTTTTATCACAACTTTATATTTCAACTACAATCCCCCAATGCCTGCTAAGATCTGATTGGCCAATGACAGCCATGTTATTTTTCCAAATACATTTTTTTTTTTTACAGTGGAGTGGTATCTCTGGATACAAATTTAATCCATCCCAAAGGCGAGATCTTAATGTGAGATCTAGTAAGAGATCTAATCTTCTTACTGTGAAACCATTTTCCCATAGGAAATTATTTAAATGCCATTCCAGCTACCCAAAAATAGTATGAATATTTCTAAAAAAATACATATATTACGAATATTTAAAAAAAAAAACCTAATGTAAAAAGAAATTGCCCATAGTGTGTTAATGTGTGTGTGAGATCCTACAATGGTCGTACAAAATGGGAATAAATACAA
Organism: Clarias fuscus; assembly: GCA_030347435.1. Taxonomy (NCBI): domain Eukaryota; kingdom Metazoa; phylum Chordata; class Actinopteri; order Siluriformes; family Clariidae; genus Clarias; species Clarias fuscus. Next base: position 27,875,302 of record CM059219.1, read on the forward strand.
CGGTGACCATTGACCTGCAATGGCTGCGATTGTGATTGGCCACCACGGTCCCTAGTTTCCTGGCTGGAAACCTCACTTAACCTTAAATTAAATGTCCTCCAGCTGCTTTAAAAAACAAAACTGACAGGCTTGATAATATTCTTGGGAACAGGGAACAGTGGTGGTACAGATATGTCTTCACTAAATCTATTGGATGTACACACAGTATGAGCGACTGAGCCGGTCGTATGTTTATAATAAAACATGGGCTAGTAAATAACTTTCATTTTGTCCAAAACGGCAGAAGGTTCCAGAACTTTCTCACACAAATAAAAATCTCAAAATCAAGAAAGGAAATCGCTATCTGCATGAGTGGATTAATAAATGTAGTTTGCTGCGAGAATACAAGCAAGATTTAGTACAATAGCAAAACGGTCATGCTTACCTTCTTCTTCTCTTCCTCGGTCACCCTGATAACCCCAGGATCGGTCCTGCAGGTGCGCAGGTAGTAATACAGCATAGCCAAAACTGTCAGGGGAAACATTATTTGCACTGCAGCACTGTGGCCATGTGACCTCTGGTGTTAAGGCTTAATACTGAAATATCCACATATTCTATTCACCTACATATCAATATGCGCTGTAACTGAAGTGTAGTGCGATGTGTGAAAGTATATAGAAGCACTGTGGCACATTCTAATGAAAAATGGTCACACAAAAATAAAACTATTTAAGATAAACATGAGATTCTTTTTTATAAGCAAAGAGTTGTCATATTTAATCCTGTTTACTTTCTTTTGTTTTTATTCGGATATTGAATTTGCTAATCTTTTGAAGGCACGCTACTTATGCAAATTAAAATCTCCCCCATGTAATGACTTAAACATGTATGTTACATACACATCATGTGCAGAGTTACATACACATCGTGTGCAGTCGTATGTACTTGTAATCAAATGGATTTATCCCGACTAACAGCAAAAAATGGTCTTATTAGGAGGTGCGAAATCACCTTTGGATTCTTTGGATTTGTGTGCAGCACTATCTCCATGCTTCACAGATAGTGTCAAGCACTCCTCCAACATATTCTCATTGTGCAGCTAGCAAATGGGCGTTTGGGCTTACGAAGCAGACTGATAGGTATGAATGTGCCCAATTTCATAAATGAGCTGGTAAAAGAGAGCTCAGGGAATATGCTTTGGACACCACAGGCCTGACTGTAGAGAGAGCAGTGGCCAGAGTATATATATATATATATATAAAGCTATTAAACTATTAAACAATATTACGTTAATTCCTAAAAATTACTTCAACTGGGTAAAAATTACTTCAACTGGGTATGTATTGTCCAAAACATTTAAAACCTCCACATCAACCTACCTAGAACATAAGGAAAAACTGGTGGGATAGTGTTGGACTGTGGTCAGGCAAAAAATATGAATGTGATCGTAAATCCCTTAAATACTGTGGGATGTTGCATTAATAAATAAAAACTAACAACAGTTCTGTTTAATATTGAAAGCAAGAGCATTTCCACACACACAGCGTAATGAGATCTTACAGAATCATAGAAAAAACAAAAAACAAATGTGTGGCCATAACAAAACTACTTGTGCTATAAAGCTTTTCTGTGGGATCGGATCAGATGGGCTAGCCTTTCCTCCCAACACACACCGAGCTCGTCACTGATTCACTAGTTTTTCTTACTTTTGGAACACCACACAAGAACTGCTGTGTTGAAAATGCTTTGGCCCATTCCTCTAGCCTTGATTCGTAGCTTGAGTATGCAAAACTTCCAAACCCAGGAAATTTATATTTTTTATATACATACACAAATGTTAAAAAAAAACTAACAAATGGCAATCAATATCGATTGAATTAACTTTAAATTAAATCTAAACCAAAAATCTGAAACAATAAAGGGGTCTGAATGTGTGTGCATGTGTGCGTTTGCAAATAAAGGATATCTGGCAAAAACCACAAACACCAGGTGACGAGCATCCAAAATATAGAGGCAAGAAGGGAGGTGGCGGGAGCCAAATTCTGAACTGTGGCACTAGCTACCCGCCTGGATAAGACACACACACACAGACAGACACAGACACACACACACACACAAAGAAAAAAAATATTACTAAACTAAACTAAAATCTCACCTAATAAATAACATACTGGTCATAAAGCGGTCATACACTTTTGCTAAAGCTATCAAGCCGATGTTATTTTGGAATTAAATAAACTAGCTACATTACAATGGTTAGGTTAGGTACACAGCTAATAGTAATTAACCAAACCTTAATTAAATGTAAAATGTATTTGGAACATAAAGAACATACACACAAATTAAATTTTGTGCATTTTAAAACAGACATGGGTATCTGCACTGAGAATATATGTACCTGCAGGTGAGGTTGATCACTGCGAGCAAACATGCCAACAGGACCCCTTTCAGCAGCCATGACTCAGAACTTAGGTCTAATATGGCTCCTACAGCCCACATCACACACACACTAAAGACACACTGCAAAAAGGCCTGCAAGACACGGACACATTGCATAGAAACACACTAACAAATGAGCAGCCCAAATAGCCTTTTAAATATTACTCAAAAGCACGTTGCAGGTGCATACCTGGTAACTGTTGAGAAATCTCAAGCAACGTGTGCTTGATTTTTTTCGTTCAGTCTTCACCATGTTCAGCATGTGAATAAGCAAAGGACTGTGCACCTGGTGGGCCAAGTCTATTGGTGTGTGACCCTACAAACACACACATACACACACACACACACACTACTTACTGCAAGTAGAAACAACTTAAACAGCGGCAGCTAAAATAACAATAACTTTGTCAATATCCAATCAATTTCTGACCATCTGACCATGTATACATTTTTACATTTTAAACATCACCATAAGAGCATTTTTGTATTTATACTGTAATTTGTCTTGTGAATATTTGAGAGTTGGAATGACTGAATGACTGTAACTTTAATTTGAATCATAGTTTTTCCTCACACTGGAGTTCTGCAGCTCCACACTGGCTCCAGACTCCAGCAGGATGTGCGCAGCATCAACATTACCAGCAAGCACAGCACAGTGCAGTGGGGAGTTCCTGTTCACCTTATCGACTGCATTTACTGATGCATTACAACGCAGCAGGAAGTTTGTCGGTTCTGGTCTATCACAAGCAAAACACATACCACAGCAGAAAGAATCAGTATCTGTAATTCATTAAAAACTTAGCTTGTTGTGTTTTCAAATGACCTTCTGAGTGGCTGCACTCTGAATAAAGTTGTAAAAGCAGGTGATATCTTACTGACCTCAAGTATTTAAAAGTAGGATTAAAGCAAAAGCAGTTTCCATTTCTGGCTAACAGGGACAGAAGCTGGGTTCTTGGGTTTAATGAGTTTACTTACCACAGCACAGAGCACTTAAAGAATTTTCATTGATTATCCAAGATCAAATCAGCTGATACAAAGAAATTAGAATAATAAAAACAAACAGTGGTACCCAATAATTTTCTGAGCAGCAAGCATCAGTGAGGTTTGTCCATTTCCATCTGGAGCGTCCACATCCTGTGAACACACAAACACATGTGCTTGCTCCTTACTAATAAGGAACGATGGACTGATGCACATTATACTTTTTTAAAAGTAGTACCTTGGTGACTATCACCATTATGCACATGCTGATCTTCACTAGGTACTGACAGACAGTACACATCTACTGTAGATTAATTAGCATGACTTATTATAACTGATCAGAGGTATTCACTGCAAAGCTAGGCAGACAATAAATAAAGTTCAATAGAGTTGAATTTGTACACCAATTGTACATGTACTGTGCACAAGACTATTTAAAGACCCTTTCAGAAAAGCACCCCTATTTATAAAGTGAACTAAAACGTAATGGATCCACCTTACATGCTTATTTCATAAAAACTGATCCAGAAATTGTACCGGTCTGCCCTAGTAACTTTTTTTATGCATCAAATGTTAATTTTTATTAATCACTTTCAACATTTTCAAGTCTGAACTGAATACAGAGTACAGTCTAAGAAATAAATCTGTAAAAGCTGCAAGTTTTCTTACCAGATTGTGCAGTTTCCCTAGTTGTTATTCTTTATATTATCTTGTGTTGTAAAATGTGTTTTGTGCAGGTAATAAAAAACAGCCATTTTTAAGCCATGCAATGTTGAAATTAGAGCTCATCTAAATGGCCTTAGGAAGAATTCTTTAATGAAAACGCATAAAACCCACTGTGTCCCAAGTGATAAAGACAAGTTGTAAAAGAATTCCATCTATGGCAACCAAAACCCACTGTAAGTATATTTCAGACCTGTGGAAAACACTGATGTGAAATAAGGATAGACGTGTATGTAAAGTAACATGTCACACATTATTAATGCTGTCAACTATCGGTCAACCATTTTGCAAGATGAGATGGTTGCATTTAAAATGCACAGAACGTTACTGATTGTAACTAAATAATTTTAAAAGGCTCAGGATGCATGTAGAGCGTACAGTATCTCCAGACTTGTGTTTATTCATTCTGTGCTTTAAACACACGTTCAAATTCAACAAAGCCATAGAATCCCAACCCCGCGGGTGTGGGGGGTGTGTGTCTGTGTGTGTGTGTGTTTGTGTAGGAGAGAGAAATAGGGATAAAGTGAAAGCGTGTGTTTTCACAAGCTCTGTTATGCTTGTGGAGGTAAATGCAAAAAAGGATCCAAGCACAGGAGTATGTTGACCTGATTTTCAGGTTTCAAGACTAATTAAACACCATACAGTTCTAGGAGACCTCTAGATGTGTGTGTGCCAGCTGCTGCAGGTATTAACTGCCATTTGTGTCATTTTTTAAAATCTTTATTCTTTAAATAAACAGCAGTTGTTGAAAAGGTTTGGTATAGTGTCAAGAATTAATTGCAGATTATCTATTAGCTCCAGGTTAGTGGTAAAGTACGTCTCACTCACCTGACCCTTGGCCATCAGGTATGCTGCTATAGGCATGTGTTGAAAAAGCACAGCAAGATGGAGGCCACTGTATCCTTCTGCATCCACAAGAGATGGATCGGCACCGTAACGCATCAGCTGGATAACCATCTGCAAGTGACCCTGCCTGAAAAAATAGCACCACACATCAGATAAGAAGAATAGTCTGTAAAACAGAGAAAGTTCTCCATCTGCAGCAGGCTCACTAAACTGCAGTCTAAACTGCAACTAAATCAAAATATGCCAATATATTCATTATCTTCAGTAACTGCCTTATCCTGGGGTAAATGTTGGGGTAAAAATGATGAAAAATTATGTTCTAAAAGAATACAGGTTTGATGAAGTATTTCTGAAACCTACAGCACATCATTTGCATTCTAAATAGCTGCCTAGTTCTTTTGTGTCACTAAATGAAAATCTCCACACTACTCCATGCCTGTGAAGCATGGACACTGAGAAAGAAGAGCATTGCAAAATTGAATGCTTTTGAAATAAAATGTTATAGAAAGAATCAGAAAATTTGGATTGAGACAAAACGTGACAAATGATAGAATCGAAGAGATCTCGATATAGATGTACATTCAAATAAAAGGTGCATCCTTACTGACAGCCTACTTTCTTCTCCCTGATGAAGTCCTTTGGTGTACTGGCAGTGCGCTTTGGATCCTTGTCTGGAAGCATGATGAAGTTCCTCCAAATTTGATGAGATGCAATAAGCTGATGATAAACTGACTTCTGAATTCATTCTGCTGCTATCATCATGAGCTAGAGCTCATTATTACTAACCAATAAAGATTAGTTAACTTGCTCTAGAAGCAGCCATGCAAGCAGAAGCCATGCTATTACCTCCACCCTGCATTAAAAATGTGTTCGTATGTTTTGGAACATGAGCAGATCCTTTTTTTCCTCAACACTTTGGCCTTTTCCGTCCCATTGGTAGACATTCAACTAAGTTCCAAAAATAGTGTGACTGATTTCTGGGATTCAGGTCCGGGCTTTGTGATTCACTGCTATTAATTTTCTTTGCCGTCTTTAACTATTTTGTTACAAATTTGGAGATTTGCTTAGGATCATTGTCCTGCTGTAAAAGCTAGTTGTGACTAGGCTTGAACACTGCAGATGATGTATTGAGATCATGCTTTAGTATTTCTTTTCTATTTACTTTTTTTTTTGTTATCTTCTATAGAACATCTATTTTATAAAGTGCCTTCCTGAGTTCCTTTTCCAGCAAAACTCCACAAACATGATTGCGCTCTAATGCTTCACTCCAATGCTTCACATTTGGGACAATGTTCTTCACATTAAATGTCTTATTCAGTGTATTGCAGATCATTAAGGCCAAACAATTCATTCTTTTTTTTCAGTTTGACCAAAGAACACTGCTGAACACTTCCAACTGATGATCTACTTCAAATTGTAGTCTGGATTTTTGTTTTCACACTGCCTTTAGACTAGGAATTAGGCTTCTACTTTGCAAAAAAAACTTTCAGGTTGTTATTAGGGCAATCATAGTGGTAAATGCACATATTTTCATATTTATGGCATTTGGCCATCATTATAGATCTGAGCATCTATGGGTACAGGCCTTGCTCAAGAACCCAACAGTGGCAACTTGGTGGCGCTGGGGTTTGTAACCTGGGACCTTCTGATCCACAGTCTAACTACCTTACCCATTGAGCTACCCCAGTACACATTTGGTAGCTGATGCCTCCTTCCTCATCTCCATCACTAAACTTGGTTGTTGTTTTCAAAATAAAAGTTCATTATCCTATGAAGTTAATTTGTTCACTCCTGAATGCAGTGGCTCCAAAAGTTGTACATTTGCATACAGCCGTTTATACAGATGCCTGTTGTACATTCACTAACTTGAAAAGTGCTCAATACATTTTCCATGGTAATGAGAGAAAAAAAGCACAGTAGTATACCCACAGGACCACTTTCTTTAACACATAACAAGGAACATCCACCAGATTCACAGGAATTATTATAGAAAATTAAAGCCGAAACAATTTTTTTTTATTAAATTACCTAACATAAGACGTAAAAATAAATAAATAAATAAATAAATCAGGTTCACTTTCCATTTTTTCAACCCCAAAGTGTTCACCTACAAATTTTGTTCAAACATCACCAAATCAAAACATTAAGAGATTAACCAGGAAAACGTTGGTTCTCTGATTTCTTTTTATATACAGGACAGTTAATTCATGAATCCAATGGCCAAGTCATTTATTAGATAATTACTGTAAATGTAAATAAATATAGATAACTTCCTCATCTTAAGTGACCTCAATAACTTTTTTTTTTGGTTTTCCACCAATTGACATCACTTGTGTAATGTATTTCTTGTATTGACTTGTATGGAATTTATTAAATGATAATAAAAGGAGGTAAACCCCATATATGTTTATTTTATGTATATAATTTACCTTATGGCCCAGTGGAGCGGGGTAGAGTTTAAATCTCCTCCCAACTGATCCACAATCGCACCTTTAGATATATAATACCTGTAATACACAGATTCAAAACATAAGGTATGGCTTTACAGTGCAACAGTCATACTCGCATAATAGTTCTATTCAATGATGTATGGACATACTGTAAAGAAGTATCTGAGGTATGGTACTGTGACAATTTAGCACACTATCCACTAAGAAAACCCCTGTAAAAACACAGGCACAGACAGACCTCACTGAGTCCTCACTGAGGAAAAGGGAAGTTCAGCAATGGAGAATTCAAAAACATTAAACATGTATATTTGGCAGCATACACATCCTATCTGGCCAAAAAAGTTAGCATTTCAGAAGGGCTAAATTATTGGCCTGAATCAAGCAGCAAAAACAATTGAGTAGAATTAAGTTGAAATTACTGAAATCAGGCTATGAACTGTAAGGATAGAGCTAAACTTTGTGGAAGAAACATTATGAGAAAAAAATAAGAATGGAGATCACTTAAATGCTTAGCAAAGATGCATCATTACTAAGCATTTAAGTAATCTCCATTTATATGTTTTTTCTCAAATAAGAGCATTTCCATACACACACAATGAGATGTGAACTCGGGATTAGGACTAAGCAGTGGTGTGTCCATAAGAAAACAACTTGTTAGTGAGACACTTAAATTAGTGTGTTTTTAAATTAGACTTTGGAGCAATGAAAAAAAGTCATGTGGTCTGATAAGTCTAGATTGACCCATTTTAAGGACAGTGTTCATGATTCAGCAGTAAGAAAGAGACTGCAGGCAAAAACAAAATCCATGAGAGAGTTCCAATGCAAAGGTCCGTGCTGACCAAAAAGAACACAAAGGCTTGTCTCACATTTGCCAAAAATCAAGGCAAAAGTTTAACTTTTTGGAAGGTGTGTGTCCTGTTACATCTGGCATAAAACACAGCATTTCATAAAAAGAACATCATACACAACAGTCAAATACGGTGGTGGTAGTTTGATAGTCTGAGCGCTGCTTTACATCTGAAAGGACCTGAAAGACTTGGCATAATTGATGTAACCTGCACTCTGCACACCAGAAAATCCTGAAGGAGCCATTCATGCTAAATTGAAGCAATTCTGCAAAGAAGAATGGGCCAAAATTCCTTCACAGCATTGTGAAAGACTCATTGCTAGTTATCGCAAACACTTTATTGCAGTTGTTGCCATTTACAACCAGTTATTTACACAACCATTTATTTAGTTATTATTTATTTATTACAACCAGGTTTAGGGGACAATTGCTTTTTTACACAGGGCCAGGCTTGGACAGATGAAATCATTATTTAAAATTTATTTACTTAAAATTTATTTACTTTTTTTTGTGTAATATCAAAATTTGTTTAATGATCTGTATCATTTAAGTGTGACAAATACGCACACACAAAAATATATATATAGTACAGACCAAATGTTTGGACACACCTTCTCATTCAAAGAGTTTGAATTTGTATTATGGCAAGAAAAAAGCAGCTAAGTAAAGATAAACGAGCGGCCATCATTACTTTAATAAATGAAGGTCATCCAGTCCGAAAAATTGGGAAAAATTTTAATGTGTCCCCAAGTGCAGTCACAAAAACCATCAAGCGCTACAAAGAAACTGGCTGACCAAGAGTCACCTCTGCGGCGGAGGATAAGTTCATCCGAGTCACCAGCCTCAGAAATCGCAGGTTAACAGCAGCTCAAATCAGAGAGCAGGTCAATGCCACGCAGAGTTCTAGCAGCAGACACATCTCTACAACAACTGTTAAGAGGAGACTGTGTGAATCAAGCCTTCATGGTAGAATATCTGCTAGGAAACCACTGCTAAGGACAGACAACAAGCAGAAGAGACGCGTTTGGGCCAAAGAACACAATAAAGAACAAAGTAAAGAAACCTCTTTGAATGAGAAGGTGTGTCCAAACTTTTGGTCTGTACTGTATATTATTTTAACTTTTAACAAAATAAAAAATTTTAGACCAAAAAAAAGGAAGCAAATGGACTTGGGCTGTGTGTCGCGGCATAAGTAGTTTAGCTACAGTACGAGTTGTACAACTAATATTATTTGGGTGGGTTTTAGCATTGGCCATTTTGTTACAGTGACAAGCTTGAAGAGCACAGAACCATTAAGTGTGCACACACCCAAGAGTTAGAGTGAGCAAAAATATACTTTTTGTGCATGCAGAAAATCTGTTTTCGCTTAGTAATGCAGTAAACAATTATGATTAAACTTGATTAAACATAAACATGGGCATCATATGACCATGTGCCAAGCATATGGTCATATGGTATATTACACCATAATTTTTTATTTCTTTTTACATTAGAATTTGGTTTGCCCAGTGGTAATGTGCTCGCCCTATCATCCGGAGATCGCTAGTTCGATTTCCGGGTGATGCTGTAACCTCTCGCAGCCGGAGGTCTAGAGAGAGCTGATTGGCCGAGCTCTCTCAGAGAGGAGGGATGAGAGGTACTTAGTGCTCCTACATTAATCATGGCTCTACAGCCAATCAGGGACGTCTGTGAGCTCGCGCAAGCGGAAGGAGCGGATAGCGCTGTCCTCCAAGTGTGTTACACCGCCCCCAACGGTGCGTTAGTGAGCAGTTTGAAAAGAGGCGGTCGGCCTGCGTCACGTGGTTCGGAGGAAACACGTTATAGTCTTCGGCCCTCCCGACTGAGTGATCGTAGTAGCCTTAATGTGGGAGCCCCCTAGTGACGAGGAGGAATTGGACACGACTAAATTAGGGAGAAAATCGGGGAAAAATCCAAAAAAAAAAAAAAAAGAATTTGGTTTGCATAGACTATTCATGCTTCATTAATTTGGAGAAATTTGCAACCCCCAACACATGTTTTTAAGAAATAATATTTGAGTTTAAAACTGTATCGGACCATAAATATAATTTGCAAACATACTGCTCCACTCTTACTAATTATGAACAGCATTAGCCCCTGATTTATGTCCCACATACATGCTGGTCTCCTTCTTGGGTTGCAGAAAATTCTTTCTGATAAATTGGTAGAAAATGTGCCATGATTGTTTATAAGTAGGCCGACAAGAGAATCTGGTGATAAAGACAGGTGACATAAATGTCAATCAATCAATCAATTTTAATTGATTAATTTAAAAAACTGTTTTCCCTAATGTGCAAAGCAGTGGTGGTGATGGCAAGGAAAAACTTCCTGCAATGAACAGGAGGAAGAAACCTTGAGATTAGAGTAAACGTCTTCATTTTTTTAATACCAGACAGTATGACCATAAGGACAAGGGTGAGGTTGGTTCACAAGAAATGTGTTTTTGTTAATATACAGTATAAGGTCCACTTTGAATGAAATGAAATTGATTATTAATTAGAATTTTTTACAGAAGTTAAAGGACATAATGGGTTCCTTTTTTTTGACAGATTTGTTTATTCATTATTAGTTTCCAAATTCCTGGACAAGAATGTATGAATATACAATATGTAAATAAAACAAAATGTTCTCCTGTTACAAACCACAATGGTCGCCCTTGTCTTGTTCATCAGGAACAATCTGATCATTGTGATTTATACATATTCATTCACACATTTCATTTACACTCATTTCCCTAATTTTCTTTCTGATTCTGTGAAGCTCCTTTGCAACAATGACCATTATTATAAGAACTATATAAATAAAACTGAATTAAATAAGTGAGTGTACAGCACTGTACTCAGCTAAACTTAAACAAATTACAAACCTACAGACAAAACCAAATGAAAATCAAAAACACGATTTAATCTCTTAATTAATTGCATTCAAACTTTTTAATTTAAAATTTGCATTATCATTTATGAACACATAGCAATCTTTTAACCCATTATTTGAATTTGTAACATTTTAATGGCACTAAATTTAAACAGCTTCTTAACGGGCTATTAAGCCAAGGCAAAAGTTTACTCATAAACTACACTGTTAGAAGTGAAAGAAATTTTTTAAATAAAACACATCACAATGATACAGACTGTGGAAAGCTTACTTGATGAGATCTGCTCTGTTATTAATGGCTGCCCAGTGCAGTAAAGTGACATTTTCTTTATCAGGCTGTCGAACATCATAACCTGCCTCGACCAGCTCTTTACACCGGTCAAACGCACCAAACCTGCAAAACAGCAACAACAACAACAAAAAACATAGAAACATATTTAGTTCTTACTTACTACTTTCCTTCGGAGCATTCCTAGTGCATGAGCTGATTTATGATAAAGGTCAACTGTGTGGTGCAGCAAGTGGCTTTAAGTTGGTTTACTGTGCTTTCCTTCTACTGTACGTCCCAAAAAATGCTACTAAATATTGTCAACTGCTCCAGGTATATAACATTAATACAGAGGGAGAAAGAGAGAGAATAAGAGAGACTAAATATTATCAAGGGAGAGCGAGAGAGCGAGAGAGTGTGTCTGTATGTGTATTGCAATTCTGTAAATATTCAATCATATAAATATCCTAATTCTATGTTTTCTTTACAATTCTAAACAAACTCGGCAAACAATTTACAAATTGTCTTTGGAATAAGTGTGACAATAAATGTACTGTATTTCCACAAAAAAAAAAAAACAAAAAAAAAACCCTAATACAACACAACACAAGATCTGATCCCTGAGGAGTTTCAACTGAACTGGTTTTAAATGGTTTCTTTTAGGTCTTAGTAGCAACACAACTGCCACAGACATCTTGTATATTGCAGCATCAAGATATCCTTGACTGAAACCAAGAGATCCAAACCTGTTCCAGCATGACAATGCCCCTGGACACAACGCCAGCTCCATGAAGACATGGTGTGTTAAGCTTGGAGTAGAAGAACTTAACTGAGCTGTAAAGAGCTCTGAGCTTAATCCCACTTAATGAGGTGAACTGACTAGATCCCGAACTTTGGGATGCACTGGAACTGCCCCCTTAAATTCCAGGCGATAGGTTGTGGCAACGATATTTGTTGTGATGATATGCAGTGAGTGGGTAGCATGGTCTTAATGTACCTCAAGACAAGGCTCTTGGAGACTTCTTGGGACAGGGAAAATGGTGGTGGCCTTGAAGCAGGACAGCCTTGCCCAGGAGGAAGTTGATGTCACTGAGAATACCTGCACACTAGTCCGTATATCTGAGACTCCTTCCAGAAATGTTGTCTGGTCTAGGTGGGTTGACTATGTAAAGTTTTCCTTACATCAGCTCTGGTGACACAGAGTACCTGGTTGTTTGCAGGAAGGGTGGGCTTCCTCACCTGCCAAGTCATTCTGCAGCTCAAACCATGCATAAAACATTCTTTAGCGTATCTGGAAGAGAGGTATCAACGTCATAGGCAGGTGATGTTAGCCGTATAGTCTGGATGCACTGTATTCGCTGCTGTTATGGAAGTCGTTCTAGATTCTCTGGCCGTGTGTGCTTTGCCTGTGTGATGACGTGGGACAATCAAAATGGTTTAACAAATATTCTATTATCTGATTACGACTACAGTAATTTTTCAGTCCCTAATTTTCACATGATCAAAGGAAACTAAACAAACTAATAAGGATAATTACAATGATAACTTTAATACTTAGATAAACGCCTGAAGTAGGAATTGTCAAATGCCAAGTTTCCTTGAGCTACGTTGCCTTTGCTTTACTGCAGCCAACTTTGAAAAGAGAAAAAGAGCTCAGTTGGGATAAGATCAGGTGAATGACTCAGCCCATTTCTTTGCATTGGGTTGCTTTCACATGATGTTTTGGGTCAATATCGATCTGTACTGTAAAGTAGTAGAGCTTTATACACTTGAGATATCATCCTGCTACTTCTATCAAGCAGTTACATGAACAATAAACACCAGTTGGTCTGGTAATAACCAAACAATGGCTGACAGATTACAGTAGATTAAGTGGTATGCTTTGGATCATGAGCCCTACCCTTCTGGTACACGTAAACCTTGTTTTATCTGTCCAAACAATCTTGTTCCGGAAATTAGCAGTTTATTTTATTTTATTTTTACGTTTTATAGCTATATCTAATCTGGCCTTCCTGCTCTTGAGTGTTCCCAGGAGTTGCATCTTGAGTTAAACCCTCTGTATTTATATCCATGAAAGCTTCTCTTAATTGTAGACGTTGACAATGATACAACTACCTCCTCCAGACTGTTCTTAGCTTAGCTATAGATGTTTTCATAACCAAGGAAAGAATTCTGCAATCAACCACATTAGTCTTTTTCTAAGGTCTTCCAGGCATTTTGATTTTCCTGAGCTCAGCAGTGAAATCCCTCAAATTGTTGGACTCAAATCTATACATATAATCTCCTTAATTTGTCAGAAAATAATGAGTAGAAAGGCCTATCCAGGAAATTGCTTAGTGGTCAATTTTTCAATTACATTTGAACAAAGAATTAAAATTGGGGGACCTTGAAAAGAATGGCCGTTTTTAAGGGTGTTGCAGTACATGTAATACAATCTGTACCATTCAGCACAGGACATTCAGTTTATTACATACAATGTGGCAAATTTGGATTTTGTTAGCAACATGTTAGGCAGCTAAAACAGATGAGTGATGTATACTGTTAGATGAGTGATGCATTTGTTCTTTCTCTGAGTTAGCTGCCTAGCATGCTGCTAAAATCTAAAATCAGACCGTTTCATTCTGAACGATCTGATTTCCACTCGTGATTTGGATTTTATTTTGCTCACAGAAACTTGGCTAAAAGAAGGTAATAACAGCGCATTCTCCGAGCTCCTCCCTCCCGGCTATTCCTTCTTGAGTATGCCGCGGGTGTCCCATTGCAGTGGAGGACTGGCTGCGGTTTTCAAACAAAAATTCAGCTGCCATTTACTCCCATGTAAAAGCTACAATAGCTTTGAGCTAGAACTGGTTTTGATTCAGTTTGCATGTCCTGTACTGTGTGCTATTATTTATCGTCCACTAAATACAATAAGGACTTTATCTCTGAGTTTTCAAAGTTACTTTCTCAATTAATGCCAAAATATGACAGTTTACTAATTTGTGGAGATTTTAATATTCATGTCTGCTGTCCATCCATAAATGACTTTCAAAGTCTTTTAAATTTGACCTGACCCAATCAGTAAATGACCCTACACATCAGCATGGCCACACACTGGATCTTGTAATTTCACATGGACTTCCAGTATCCATCTAAAAAATAATCGATATCTGTATTTCGGACCACTTCCCTGTTATCTTTTAATTTATTGTTTCACTATCTACTATGAAATTTTATCTCCACCCTCAACTCCACCTGCTCAGGGATTTTGGACTCCACTGCACCTTACAAGGACAGACCCATGAAGATCAAACAGGACCCTTGGCTAAATAATACTACTCGTGCCCTTAGGCAGCACTGCAGACAAGCCAAGCACAGGTGGAAGAAGGACAAATTACAAGGATCACTGGGTATACTGCGTGACAGTCTTTCTGATTATCAAAATGCAGTTAAAGAAGCTAAATGTGTGTACCTGTCAAATGTAATTTCCACCAGCTGTAATCGTCCTAGGGTGTTATTCAATACAATTCGGTCAGTTACAGATCCAGTGTGCAATGTTCCAAAACATGTATCAAGGTCATTTTGTGATGAATTTCTTAATCATTTTGTTGATAAGATAGCCTCTGTTAGGCAGAATATGAACACTACTTCTAATGGTCTTGATGTATGTTCTTCTTCTTCTATGCCCTCATCTGTGGTTAACAGGTTTGAGCCAGTGTCCCTTTCTCTTCTGTCTGAAGTGGTCCAGCAGTTATCCCTAACTAACTGTCCTCTGTACATAATTTCATCTAGGGTGTTGAAGTAGGTTTTTAACAAAGTGGGACCATGTCTCCTCTCTTTTATTAACAGTTGCCTTAGTTCAGGGTTTATCACAGATGTCTTCAAGCACGCTGTAGTCAGGCCCCTTCTCAAGAAATCCAATCTTGATCCTGCAGTATTGTCTAATTTTAGACCAGTATCTCATCTATCCTTTTTATCTAAGGTTTTAGAAAAAGTTGTCTCTATCCAGTTGCAGTTTTTTCTAGTAAAAAAAATTGTTCTAGAGAAATTGCAATCTGGCTTTAGAACACGCCACAGCACTGAATATGCTCTCTTGAAGGTACAGAATAATATCCTCCCATCCCTTGATTCCAAAAAACCTGTGCTGCTCATGATGTTGGACCTCACTGCAGCTTTTTTTGGTTTAGGTCACATTTAACAAATAGGACTTTCTCGGTCATGATTGGTGATCTCTCTTCCTCCTCGGCCCCTTTGACCTCTGGTGTTCCACAGGGTTCCATTTTGGCCCCTGTTTTATTTTCCTTGTACATGCTGCCATTAGGGTCGATTATTTCAAAGCACAATGTTTCTTTTCATCTGTATGCAGATGATTTACAAATCTATCTGCCAGTTGTGCCTAATTCATCTGGTGCACTTAAATCAATCCACAGTTGTCTGCATGACATCAAACTTTGGCTGTCACAAAACTATCCCTGTGTGAATCAGAGTAAAACAAATGGTCTTGATTCTCCGGTTCCTCATTTTAGCCAAGCAGTCAAAAATTTTCAGGTCCAAAAGGGTGACTTTAGACAGCTGTTTAAACTTTCAGACACACATTGACTCTGTTGTCAGGGCAGGCTTTTTCATCTTCGCCTCCTCGCAAAGGTCAAACTCTTTTTAAATCGGAGCGGGCAATTTTTAAAATGCGCGGCTAGACTTCTGCAACGCACTTTATGTTGGAATCACTCAAGCTCGTTTACATCGTCTGCAACTTGTGCAGAATGCTGCGGCTCGTATGCTGACCAGTAATCGTAAATATGATCACATCACACCAATCCTGTATTTCCTCCACTGGCTTACGGTACAGTTCCGGATTCAGTTTAAACTTTTGATGTTTGTTTTTAATGCAATTAATGGTCTGGCACCTTCCTACTTGTGTGAGACAGTAACAAGTAACAAAATAGGGCCTTATGTTCTGCTAACCAAAACCTGTTAGTGGTCCCTCGGTCAAGGTGCACAATGGGGTGATCGCTCCTTTGCAGTGGCTGGTCCTAGACTCTGGAACGCCATTCCACTTGAGTTACGTAGCATTACGGACCTCCCTTTGTTTAAGACATAACTGAAGACTCATTAAAAGCTATTCTAAATAAATATGTTATAGTTTTATGTACGTTTTTATAATTGTATCATTTTGTTTTATTTATTATTATTATAATGTTTATGACTATTCTTTATTTTTTTTCATTTATTTATAATTATGTGTTTTTACTTTAGTTTTTGTATTTTTATTTCTATTCTTAATGCCACTTTGTCACTTTTTAGTGCTGTAAAGCACTTTGGTTTCAACTTAGGTTGCTGTAAAGTGCTATATAAATTAATTTTGATTGACTGATTGAATTAATCTAAAGCTAATACTTGTATATGCATCAGTAGTGGCTCAGGATGTTGAGGCTCTGGGTTGCTGAGCGAAGGCTTAGAGGATCAAGTTCTGCCACTGCTGGGTTGCCACTGTTGAGCCATGGGACAGGTCCTAAACCCTACATTGATACAACGGTCACAAGGGGAAGCAGGACCCACTCACCAAAAAAAAAAAATATTTTTTTTAATAATTAAATGAAAAAAATTGATGATCTGCGAAAATGGTGCGCAGTCGGAGCCAGACGGATCGAGATCAGGATGCCTGAAAAGCTGTCCATTCGTGCCATGGCCTATCCTCACTTGTTGAGGACAGCCTAACAAGAATAACACATAGGATTATGATTATTTAAATGCAAGAAGATTTACTTTATTTGTTTCTGATTCTATGCATGTCCATGTTACTTCGACATCACTCTTTAAATGTGAAAGGGACTCACCAGTATAAAACAGTGCAAATAATGCTTGAAAATATCTATATCCTTTTAGTTTATTTACACCACTTGCTATAGACAGTGCTTTTGTTTTTGCATAAAGAAAGGCATGCACCTTTATTTATTTTGTGTTCCGGAATTTATGGTCAGTTTGCCAATGGTTTCAAGATTGAACAGGTTTATTCATAACTTAAATTCATAGGAAATGAAAAGAAAAGTTATGTCGTTTTTGAGTTCAGTACTCAAAATGTACTGAACTGTGATTTGTAAGATACTGTAACACCCCTACTGACATTTCTAAATATTTAAAGTAATAAATGTTAATCCCCTTGAAATCAACCCTGAAGATCAACAGGACTCTGGTAAGAGGGTGGCCAGCTACAAGTATCTGGGAGTTCATATCTCTGAGGACTTGTCCTGGACACCTCATATCTCTTCACTGGTGAAAAAAGCTACGCAGCCCTTGAGTACAAGTAGTAACCTAAACCTTTAGGTAGTAACCTAAAACAGCAGAGGAAGTCCAGGATCTCCGGGAGTCTGCGCAAAACTTTCAACACCTCGATCATCCAATCTGTTGTCTCTGGGAATATTACCGTCTGGTATGGGAAAAGCTCCCAGGACAAAATGGACTTGAGGGGAGTGATCAGTTGTGCTGAGCGCACAACCAGAACTGAATTACCTGATGTAAAGGGCATTAACATCATGCGGTGCAGGTCCAGGGGACAGCGCATTTGAAAAGACATTCACCACCCCAATCAAAATCTGTGGCTGCAATCTGGTAAGAGACTCCACTCACTCAGGGCACGACTGAAAGTCTGAACAGCAGCTTTTTTTTATCAGGCTATAAGGGTATTAAAAGCACAACCTCACTAATGACCGACAATTTTAGCACACAGTTGCACAGACAGTCACTTTAACACTGTCACTTTATCACATAACATTGCACATGTATGAAAGATTAAAACATAATTCTGTATAATTTTCTGATTATATAGAAATATAATCTGTATAATTCTGTATAATAAGACTAAGATGTAAATTATAAACAATATAATATATTATATTTTTTATCATTTACATCATAGTCTTATTAGTATTATTTTTATTGGTACATACTTTTTCTTTTTTTTCCTCTTAAAAATCTGCACAGCCTGGAGTTTGTTGCAAATGTACTTGTACAACCATGTATGTGACAAAGACAATTCTTGAACCTTGAAATAAAGCTGAAAGTCTACAGTTCAATCACATCTTGATTGTTTCATTTCAGAACCACTGTGATGGTGTACAGAGGCTAAATAAATAAATAAATAAATGAATGAATAAATAAATGAATAATGTCACAGTCCAAATACTTATGGCCTTGATAGTGCTTCTGGCTATTATATATACATTCCAAAGCTCTATTATCAAACTATACTGATACAATACTGTATACCTCTGACAGCAAACTGACACAATGCTTTGTGACTTGTGACCTTTGCTCTTGTGTAAGAACTGTGTGATTAGGCCATAAATCTCAGTAACATACTCCTATTTCCTAAGAAACATAAGTGTGCATAGCTTACTGTGTGGCTTTGACAATATCCCAGCTGCTGCTGTCTTCAATGTGTGTGTACTTCTTTGGCTGCTGTGTGGGGTCCAACATGGTTTCATTCCTTTGCAGCAACTGGAAGGCGGACATGAAGCCATGTGAGTGACCACCATGTACACCGTGTGTACCATGACTGCATTGCCCATCATTACCATGGCTGTGAGTGTGACCCTGCAGAAAAAAATAATGACAAGGTCATCGTCAACAACTGTTTATTTTATCAGCTGTTAACTACCGTTCAACAGAGAGTATATATTGTATGAATAAAAGAAAGGTTTAGTCTGTATGTTGGCTTAGTTTAGTTTATAAAGGTTTAGTCTGCATGTTGGCTTTTCACTCTCGGATCTCAGCTTACTAAAAAGACGTGTGTTGCTGTTATTTAGATTAGTTGCTATAACTCATTGCTGCTCTATTGTTTACATCGTTTATACTACACCTTATGTGTTTTTTCTAATATGCATTTTTAGTTATTTGTTTTATTTATATTATTTTTTTATTTCCATAATTTTCATTTATACTGTATATATGTATCTTTCTTAAAAAGTTTTATTTTAGTCCCCCCATTTCCCCCAAAGGCTTCGCCTTTGCCAGGCCACAGTTGTAAATAAGAAACCTGTTCTTAATCTGTCTTGCCTGGTTAAATAAAGGTAAATAAAATAAATAAATAATTTGCTCTTTCAATGGTATCTGTTTCATACAACGGCGAACCCGAAAACAATCTTAGAAAAATTTCTGTCTGTCTGTCTGTCTGTCCAGACAGATTTTGTCACTGCATCACTGCCAGAATTTAATGAAACTTTTGCAGTACTTGGATATCTGCCTGAAGTTTAACATGCACAATAATTGAAATCAAAATGTTGAGTAAAAGCGATGGATGTTATGTGCAGTTATGTGGTGGATTTAATAATCTAATTTAAAATTGACTAATAATGCGCTACTTGCTCAATGGAAACAAACACCTGCACCAATAGATATTAACTAGAAAAGCTAAACTGAATATTTTTTTACTGGAAAATGGTATAAGTGAATGCTAACACACGAGAGATGTTTTAAGACAGAACTTCATCTTTATCCAAAATTCTAATTTTATTTGTCATATACACATTTTACATGTTTTTACAACCGTCCATTACCTAAACATTAAAAAGAAAATAGAATATTTAAACAAAGAATAGAAAAGAAAAATATAATGAAGATTATACAGGATAGAAAATATGGAAAATATTTAGCTGTAAAATTTACTTGTGAAGTTTACACTATTGTAAATGATCTACTATCCGATCTAACTTTTTCGATTTCTCATCTGTGATTTCGGCTGACGACAAAAGAAGTACAACTTCTTGTAAACAAGGCGTAAGATACTCAACCTTACAGAATGTGATTTCTTTGTATTAATAAGTTAGACAGAGAGTTCTGCTGTACAGAAAGACAGACAGACGTGTACGTGGGCTTCAACCTGAAACAATAATAATAATAATAATAATAATAATAATAATATCACTGATTACATTAAAGATCAGCAGATTATTTTTTAATTTAACCCTTTTCTACAAACTCTTTTGCCATCAATGACACGTACTTACACTAATGATATGTGTAATGATATACTTTCTGAAAATGTAGTCAATAATATTATTATTATTATTAGTCTTTCATCTGCTCCCGTCGAGGGGTCGCCACAGCACAACGATCCACACAATTTGGCACAGAAATAATAATAATCATCATCTTCATCATCATCATCATCATCAGTATCACTTTAGCACCGTTACTTCCTGTTAAGTCGACAGGTTTTTACAAGCAGTTTGTTTGAATATTAAAAAAAAAACAATCGTGCTACAAAACTTTGCCTTGTGTTAGTGCTCTTTTACACAGCTTTGTTATTTCCATTTTAAATGAAATTATAGTCTCAGATTAAACAGACCTAAGTGTGCCCCTTTATTTAAATGTATCATACACTTGATTGCTCATTTGAGTTAAAACGCACAGATAAATAATTAGCTACTTTAGCTCTCTGCTATCAACACAATCTAACAGGCACAAACCTTGTTTACTTTATAGATGTTAATTGTCATAACTAGGCGATCATTACTGTCATTAACACACTGCAGGAGTTTCCTAGATATAAACTAGAGATATAAGGCTGAATTAGAAATCATCTAGCTCTAATGGCTAGCTAAGTTAGCCAACAGTACAATTCTAAATGACGCTACCGGCAGTTAAGAAAACTCACTCACCCCACTGCCTTCTTTCCAGTCCATTTCTACTTAATTCCTTAATAATTACTTAAAATACACCAAAACTGAGGGAAGCTGGAGGCTAAATAAATGCTAACGCGAACCTGCACTGAACCGCGTTTGTTGTCAACTTCCTGGCTACAGGAAACGCCCACTTCGCCCTGATTGGTCAGCTTCCAGCGCCATCATGCAGGTGGAATGTTGCAATACAGCCTTACCACACATGGCTGAAATTCTATTCATTGTTTAAAAAAATTGAGAAACGTGTGTGCAATGGAACACAGGAACAGGCAAATCCACAAACCCCAAGTTTTAAACTTAGGGTTTATTTTATCAAATAATTGGAGAAGTGCAGTATTTTCCACCCATGCTACACACCAGGGAGCTCCCTGTCAAAAAGCAGCTGATACAGTAGTGATCAGTGATCATGAATCATGATCATGAATCATGAATTTGAATAGCAAATTATACATATTAAAATGATTCCCTCTTATCTTTATCCCTGCCCTACCCTCTTTGGCACTGTCTTCTTCTTCTTCTTCTTCTTCTTCTTGGCTTTCTCCTTCTTTCCATTTAATGCTATTATATTTATGCATTTATTCTGCACCGTGACAGCTTTCTTTCTTTTTTCCTTTAAATTTTCTAAATTTTCTTTTAAAGGCATTTCACTGTTTCGTCTCCGTATATTTACTTTCCTCTTCTTTTTTATATGTTTTCTCTACATCTCTCTCCTTTTCCTTTATTAATCCTATTTTTATTTGGATGTTTCTCTCTCTTTTTCTTCTTTGTCTCTCTGTTTCTTGTTGTCTTTTAACTTTCTCCTCCTATGTTATTTTCACGCTTTTCTTCTCTTCTTCCCTTTTGACACTGTATTTCTGCAGCTTTTATTTTTTCTGCCTGTTTTTGAATAATATTTACTTTTCGTAAGGGCTTACTCTTCCTTTATCAAATAAGTCTTCCACTTGACCAAGAAATTTTCCATTGCCAGTCTCAAACAACTTCTCTGAGTATCCATGAAATGCAATATAATGTTCAGCCAGATGGTACATAATTGCAAGTATTCTTTGTAGGATCTCTTTCCAGCGTCTTATCTCTAGAGCATTTCTATCTTGGTGTGATAGTGTGTGCCATCTCTCAATGTTCATGAGACCACTCATGGTGTTTCTAGTGGGCTACTATTCCAAGCATTATACCCTTCCCCACTAAGAGCATTTTTATCTGAGTTGAATCTGCACCCCTCTTCATTCTTAGGAAATATTCAGTTTTTTACATGAACTGGTCCTTTCAGCAATGCTTTGTCACTAAGCTCTTTGGGCCATAGTGCTGGGTCATCTTCAAGTACACCATATTCATTAGGAGGAGAGGAGAAACTGTCATGTATGTCATATATATGTCAGTGTGTGCATTAGAGTTATCTGTTCCTGTATAGCTTGAACAACAAGCAACAGGCTTTTGCACCAAACTAACAGCATTGACACTGTCACTTATTACAACAATGGATCTTTGCTGCCTGTTTCAGCATTTCCACAAGATATAAAGGCTCTGAGAGTGGAGTAGCAGCCATATTGCTTAGGCAGTTTGTAACTGGTCATGGTAACATTTGCTCATACTAATGTTGTTAGTGACAGCAGAGACATCTTGCCTGCTCTGCATTATTACGGTTGTTAGTACCTATCTGCTGCACTGGCATGAAAAATGCTGTTACCATACTTATTAGGCTTAAGTCATGGGGTCCTGGCAGTTCGGGGTTCTAGGCGCTCGCCTTCTTTTGCCTAATGGTAACGCTGACTCCGGGATTAAGGTCTGTGGAGTTTCTTGGCCATCGACCCAAAATTCAGTTTTCCCCTGAGCTGCTTAGTTATCACTTTTTTGTTATCATCAAGATGCTCCACCATGCTAGAAAATGCATTGTTTGTCACCAAACTCTTTTTGGGTGGTTGGGAGAAGTTTCTCTCGGAGGATGTTTTTGTACCGTTCTTTATTTATGTTCTTATAAAGACACAAGGCTAATGGTAGCGCTCACATTCATACATTTTACGAAAAGCAGCAATGGAGCTTGCAATTATATTTCAGTATGTCATAGCAACATCTGAAAAATAAGTTCTAAAAACACTGAAGCAGTGGTCAGGACATACCAAAAGAGATCCAAAAACCAATGCATCGTCGACAGGGTTATGGGTTTCCAAGGTTATAGGCAGTGGTGGAAAGTAACAAGTAACATTTACTTGTATTACTGTAATTGACAATTCTTTGTGTGTACTTCTACTTTTAAAGTAGTAATTAAAATGTGTAATTTTACATTTACTTAAGTATGTTTTGTTTGAAGTTGTACTTCGCTACATTTGAAATCATATTGGTTACTAAGTAAAAAATTACACAAAAAATAAATGAATGAAAATGATAAATTTTTGAAAATGATAAAAGCACTTTTGGTTGATTGATGGGTGGGGAGAACAAATGCGCTAAACTCACAAGAACGATGGAGACGGACAAAACAGATGCCAGTGATGCAGACCCAGCTGAAAGCAAAATGCCATCAAATTCTTATGAAGCAAATCCCTGGCCATTGTAACGGCCACTACTACGTTGTATACCACATTATGTATGTATGTTGCCCTTTTAAGAATTGCCGCCCCTCCCGGTGTGTGCGCTGCAAAGGTGTGTGTAAGAAGGAGCGAGCAGAGTAGGAGGTCAGATGTGCTGCTCACCCCCAAACCGCTCTATTCTTTTACCCCTTTCTTTACTTTTACTTTATGTTTTGTATTATAATTGTGGCGCTGAAAGAGGCCGATAAAGGTTTTGTGCTGAACGTTCTCTCAGCTATCCGGCACAATGCGTCACACCATACTTAAGCGACCACTTTGATTTCAAGCACAAGAAAGGCAACAGCTTTATTATGCTTCAATTAAAAACAACATATTAATCAGCTTGTCTTTTTTGAACTACACAGAATCAGCCAACTCCTTTGAGTAAAGTCGGAGTAAATTTTTAATGAGCTACTTTTTACTTTTACTTGAGTAGATTCTTATAATGGTAACTTTACTTGTGCTTCAGTAAAATTTCACTGAAGTAACAGTACTTTTACTTGAGTACAAAAGTTTATTAATCTTACCACCTCTGGTTATGGGTCTCCTGTTCCAAGTTTTCTCTATTTGTGGATATTGACTCTCATCATGGTTTGCTGGGGTCCCAATGCCTTAAAAATGGCTTTCACCCTTTCCAGATTGATACATGACAATTATTTTGCTTCTCATCTGTTCTTGAATTCCATTGGATCATGTTGCTTTTTTAGATCTTTTATCATGCTTCACTTTGTCAGACAGATTCTATTTAAGAGATTTCTTGATTCAACAGGTCTGGAAGTAATCAGGTCTGGGTGTGGCAAGTGAAATTTAACTCAAATTTCCAAAAATCACAGTTCATTCATGATTTAGCAAGGTGACAATTACTTTTTCACATAGAGGCAGGCAGGTTTGGACAGCCTTTTCCCCTTAATTAAATGAAATTAACGTTTAAAAAAACTTTTAGTATTATTACAAGATTATTTTGAATACATTTTATATTAAAATATTATTTTTGTTTAATATTGCAGTTCAATCATTTAAATGTGACAAAAAAATGTTATGCAACTTTGGCAGTTGTTAGGTAATGATTACCTGACTACCAAACAGGGAGTGTATTTGGCCCACGATGAGTAATAGCAGTAGTAGTATAGCTTAGCCTACAAAGGTGTAAGACACTCAACCAGATGTATACACGCTATACAGAAAAGCAGACAGATATGTATGTGGGCCCTCAACAGCTTTGCGATTAATTAGAGCAGAGACAGTGAGCCAGGCCTTCTAAAAAAAATAATAATAATAAAAATCAGTGTCTGACATCACAAATGCACTTTTGGAAGAAACACACTCCTAAACCTTGTGGAAAACCTTGCCAGGAGAGTTGATGCTGTTATAGCTGCAAAGGGGACGGGGCCCACATCATATTAAGAATTGGATGTTACACAAATTTATATGCATGTGAAGGCAGGTGAGTGAATACTTTTGGCAATATAGTGTATATTGAAGAAATTTTATATTTCTCAGTACGAGTAATATCAGGCAAGGATTCTGGGTAAATTCTTAGCCTAAGAGAATAAAAGCAAGAGAATGTCTGCAAAGTATTATTTTAATTACATCTACAAGGTCAAGTATATTTAATAGGTCTCAACAGAACCCATTTCTACATCATTCTAAAAAATATTAACACATAAAAAAAACACAATATGTGCAATGCCATTTTTTTAGTGGGAAATGTATTTTTATTAATAGATGCCCAACAGCCAACTTCACTTTTATATTAAATCCAACATGAGCATGAGATGCAACATTAATTGCAGTAACATCCTAAAAATAGGATAGCACCAAACTGTCAACAATCAAATGACAGCGCTGCCAAGTGGCACAGGGGAACCTACACAATACAGGGCATAATATATTGTGTTATAATGAAAACATCAACTAGGATCCTCAGATTTGTAGATTATACTTACAGCATAATGTGAAGACAGACCGATTAGCCATATGACCATCTTGATAAAAAAAAAAAATTGTGGGCAGTTTATGTGCATTGATGACGTCAGACTAGGCTGAAAGATTTTAAGTTGGTGGAACTTTAAGAATACAGTTACTGTGGCTTAAAATCTTAAAACTTGTTCAGCTAACTTGAAAAGTGTAATTTCTACGAACTCATAAATACCAAAAAGTTCTAAATACTCATCAAGGTTTATTAATTTGAACTAATTGAAATTATTTAAGTTTACCGTACTCAATATGTTTAATTACTTTAAGCATTATAGTTTACAGTGTACTTTGTACTGCAGTAATACTGTATATGTCCAACCTGATTAGGGTGTAAAGGGCATGGGCAATGTGTCTTCTACAGGAGAAGACATACATTGGTGGATGTATGGAGGAACAACATCCAGGTGTCAAAAACTATACCCTCCACTCTCCTCATAATTTTTATTCCGGATTAGATTGTCTATTCCTGCCTTCCAGAGACATCAACTGTGTAAGATCCTGTGAAATTGGTCAAATGGTTCTTGCTGATCATATGCCTATGTAATTAGGTTTAACAGAATTTCCCCCAAATCATCTTATTGGAAATTTAATAGTACTCTTCTTAATGGGAACTTTTTGCCAGTTCCTTAAAGGAAAAATATCCCTATATTGGAAGCTTAATTCATTTTGTCCAGTAAATAGCGCCACTAAATGGGATGCAGCTAAGGCCACCTTAAGAGGTCACATCATCTCATTTATTACTTAGCATAAAAAACAAAAGGCTAAGAATAGAAAAAAAAATTAATATCATTTAATACGCAAAGGTTCTTTCAATATGGGAATAAACCTAGTCATCTTATAGCCTATCAACTCAACTGTGAACGAGCTAAAAGGCTATTAAAACTACTGAGAGAGTAATTTCATATGATCTGGATAAAATTAACACCAGTTTTAAAAAAAATATATGAGAATCCTTATCTGCATCCCAAGACCCTACCATTTTTTTTTGGGATAAGATGATGCTACCTTCAATTTCACAGGAGGACCAGGCTTTTCTTAACACTCCTCTCACAAAAGAAGAATTTTTTGCAGCTATTCAATCTATGCCTAGTGGGAAGGTGTCAGGGTAGGATGGTTTTCCTCTGGAATTTTATTTTTTAAAAATTGGCACAAGCTCTCTCCTATTTTCATGCCTGTAGTTGATAACCTTTTGAAAGACAGTCTTACTCCAGGAAGACTGCCTCTATTAGCTTGATTCTCAAAAAAGGAAAGAACTCGTTAGACTGTGCCTCATATCGCCCAATCAGTTTACTTAATGAAGATTTTAAAATTGTGGTCAAAGCCTTAGATCATCGTCTGGAGAGAATTCTGCCTAAGATCATTAAACCTGATCAAACGCGATTTGCTAGATCTCGCTATTGTACAGTCAACGTGCGTCGTCTCCTGAATAAAGCTGCTATAATATCTCTGGATGCAGAAAAAGCAGGGTTAAGTGGAAGTTTTTGTTTCAAGTGTTGGTGATCTACATCAGCCTAGTCAGGACTGCCCCGTCACCAATCCTGTTTGCCTTGTTCAACGAACCCTTGGCAGAATGTATTTGCAT
This sequence comes from Clarias fuscus, assembly GCA_030347435.1. Taxonomy (NCBI): domain Eukaryota; kingdom Metazoa; phylum Chordata; class Actinopteri; order Siluriformes; family Clariidae; genus Clarias; species Clarias fuscus. The sequence continues at coordinate 27,902,506 of CM059219.1, forward strand.
GCATAATGTAATCCAAGGGGTGAAGAGAGGTGCAACACCACCTATCATTATATGCAGACGACATTCTTCTTTACCTGAGGCAGCTACAGTACAATCATCAATTAATCAGTATAGCTTGTCTAGTGGATACTAAATAAACTTAGGTAAATAAGTTTTTTAAGCCATGTTTTTAAATGCCCCACAAAATGTTACAATGTCTCTTTCACATCTCTGACTCTGCGTTTCTTTATTTAGGCATACACATAAAGCCTGATTTAAAGGATTTGTTCTCTAAGAACTATTCACCCTTAAGAATTAAGCAGGTATGAATAGGTGGACCAATTAGTTTTTTGGAAGCATTAACACAATTAAAATGAATGTGCTCTCTGTCATTTCCCTCAATTTCCACGGCCCCAGGGAGCGAATGCCTGAGAAGAGAGACCCGAAAGGGTTTATACGCATATGATTGGGGAGCTTTAACTAAAATGACACAGGGTTTATTTGGGAGAGGATGGGGAAGGGATCAATGTATCTGGGGGTCAGCTTACGACAGGGGAGGTTAAGGTGAAGGTCCCGTGTCGAGAGCCACACCCTACCTGGAGCGGAGGACTTTCCCTTTGTCGGTATATCGGCAAATTTTTTAAAAACGACGAACTGTATGGGAGATTTTGGTGTGCGCATCCTCGCATACTTTTTCTGCTCTCTTAAACCACTGATCCACCATGGGTATGCCGACACTGATCTACCATGGGTATGCCGATACATTGGGGACCACGATCGGAAACAATATCCTTTGGGATGCCATAGCAGCGAAACACTGTTTCGAATAGGGTTTCTGCTACCTGGAGAGCTGACGGGAGAGAGCTAAACGGGATGAAGTGACATCCCTTGGAGAATCGATCTACCACCACAAGGACTGTCGTATACCCTTACGACAACGGCAGATCCTTGACAAAGTCCACCACAATGTGTGACCACGGTCTGTTAGGTGTTGGCAGGGGCATTAATTTACATACTTCTTACATACATACTTCTGTCCCAGGAGTTTATGCGTGCGTTTGCGTGCGGTGTCCGGATGATAAATTAGAGTGCGAATCTATTGTTACTCGTTCGCGAAGTAATACGTATGTTCGATCCGGAGGACAGCTCCTAGGTGAGGGATCGGACCGCGCCCCTCGAGCTATCTCCGACTCGATGTCCCATACGATCAGAGCCACCACGAGCGAGGAGGGCAAAATGGGCTCCGGATTAGAAATCAGATCCGGCACTGGGTCACAGCGGGACAATGCATCCACTTTTATATTTTTAGAGTCGGAGCGATATGTGATGTAAAATTGGAAAGGCGCGGGGGTGCTATAGAGCCTATCATGGAGTAGGACATGTTTTTTCGGGCTCTTGCTGAATAATAACACTTAATATGTTAAAATCCTTTTTGTTAATTTCTAGTTTGTTTCACTAACTGGTCAGCAATATGTAACCATAATTTGGTGACAGCTTTAGTAGTTTTTTTTTTGGTGTCAGATATGGCTGCGAGCTTAAGAAAATACAAATACAGTGGCTCATCCAGCACTAGGCCCAGCACATCCTCGGCCCTCAGCCCCGTTAGTGAGCCGAGCTCAAGCTGCGCCGCTACTTCATCTCCCTTCAAATCTGAAAAAATGGACGTCGAAGACCCAAGACGCAAGGAGGGAAACCGCGCACCATTGTCGCCAAGTTACACTACCATCAGGACTATATGGAGGTGCTGCGCCGAGCCCGGTCCCGAGGTCCACTTTGCTTTAACGGGGAGCAAATAGCCATATTTCCCAATTACACTCCGAGTGTGGCCAAGGCTCATGCAGCATTTACTGAGGTTAGAAAACTCTTACGAGGACAGGACGGTGTGCGCTTCGGCATTTTGTATCCTGCACGACACCGTATCACTTATAAGGGCGAGGACAAGATGTTCACAGATCCGGATAAAGCCATGCACTATGTGAAGCATAGTGTTATTACTCCCGCAGAAGCCAGACCTTAATTACTGAAGGATGTTCACATTTCGTATCGTTGGCATATGGACGGTAAACACAGTACTGACCGGGGAAAGCCGTCGTGGTTTATTACAAGTTAGTGTAGTTGTGTTGAAGTTCCCGTTTTAGTCTCAGAACAAAGCTATTTATAATTAACACTTCATAACCATAATAAGGATGATGTTGACTAGTTAATGTTTAGACCTGTTTATATATTTTATTGTTCCAAGCTTATAAGTTACTTCAGTGAGAGCCTGATTTTGGCTCAATAGGACCCGGATAAGCACAGATTTATTTGTGTGGGTTGGGTTATTCACCTGGTTTTAATGGGTGATTGGGTTAGGGTTCAGGCCAGTCAGCAGTACTTTTTAAAAATCTTTTTTCTCTCTCTCTTTTCTCCTTTTTAATTGCTTTCCTTTTTCCTGGCTCTATTTTAGTCTTTGTAAATCTGCAGCTTCACTATTGCTAAATGACAAAAATAGGTGTTTCTTCTAGACAGGCTAATGGATGTTTGATCAATTTTGTTAGTTGGAACGTTAAATCTCTTAACCATCCTGTAAAGAGGAAAAAAGTCCTTATTCATTTGCAACCTCTCAAAGCTGATATTGCTTTTCTTCAAGAGACCCATTTACAAACATGTGACCAATCTAAATTAAGGGAGGGGTGGATCGGACAAGTATATCACTCCAACTTCCGCTCAAAGGCGAGGGGGGCTGCTATTCTGATTAATAAAAACTTACCATTTGTAGCAACTACTGTAGATGCAGATACTGCTGGCCGTTATATTATCGTAGTTGGGCAAGTATACGAGCTTCCACTTATTCTGGCTAATGTTTATGCACCCAATTGGGATGATGAAGGTTTTTTTGCTAACTTTCTGTCTCGGATTCCAAATATGACGACCTTATCATAGGAGGTGATATAAATTGCGTTCTCTCCACTGTTTTAGATCGCAGTTCGCCTAACAAAACGCCCAAATCCAAATCAGCAAAAGTTTTACAGAGTTTCCTGGAGGCCTATGGATTGACAGATGTTTGGCGTTTCCGTAATCCTACTACAAGAAAGTACTCATTTTATTCTCCAGTACATAATACTTTTTCACGCATAGATTATTTTCTTGTAGATAAAAGACTTTGTCCTCTTGTAACAGATTCGGATTATAAAGCTATAGTGATATCAGACCACTCTCCACTGACTCTGTCAATCCATTGCTATAGCAATACGAAGTATGCAATCTGGTAAATCACCTGGACCAGACGGATATCCTTCAGAATTTTTTAAAACCTTTTCCAATCAGCTCTCTCCTCTGTTGGCGTCAGTTTTCCGAGAAAGCTTTTCCTCTGGATCATTACCTTCAACTATGCGGCAAGCAGTTATCTCCTTAATTTTAAAGAAAGAAAAGAACCCTCTTGACTGCAGTTCATATCGTCCAATTTCATTGTTGAATACAAAAAATATTACGAAAATACGAAATTCTTAGCAAAAGTTTTGGCCCGCCGTCTGGAGAAAGTAATGCATTGTGTTATTTCACCTGATCAAACAGACTTTATAAAGAACAGATACTCTTTTTTTAATATTAGGCGGCTGTTGAATGTTATCTATCTCTATCTGACAATTTGGAAACAATTATTTCCCTCGACGCAGAAAAAGCATTTGATCGAGTGAATTGGGATTTTCTTTTTTATACTATTGGTAAATTTGGTTTCGGCCCTAAATTTATATCATGGATAAAAGTGCTATACTCATCCCCACTGGCTGCCGTTTGGACAAATAACAACTTATCCCCTTTCTTTGAGCTTCAGCGTGGGACGAGACAGGGGTGCCCTTTGTCACCTCTTCTCTTTGCTGTGGCTATTGAACCATTGGCTATCGCATTAAGGAAAAATGGCAATATTAAAGGTATCTCCCGTGGGGGGGGTGGTACATAAAGTTTCCCTGTATGCTGATGAAATGCTGCTTTGGTGAAATATCTGGCTATAAGGTTAATCTACAAAAAAGTGAAATTATGCCAATTAAAAACAATATAGCACAGTTTCCTGATTCGATTCCCTTTAAGATTAGTCCCAGAAAAATCAAATATCTAGGGATTTGGATAACACATAACCATGCAGATCTGTATAAGGCAAATTATCAACTTCTACTTTCCAAAACAAAATTAGATCTCGAAAGATGGGACCTGCTACCTCTCTCTTTGGGCGGAAGAATAAACACAATTAAAATGAATCTGTTTCCAAAATTCCTTTACCTATTTCAGTGTCTTCCAATCTTTTTAACAAAATCTTTTTTCAATAACTTAAGTAGTCAGATTTCTACTTTTATTTGGAATAAAAACAACAACCACGTATTAAACAAAGTATCCTACAGAGGCCCCGTGAATTAGGAGGAATGGCACTTCCAAACTTTCTTTATTATTATTGGGCTGCTAATGTGAGGGCCATGTTATTCTGGGCGCAGTGTGCCGTCAACCCTCCCGTCTGGGTAGCTATAGAGGAAGCATCCATGGGATCAATATCTCTCTCATCATTATTATGTGCCAAATTGCCACAAAAACAACCCACATCTTCTTTTCCTCAAATCCACTGGTTATACACTCCGTTAAAATTTGGAATCAGTTTCGGCGTCATTTTAAGCTTACAGATCTATCGTTGAATGGAATGGACACTGTATGTTTGCTCCGTCTTATACGGATAATGCTTTTGGGATTTGGTTTGAGTGTGGTATTGTGTCATTATACAACCTTTACATTGACAATATCTTTGGCTCATTTGAACAACTTATACAAAAGTTTAACATTCCCAGGACTTCCGCGGCAGCTCTCGGGAAGCTGTGAAAATGCCGTTCATTACCTGTAGGGGGCAGTCGTGTTTCAATCTGAAGTATTGTGTGTCTACTGAAGCCAAGCATGCGTTCTCTCTCTAACCCTAACCTATGTGCCCATTGATAACAAGCGACAGAGCTCATAAACGTGTCAAGCTCAAAATTTAAATACTGATATGTAGTTATTCTTCACTTTCTTTTCAATGATGATTCTTATTTGACTGCGCTTTCTCCATTCAGTATTATTATCATTAGTAGTAGTAGTGATCTCTGCAGTAGTTATAACAACGGATTCATTTCACTTGAACTATTTCTAACAGGCAATCTACTAAATAATAATAATAATAATAATAATAATAAATAGATAAAATAACCCAGTACTTTAACATTTAACCCAGAGTGTAACATAAAAATATTCCATTTGTAAAATAGCATAGGTGAAATCATAGGTTCTGTAAAAACAATACAACAAAGCTTATGGTAAATAAATTCTCAGACTACCTATTTACAGTACATGTAATTTTACGGGGTTGTCACTGAATGATTTACCCTGACAAAGAGATATATAAGAATAGTGCCAGCTGGCACACCTTAAAAAATAATTCGGCATCTATTTAGAGTCTAAATATTTTTTTTTCTAAACTTGTGCTACTGTTGTTTACTTACAATATTTGTAAATTTTTTTATTTATTTAAATGAGGCTTGGCCTCCGAGATGTTGAGCCTATTTCCTACTGTACGAGCTCTACCGCCCGTTCGAGTGTAATTCATAAATTATGTTTATAATAATGAAATGAGATGCCCTAAATTGTGCTTTAAAATTAATCTACAATTTATTTCAAACCCGCGGCTCGCAGTTTCACTTTACAAAGGGCAGCGTTTTGATCAAAAGGTGAAAAATGCATGTGATTTATCGATTAAAATGCAGACATACTGGATTGATGGATGGATGTTGTTGATAAATATTTAAAATGATAATTAAATAAATAGCTGTCCATCTTTTTTGTGTTTATCTTTTCGGGTTTATTATACAGTTCTGCACCACTTCATATAATAAATAGTTTTAAATGGTAGTAAAGGTACCATTTGGTCATGTACCAATCTGTATCAAACTGAATCTCTCTGAGTAATTAAGCATAATAATAAATAATGAATCATTATTTTGTCACCCCATGGATGAACATGACCAAATTACTGCATAAACACTGGAACACGAGGATTAAATAATTTAATTAAAGACGAATATCCTTTTTTTTTTTTTTTTTTTTGGATTTTTCCACGATTTTCTCCCTAATTTAGTCGTGTCCAATTCCTCCCCGTCACTAGGGGGCTCCCACATTAAGGCTACTACTACCACTCAGCCGGGAGGGCCGAAGACTATCACGCGTTTCCTCCGAACAACGTGACGCCAGCCGACCGCATCTTTTCGAACTGCTCGCTCGCGCACCATTGGGGGCGGCGTAACACACTCGGAGGACAGCGCTATCCGCTCCCTCCGTTGCGCGAGCTCACAGACGCCCCTGATTTGCTGTAGAGCCGTGATTAATGTGGGAGCACTAAGTACCTCTCATCCCTCCCCTCTGAGAGAGCTCGGCCAATCAGCTCTCTCTAGAGACCTCCGGCTGCGAGAGGTTACAGCAACACCCGGGATTCGAACTAGCGATCTCCGGATGATAGGGCGAGCGCTTTAACCACTGCGCCACTCGGAGTATATCCTTAATCCTTAATGTGTTAAAATGTTGGATTTTTATTTACAGTTTTTTACAATCGCTATGACAGTTTTTTCAATACATTTAACAAGTTTCCTAAACTCTTAACACAGTTAGCACAACATCTGCCTTTGTAGGCTATACAATTAACACATTTCTTGTTGCTTTGATACAAAATGCATACAGTTAACAACAATTTAAAATTTCTTTTACACACAAGCTCAAACATTACCAAAATAATGTAATTTTACAGTCAAATTTACAAATGCTTTCACAATGTATGTCAGAACAGATAACATCATATTCTAAACATAACTTATATAGGCTGAAGTCAAAGTGAACAGCTGTTCATATTGTGAATTGAAACACAAATATATTGCCTGTATTTTATTCCATTGCCAATGAGAAATAGCTTATTGCAGCTATGCAAATATATAAATCACAGCTGATTCCCATCAAGTCCCACATGAAATTATCTATGTTGACGAGGCTGGCTTCAACTTGATGAAAAGGCGTCGCTGTGGGAGAAACATAATAGGCCAAAGGGGCACAGTTACCGTGTCGGGCCAGAGAGGAGCCAACATCACCACGTGCGCCGCAATCTCCAACAACGGTGCACTCCTGCATAAATGTCAGATTGGCCCCTACAACACCGACCGCCTTCTCCTGTTTTTAGAAGACTGGCACGAAAGACTGGTGCCAGAGTTAGAAAGGGGACAGGTGGGAGACCACTTGCCAATATATGTTATCACATGGGACAATGTGGCATTCCACCATTCCCGTGCAGTCACAGCCTGGTTTGACACCCATCCAAGGATAATGTCCCATTTCCTTGCCCCTTACTCCCCTTTCCTCAACCCTATTGAGGAGTTTTTCTCAGCCTGGAGATGGAAGGTTTTTGACCATTGTCCACATGTCCACATGTGCACCAAATGTCCCTCCTGGATGCAATGGATGCTGCATGTCAAGACATCACAGCTGAACACCGCCAGGGGTGGATAAGGCATGCCAAAAGATTCTTCCCACGATGCCCTGCCAGAGAAGATATCAGGTGAGATGTGGATGAGAACATGTGGCCAAATGCAGAAGACCGGGCAGAATAGAAGATTATTTTGTTTTTGTTTTTTATTATAATTTCTGTGCTTTTTGTGTTTGTATATCTTGCAGTAATGTCCTTTTGCAAATAAAGTCTGTACTGCAGCAATTCTGTGTCTGTATTATTTTTTTACATAAACTGTACATTTTATAAAGCTATTCTACGATGGTCATTCATTTTTTGTATTGCATTTCTGCAGCAAAAGAAACTAAATGCATGCATTTACTAAACTCAACAAAACAAAAATGTAGAGTGGCTTCAAATATAAGGGCAGACCTGACACTGTAATTTCAGCTGATGATAGTGTTTTTTTGTCATTGTGTTATGATTGACTAAATGTTCCTGTTGGACGAGAACATGTGTTAGTGTTTTGAATAATTATTTGATTTTAAAACATGTTTGTAGTGTTTTGTTAGGCATAGTGTATTGTGTTAGTTTATTATTGTATTTTGAAAATGAGTTTTTGGGTTTAGTTTACAATTTGGGATTTTGAGCATGAAATTAACTGTTTTGCCAATTGTGTATTTTAGGTGTGTTGGTGCATTAAGAGTTTAGGAAACTTGTTAAATGTATTGAAAAAACTGTCATAGCGATTGTAAAAAACTGTAAAGTGCTGGTTTCCTTCTACACGTTGCTACACCAAACAAACAAAAACAACTTCTGGGTTAGAACACGATAGAATGTCAGAAAACATCTAATAAAGGTCTACTGGACTGACCTACACTTTCCTTTACAACAGCCGCCCCCAAATTTGTTCCTCAAATTTGCAGTTATTAGGGTGAATTTTCTTCTCGTCGTCTGAAATAGCAAGGAGGCGGATTAGACGGCTGACAGGTCTAATGTAGGTCCGATCATTCACCTTAACTTCTGCTGTACGTATTCGACCATCAGCTCCAGTGAACACCTTGCTTATCTGTCCGATTAGCTATCGTGCTCTGGGCAACTGAGGGAGCACTATGAGTACCACTGTATTCAGTTGTAATGGATCTGTGTCAGTTCGCCATTTCATTTCTTTGCATTGCAGGCAGGTAGTTTTTTATGAACTGTGACCAGAATCTGTCTGCAAGGAATTGACAGGCCCTCCAGCGCCTCCTACTGAGGAGATTGGAGTCATGGTAGAGGGTTTGTGGCAGTGAAGGGTCTAGCCGCCCCATCAAAAGAAAATTTGGGGTAATTGGATCTGGGTCAGCCGGGTCAGCCAGGTCAGAGGAGACATAACCCAAGGGCTTGGAATTCAGGATTCTCTCAATTTCAATAAGGATGGTGTTGAGCATTTCCTCAGTCACAGTCTGAGCATTGAGAGTGGCATTTAAAGCTATCTTTATGGAACAAATTTCCCTTTCCCAGGTACCTCCAAAGTGCGGTGCATTGGGAGGGTTAAAGATAAACTTAATCTGATGCTCTGCCAGGTGAGCTTGCAATGAGGGCTGCATAGCTTTAAAGGAGTCATGGAGTTCTCGCTCACCTCCTTTGAAATTTGTTCCTTGGTCTGACAGTAATTCCGCAGGCTTGCCCCTGCGAGAAACAAACCTCCGTAGGGCCATTAGGAAGGAGTCGGTATCTAGACTGGACAAGACATCAATGTGTACTGCTCTTGTCGTTAAGCATTTAAATAGGATCCCCCATCTCTTTTCATTGCGGCGCCCTATCTTAACTAAGAAAACAGTCCACTCCCGTAGAGAAGAATGCCGGACACTGCAAGCGGAGATGGGCGGGAGGTAGATCTGACATCCAAGGGAGGACTGGGTGAGCTCTCC